>JABTTQ020000188.1:0-384594 GCA_016081115.2 Rehmannia glutinosa | reverse complement strand
CGGCACGTGCTCCACTTGCGCCACATCGGACAGGCATTCCTGCTCTAGCACTGTGTCTTCAATGCAATTGAGTGTTACGACTAGAGGTAGGGGATGAGATTGAGGAACGGCGCTGCTACGGTGAGGCATTGTCGCAGGAATCTCCCTCGCTCAACTGTAGATCTTTGCAGAGTTTTCACACACTAACACGCAATCGAACGTGTACTTCTCGTGATTATATGTGAAGAAGGAGAAGCATATTGTGCTTGTGATTTGTGTGAAAATTTGGGAAATGGTAGTTCCGAAGTATTTATAACTGAGCTCTCCAGTGGTTTTGGAAGGGGAGTCGAAAGAAAGACCCTACTCTCTCATACCACTGAATGTGTGTTTGTGTGTGGTTTCCCAATTACTGTGTGAAATTTGGTGCTTTTGACTTGGGAGTGTCCTTGGAAATTTGTTATTTCCAGTTAAGTCCCACATCTTTTATGGGAATATTCTTCATTTTAATCATTTATACTTCTACATTTGGTTTAAATTAGATGGCATGACCTAGCCAAGGGATTAGTGAAATTGAATTGTGGTTTTTTACTCAAGTGGCCGTTCATTACATAATTCAATATATTAACATACTAAAAATTTCGAAAGAAAATCCTAACCTCATTTATTCTCAACCTGCTTTTTTTGATTGTAATTCATCATCAAGGGGTAATTTGTGGTTTGGAATTACCACATCTACATCTTTTTTATCAATTTACTTTCTAATTTTGTATGTGATTTCGCCTTTTTGGTGCGGTATTTGGTTTGTCGTTGTCTTGCAGTGGTTTTCTTGCGCAGACGATTCAGACAGTCAAGTTTTCGGTCAGACATAGATAACAAATCATATTGTGGTTTTCAACATGAGTATTTTCTAGCTATTGTCGATTTTTCAAAGTTGTAGGCTTTAAACCGATATTTATTATTAACCTAGATGCTATGAATCATTAATAGTTTTCTTTTTATAGTTTTTAACAGATATTGTTTTTGTGATACATAAATTTTAACAGATATTGTTTTTGTGTTTCTATCGATGTATCGCTAGTTTAAATTAATGAAATTATGTTTTCCTGTAAAATAAAACATACTAAAATTTATAAAGGGTGATCAATTAGATCGGGATGAAAGCATAAATCTAATTAGTGCATTTGATACTTACTGATTAGTAATAATTTTATCAGGCAAGTGTAGTATATACTCCATCTACCGGATATCTAACGTGTGTTATTAGTGCATTTTAGTTTTGCATTCATTTTGTTGTTGTGCTAGCTTGTTTGTTGATTGAATCATTGCTCCACAAGCTAACAATGACATAATACTCAGTTGGCATACCGATAATAAAAAATAAAAAAAAATACTCAGTTGGCATCTAAAATTTAGTATAGTGAAGGGGAAAAAAAGACAATAACAATGATAATTGGTCTTCTTGGTATTTCTGAAAAACCTTAGGAAAGTGATTCTGGTGGCTTCGAGTCTAAACATCTCTTCCTAATGAGCAACATGACAGACCTTTTATCTTAAACTTTAAGGGAATCCGTGAGCAAACCAGTCATGGTAACAATTAAAATTCAACCGCTCGGACCAGTTCAACAGCCAGTCCAACCGGTTTGATAAAAAAGAATAAATTTTTCGTGTTATATTGTATATAAGAATAATATATATCAATTATTGTGTAATACATTTTTAAATGAAAATATATAAACAAACAACTAAAGTAATATCTAACATAGCTTAAAATTCAAATAATCATACAAATATAGCAAAATACAAAATTTAAAACTCTAAAATTGCTAAAAAAAAAATAAAAATTGAACATGGTTCTGGACGGTTCACCCAGTTTTTGGCGAACCATAATACAGTTTTGAGGCCTAACTGGACCAATCCGACAACCTTCCACCGGTCGAACCGGCTGGTCCGGTTTTTAAAACACTACTTGAAGGTGGCTCTTTAAAAAAAAATCTAAGGTGGCTATCTAAATAGACAATGTACACGAGAAGCATATTACCTGAACCAACAAAAGTGAACCAAAAAACATCGTACAGTTTGAGATTCACTGCTTATAAGATTGCAAATTAAATAGGAGAGATAAAAGTCGATGATATAAAATCATTTGGGGTCCAAAATATATGTCTAGATCTCAAATGTAAATTCATTACTGACTGGACAATAGGAAAATAGTCTACAACAGGAATAGATCAGGAAGACCTCTCGATCTTGGGGAATTAAAGTACCGCAGCAAGTACACTTAGATGCATTCTTCCTTTAAGCAGTCATTAGAATATTTTCTCAACTTTTATTTCTAAAATAAATTTGCTTCGCTCTGCTTCTCATTCATTTGAAGCCGCATCTTCTGCTGGTGCAGTAGTTCCGTCTACATAGAGATTAACAAGATTTATTTAACCACCTTTGTTAGAAAATCAAAATATCAATAGTTTAAAAATAAAACTGATCGACAATCAAAATATCAATATGTTAAAAATAAAACTGACGAAATTCTTGAAAAAAATAAATTGAGAATTTCAACATCCTTCTCTTTTAGAAATTTAACAAATCATACATACCTTCACCTTCTGATGGTGCATAAGGAGATTTGCGGTATCGTGTTTGCTGTTGTGTTGGCTAAAAAACAACAAATATAAAAGAGAAGAATGTGTCAGCACAGAGGGCAAAGATGAAAGAAATGCATTCACTTGCAGTCCAATTTCCTTAGAACCATGAAATAACATCGCAGCATAAAACAACGACTTCACTTATTAAGCGCATGTTTGGAAGAACTTTTGAAATGAAAGTGCATTTATAGGATGGACTTTTCAATGCTTATGGGTAATGTTAGTGTTCGGGTAAAGTACGTTTTGATGCATATTTTGTAGAAGTGGTAAAGCAGAAATCCAATAGTCACAAATTTGCACTTCTCCAAAATGGGGGGCTTATAAAAAAAAATCACTTTTCTAAAAGTCCATTTAAAAATAACTACCAAACATACAAGTTTTCTACGAATGGACTTCTACACCTAAAAGTCCATTTGGAATGAGTTTCCAAACACCCTCTAAATCATAGACGTCCAACATAACCTCAGGTGAGCTCAAACTCCCAGAATCTTCCACCAAAATGTGCTAAATAACAAATTAGTTTTTCCAAAAACCTGGAAAGTAGAATAAACCATGTACTAGTCTATTCATAGGGGAAATCCTATGTCATGAGCAGTGGTAACAGGGTTTTATAGCATGACACTTGCAATTAAGAAGAAAAGGGTAATGCAGAAAAAAGAGATCACTACTAGGACATTGACTGTGCAAAAACTTCTCCATGATATTATGAATGCACTAAGCATCTTAAGAGCTATTAATATATCTTTACATATCTGGCTTCCTTCATCAGAGCCTCCTTTTAAGGCCAAGAATGAAATAACATCACCAATCAGAAGTAATAACAGCACAAACTAGCTAACATGGACGGAAAAGAGTTAACATATTAAGAAAAAACCTTTAATGTCTAGATGAATTGCACCCAAAAAGAAAAAGAAGTATGATTACCTGTAACTTTGGCCGGAGAGCCTCAAGGGGTCCTTTGGGCTTCTCTACACCTTGCTGTAGTCATAAAACATCAATAGGTAGTAACAAAATTTTAATAACCAAAGTTTTACCAGTATAAAAAGCTTCAAGACTGCAAAAATGGTGCAAATAACCAAAAAAGAAGTACCTTTCCCAAAGCCCAATCAGCAGAGTCAAAATAGGCACGCTCGTGATCCTGACATCAAATGGAATCATTTCAGAAAGAATACTGATGATACATGACAAAAGTATGCAAGAAGGTTATTAATACCTACCTTAGAAATCAGTGGTGGTTTCTTAGGCAATATTCCTCCATATTTCTTCTTAACAGCTTCCTCCTGCAAAAAAACAGGTAATTAATCTAGTCAGAACATGAAAAAATACATGTAAACAATAACCGAAAAGAACATGATCTGAACACAACTTCCTGCTGTCTTGATGGCAGGGACTTGTCAGCATCCTCCATAACAACTTCTGCTTGTTCTTTGACTTCCTCAGTGCCTGACATATTCCTGCCACAAGTTCCCTATAACGAACACCTGTACTAAACATGAATCACCAATTTCATCAATGGTTTCATGAGACACCTTATCTTAAACAAAAATGTGCTCCTTGAAGATAGAAAAAAGAATAATCACAAATCGACTATTTCTTCAAGAGAAACAGAAGACGAGCAGAGAAAATATATCATATTCAAACCATCAATGCAGTTCCAACTTTTCCATACATGCTTATCCATAAACCTTGAGGATCACAAAAGATAGATGAGTTTCCAAATCTTAGTTTGATCAAAGAAGAGTTGAGGCAATAATATGCATTTAGATTGAATTCTTGGGCATATAGTCATGCAGGATTCTTTTGAATTGCATGATATCAATGCAGCACAAGCATAGTTGCTAAAGCGCCTCGCCCAAGGGTCAAGGCCGGGCGCACGCCTCAACCCGCCTTGGTGAGACGCGCCTCAGTGACAGCTTCTTTAAGAAGTTTTGAAAAACACCTTTTGTTGGCAAGAAAAGCGATTTTCACTATTTTCGTTTGGGTGGGGGACGATGAGACAGAAAGATAACAAAAAAAAAAAAAAAAAGAAGCATTCACGTCTGGAGACAGAAACAGAAGAATGGAAACCAAAAAAAAGGGTTAGGGTTTTTGTAGAAAATCTTCAATTACTTTCACATACTTGGACATCCTCTAACCAAACTTGAAGGGCAGTCAACCCATCATGCTTGACTTATGCTAATATGCTTGTATTGAAAACTTTGTGTTTTTAATTTGAGATTTGGTACTTAATTTGGTCACTTGAAGTGTGTTTTAATCAAATTTATCGTGTATGCGGCGCGCCTTGAGGCGCTACCTTGGCCTTTGTGCCTCGGGTGCGCCTCGCACCATTAACAACTATGAGCACAAGTAGACTAATATTGAATCCCTTTAAGCTATGCCTTGAAAATCATGAAGAATGGCTAGGAAATTTCTGAAAAACTCATTTTTCAGTGCTACTTAAGTAATGTACTTTACTAAACTTTAGCACACGAGCCCATAATCTTTGTTATGCACACAAACCTCGTCTTGACATTCCCAATACATCAGATTCCATTTAACATCATCAAGGAATGTTCAGTTGGTATCTATTACATTCCAACAAGCGAGTATACTACTTTATACATTCATAAGTATCACAGTTTCAACTCCAGATTGAAGTTAAGTCATTAAAGTATTTCAACTTCGAACCATCACCAAAACAATAAGAAATATACAAAACTTCACCGTCCTAGTGTTCAGGAATGCTGTTCCATTCATGTATTAAGAGATTGGGGAGCCCTAAGGCTACGGGGCAGAACTGATTGGCTAAATTTAATGTCGGTTCAGTAGCATCGAGTTAATCAAAAAACCTCTGACATATTTCAAACGATCATATCTCAAACCGCAGAAAATCAAATCATCAATATAAAACAGTTGAGCTATACACTTCAGCGATAGGCATCATATGATCCAACGACAATTGATTTTAAAAAAATCATTAATCTCGAATATTCATTTCATACAATCTTCATCAGCCAGATCCTTCGAGATCTCAATATAAATTCTCGAATCAGTTTAGTATCTATATGAATCGCATTAACAAACAAACATGCAAACAAATTATCAGGAGAGCTTGGAAACCCATAAAATAAAATAAAAGAATAATTAGCAATAAATCAAGATCGATACCGCAGGCAAATTGAGAATCCAAATCGATAAAAACAGAAATTAAATTGGAAAAATTAATTGAAAAAAGATGGTATTACCTGGGGGAATCAACTCTGATTTCACTTTAGATCGATTGTGCGAGTGTGTTTGAAAGAGGGACTGTTTGTGAGCAGTAGAAGAACAAAATATTAAAAGGAATGGAAATGAAGAGTTAAATTACATTCATGCCCTCGAAATCCACAAGATTTTTACACACTATTTTTCAGATTTATTTTGTAGTCACAGACAACGAAGAATTAAATATTTGGATAATTATAATATACACTTGAAAATCAAAATAATGATATTTGGAGCGCGACCTGAAAGATTGATGTATGGATGTGTTTCCAAGTCCAATTTTCCAGTTTTTAGTGTTGGAAAATGAATTTCCAAACTTTATTGTATTCGTGTGAGAATTGAGAATATGTTTGGTTTGTTGTCTGAATTTCTGTTTAGAAATGAAAATATGTTTGGTTATAGTATTTTTGACATAGATTTGCGTGATTGTAGTGTATTTTTGACATTGTTTTGCATGATTGTAGTGTATTTTCACATAGATTTGCGTGATTGTGGTGAAAACTTGTTTGACTGTATTTTCAAAAGAATCTTTCCATAAAAAATGAAAACTGAAAATGATTTAATTTCTATTGAGAATTTCTTAAACAAACATAAATTCATTTTCTGGAATAGTTATAAATTGGAAAATTGGATTTAAAAACAATTCCATACATAACCAAAGCTAGAGAGAATATAAATCAAGTTCGATCATTTCTATTTATTAAACTCAGAAACTCGCTCAATTTGCTAGATGAAAATAAATATTAAACTATTTGAATTCAATTCCATAAATATTAAACTATTTATTTTGGGAATCATCTCGAAAGACTGCGTGAAAATGGATCAATAGAATTTTCTTTGCTAATATATCGTTATTATGATTAGGGGTATAAATGAATCGAATCGAGACGAACATAGTATTGTTCAAGTTTGTTTGAATTTTAATCGAGCTTCAACAATTATGTTTGAGCTTAGTTTGATTATTAATCGAATCGAGCTCGGATGAGCTTTGGTAGAGCAACACAACACAATTTGAGTTCGAGTAACTTGATATTTTCACACATATTTTATTCTTTTTTTTTACCAATTAGGTCGAACTCGAGCCGAGGTTTACATCTTATCCAACAGAAAAATGTGTTCAACTTGGTTTATTATGTTAACAAACCGAGCTCAAACAAGCATTTAACAATGGATCTCAAATAGAGTATTGAGTAGTTTGATTTGTTTTTCCGCCCTGATTATAAATGCTGATTTTTCCTAAATTGAGACATGAGAGTGAAGTATAATAGTAGTTTTGTTTATTTATTTATTTCTCATCCTTTTGAGGCGTGATCTTTGCGCTTGAGAGGTAAAACCACCAATATCGAATAATAAGATTGTGATTGGTTGTGATTTCATTCCTTCCATTTTTATTTTTTGAGAGGATAATGGTGATTTCTTTTTTAAGTAAAAGTTAAACGTGTAGAGAAAAAATAATGATTATGTTGATGTGATGTAGAATCTTTTAGAGATGTTAATTGTTTGTAAAAAATTTTGTGGAACCATAGTATAAAACATAACCAAGAAAATTGAATAAAAATAAAAAATTAAGACAACAGACCATACATATTCTAAATTGTCACATAAAAATCAATAAAGTCTGAAAATTATTTTCTCAACACTGGAAACTAGTAGAAATTGGAACATTCTAAAAAAAAATGGGAATTGAAAATACATCCACATGCATCTTGAAATTCCGAATAAATTCTATTAAATATATTTTAAGAAATCTTCAAATTCTGAACAAATTTAAATAAATATATGAATGTTTTTTTAGGAATAACATTCTCTTTCTCTCATTCCTTAGCTGAACAATAATGGTACTAGCATTAACACTGGTTCAGTCATGTCCTTACATCACAAGAACCTTCAAATATAGAAATAGAGCAAAAACAATTCGTACTCTAACATACCATTCGAATATCGTTATTGTATAAATAAAAAAGATTCATACAAATAACAGTTCAAATTTAAACAAAATCTTTGATCTCAAACAACATGACAGCATTGATGTTATAGAACTCTACAACAATGTATTGTTACAAAGCAGCAACTTTTTCTACCCACCATGGCTACTTATTCGGACAGTCCAGAAAGAACAAATTTGGCTAAAATGGAAAAGGAAAATATACTCGACAAAAATGATCCAGCCAAAAGACTTACATTAGAGAGAATATCTACGAAAGACCCAAGCACGAAGATACAGACCATCCACACATGAACCCAGAATCCCTTTATGGCACACCAGGCCAAATACTGTTAACATATAACACTGATACACGAAAACTCCCATTTGGCACACGATGCAACATTCATCAAAACAGCATCTTTATGAGTATATTCTGTGCTTCTCACTTCCTCAGTGGCGTTATGATGTTTCTCGATTAGCAATCCCAAAGGAAGTGTACTGCCAGCTCAAAGATGATAATTTTCCTCACTGAGAATGTAGATAGAAATTAGAAAAATCTCCTCCTGAAACTCCTAGTTGTAGCTTGATATGATCGCATAAGAAGGCCAACACCAATTCCAACGCCAAGGCACATCCCGAGCCCTATACCCACACCAACTCTTACACCGGCATTGAACCATGAAAGTTGGCCGTCTTCACCAGGGTACATTTCTTCAGAGTAATTGCTGTATGCAACTTTCCCATCTGACTCGTAGTCATCCATATCAGCCGCCATGAACTGCAGAAAAGCAGTTTACTGGAAAATCAGAGGACCAAAAACATGCAGTGTACCGAGGGTCAACTCTGTTCTTTGCAGATACCCTCAAAAAATGTAGTAGCCCACAGACCATAGCAAAGTAGATACATCAATCAAAAGAACAAGATGTCTTGTTGTTGAGTGGTTATAAAAAAATATAAGTTTACGCCCTACAGCTGAATGGCAAAAAATAATCGAGCAAATAGTTCAAGTATTTCCAAAATCTTGGTATATAAGTCAAACCAATGTGTTGGGTTTGGGAGCTTGGGGTGGGGTGGGGTGGGGTTAACGGCTTATCTGGAAAAAACTCAGTAAAATTATTGGTTATTGCAACATTTCAGTGCCCACAAGCTCCAATATAGACTACTATTTCCAGTGGGCACTGATACTTTCAGGAGAAAATCACAATGCACCAATAAAAATCTAACATGTTAGCTTCAATTAGTTCAAAAGCAGAAAAAACTTTCTTTTGGTCTTCCAGATTTTTGAAACAAAATATATATACCAATTGTTTTGATCAAACTCATAGAATCTCGTATTTAGCAAATGAGATTGTATGATTATTTTCCAATCGCAGACAAGAATGCTATTGTCCCACATCAACCTTGCCTCCTAGCCTAGGTTCTATCATCATCACACAAAATGGTTGCTCTCTAACAGTACTCCCTCTGTTCCAAAGAAAGGACATCTCCAAGAAAGTATCTTTCTGAAAATTACTATTTCAATTAAAGTAATGTGTAAACTAACTCTGAAGCACTACTTTCCAAAGCAATAGTGTAATTTAAAATTTAAAAGTACATACAACTTGCACCTTTTAAACTTTCACCTAAAGCTCCGGCTTGTTCAAATTGCACTCAGTATGTGAGACGGAGAAAGTAAAAAAAAGCAAGAAAATATGGACATTTTCACAGGTTCTGGCGAGTATCAATTATTTGTTCGCCCATGAGTCATAAGTCAAAACTGCAGGTATTAAACTTTATATAGATGGAAAGTAGAGCTAGAGCAACACTTCATTGTCATTTGGTGGAACATAATATAGCACAGAACAAAAGAGAATGTGCCCAAAAGAAATAAGTTCCTTTTTTAGGATATATAGCAGTGGTAGACTGGTAGTGAGAATTGAACCTTAGCGCACAACAATCCTTCACATAATGGAAAGTATACTTCATTTTAAGTTTGACAGAAAAAAAATTATGAAATCCTGTTGTTAATAACTTTCCTTGACCTAAATTTGATATTTGTTGTAGCAACTTAAATACGTCCTTTATTTGGGAATCGGATAGTGGTTTAGTGGTTAAAGACGAGGAAACCCAGGCCAGATGTCTGGGGTTCGATTCCCACCTAGCTCCCTTCGCTACCAAGATTCGTAATTAAAAAAAAAAAAAAAAAAAACCTTTATCTAAAGTTGAATGACGAGGTAACACTTTTGCTGCTAACTATGTTGTTTTCTATAGCACAAATTTGTTAACGTGCATTATTCACAGAATAATTGTCTTCACAGTAACAATGGCACATAATCTTACTATAAAACTAGATAAAATTGAAAGAGGTTGTGGTTGTAGCAGTGTTATTAGAGGCGAGAGGCGCGCCGAGCGCAAAGGGTCCGTAGCGCCTGAGGCGAGAGGCGCGGCACCCGAGGCGCCTCTTGAACACGAGGCTCCAAAAATAAAATATAAATATAAAAAATAATATAAGCTAAAAACAGAGAAGAAAAATAAATTAACACAAGCTGAAACTAAGGAAACACTGAAATTAATTAGTAAATCATGAAAAGGAGGGAAGAAAACAAAAATAGGACTTTCCGATGGCGAGAGGTGGCACTCGGCGGCGAGAAGTGGCGGGCAGAAGTGCTGGAGTGCAGAATCTTGGAGGCTTTCATTTTTCTTTTCTCAAATGAAACCCTAGCTTTCTTTATTTTTGAGTTTCTAGGTTATTTTCAATGTTAAAGTGTAAGTTGTTATACCAAAGGTTAAAAGTGTATTTCTGAAATGTTATTAAACTAGCAACTTTATACAAAAAAAAAATCCCAAAAAAAGAATTGTGCAGGAGGCGCGCCTCGACAGTGCCAGAGGCGCCCAGAGGCGCACCGAGGCATGCGTCTCTGAAACGTGCACCGCCTCCGAGTTCAGAGGCGTTTTCTGTGAGCCTCATGCGAGGAGTGCCTCGGGCTGTAGAACATATAGGAGTAACAACAAAATTGAAAACCACACTGTAGACTCATAGGAGGAACTACTATTAAGGAAATAGAATCTTCAGCTTTGGAGCTCAAGGAGATGGTATTATAAAGGGCAATAGCCTTACTGCCTTATTTGTACAGCTTTATGGATGAGAATTAAGAAAAAAACATATCATATCGATAAAAGGCACAAGCACTGCCAAAAAGAATCAATCATCTCAGGATTTGAACAATTTACGGTTGGATTACCTACAATTGTGAACCTAGGTGTTGCATTATCTGATCGGTCATCGATTTGTTTGTCTTAGTTGTCCTACTATATCTTTCATATCAATTAACTAGCAACCAGCAAATTTTTCATCTGTACAGACTGTACCATTATTCCTTCGTCATTCAACAATGATGTTGCACATGAATGATGAAAATAGCTAGCTATAGAACATTTCCTAATAACCAGAAGTATCCTAATTGAGCCTGCCAATGTAATTAAAATACTACCATGATCACAATTAAAATAAAATTTACCATGTATAATTTGCACTAACCTAAAACCAAATTTCATTTTCATAAAGCACAATGATTAAGATGCTTTTGCAGAAAAACAGCCACAGGCATTAGGAATTAAATCCACCATCTAAATCCTACTGGTGCGCCATACGTATCTCATTGCAGAGTCAAAATATTGGCCTACTTATTCTTATGATTATCCACATCAGTTGTTGCTTCCCTTTTGTTACTCTGAAAATAGCTGCTTCAGCTTCAGCCGCTCATATTCAATATTCCTTTTTATTAGTCACTACATAAATGGCATCATCATTTAGAACTCCAGATACTCATACCATGTAATTCAGAAATACATAGCTGAACGTATACTAGCACCTTCATCCTTAGCTCAAATATGCAACTATCAGAACAACTACATGTTCTTACTCTGAGAAAGAAAAGAAGTAAAAAACAATGCCGATAAATTTCAGCAAAATCCAAATTACCTGCAATTTCCGCTGCCTCACCAACCCGTTACACAAATTCCTTTGCTCCTTCCCCATCTCTTCGTCCTCGGGAATTGCATCTAGCATCATCCCTTGCCTCACTTTCTTCCTCGGACTAATCAAAACCGTCTTCATCAAAATCACCGGCGTCCCCGAGCAACACCCGGCTATATATACTTCAATCGACGGAGAACAAACCCCTTTCTTCGGCTGGACAAGCGCCGACCTCCCATTCGCAATGGAGGTCGCCACATAACACTCAAACTCCACCCAGTTTTCGAATCATTATCTAACGCATTCTCATTACTCCACGCAGCCGCAGGATCAGCTCTCTCTAGCGAGCCACATAGAATCAAATCCATATCACCCCCATCTTCGCATACCTCGAATTCCGCGGGACCCGAGATTTTAACACTGTCGGTGCTGACGTATGTCACCTCGGACGAATCCTTATCGACGCGATCTCGGCGGAGGTTAATGGAGACGGCGTCGGATGACGGGATACGCGTGCCATTGATTTCTAACAAAACTCCGACTTCGCGGCGTAGGTGGCGTAACTTTAGCTGGTCGGAAGGTTGTCCACCGCGCAAGGAGTGATGCGCACGTAGAAAAGACGAATTTCAAGCAGCCACCCGTGAAACTCGGAGGTCTGTAGATAGCTAGTTGTAATTCATCGTCCCTTCTGTCCATTATTCAAAACCCTACGATTCGAATAACTTAATTAAACGATTACAGGCAAAATAGGGTTTTCAAAGGGGAAAATCACTACGGTGTAGGATCATTTAGGGGAGATTCAAGAAATCCAAATTCAGGGAATTTCAGGATTTTGAGGTATAGAGTTAGGGTTCATTTGTGGATAGTTGGAAATGACGGAGAGAAAGGAGAAGCAGCCAAGGACAAGTGGAGCGTGTTGTCACACGCGTCACACGCGTGTGGAGGGGCGAATGGGAAAAAATCTAATTGCCCCGCCCATCCACGTGGGTCACACAAGGTGGGGCTGTGGTTTACCGGGTCCCACCCGCCAAGAAATAACATTTCGACAATCCGTAAATACAGGAACTGACAAAAACCGGAGGACAATCGGGTTACGTCTATCCGGTAATAAATGCTTGGGTTTTTGGGTCGGAGCTTGAAGGAAATGAATAAAAGTTTCAGTATATAGGTTGAGATTAGGCTGATTATTCGAGTAATATACTGGAATCCATTTGTAAAATTTTGTTCAGTTATTCTTAATATAATAAATTATATTTACATTATTTCGTAGAAATTCAAACTTCGACTAGAATAAATGTTTTGTAAACTATCCTAGATTCGATTAAAACAAAAATCAACTATTATAGTTTTTTTAAATAACTAGTATAGTTTTAGTTAGTTAAATACGGACCACAAAAATCGGGTATTTTAATAATATATACGAGTATATTATGAATAATTATTAAAAGTAATGATGAAAAAAATGGGGAAAAATACAAAAATAATTGATATAGGAACTCTTAAATGTATGAATAAAATACACATATAAAATAATTGTTTGGAGTTGAAATACGACTTATCTTTGAATTGTATTTATACTTATATATAGATTACATAAGAAATAAAATAAATTATTTGATATTAATTAATTTATAATTATATAAGATAATTATTTTAAAATAATCAATATATGTTATGTGATTTGTATTTATATTTACATTTAAATTTTATAAAAATGAATATAATATATTATATTATAACTTAATATTAATTAAAAATAATTATTAATATTAATTAGTATATATAGGACTCGTTTGGGATCCAAGATTAAGTAGGATTAGCCATTTTATCCTAAGAAATCCTAAGTTTGGGGTATATGATAAGGGCCCGGTATAAACATACGTGCTGGGATTGTAATCCATCAGCCAATTGATTATTAATCTCAGCCCTTGAGGTGGTATTACATTATCCCAAATTATCCAGGTAAGTAAAAGACAGGTGTGCCCTTCAACTTGTCTTTGTACCCTTGCCTGTTCTATTAATTACAAAAATACATCATTTAAATACATCTTCCTTGGTAGTATCACTCTGCACCTCTGCAACATATCGGCCGACCTCCACTTAGCTAATACATGGGCTCCGAAGAGAAGCAGCAGCAAAAGAAGATGATGAAAAACAGTACCAAGAAGAATGGTGAAAGGGGGAACAATGGCGGCGAAGGATCGAGAATTTCAAGGGATAACCGATGATCGATTCAAGTCGGTGGATCAACGCAATCGGAACCACGGTTCATGGCATACTCGCATTAATATAGTAGACTTTATTAGAAATTGGTGAGGCAAAAGATGATGGTTTTTTTTTTCCTGGGAAAATTGTATGAGTTGTTCTTGAGGTTTGTGCTATTTATGATAATTTTTGTTTGGTTGTGAAAAAAATTTAAGTTTTAAAAATAAAATAAAATACATCTTCTTTGTTCAGCAAACCCTACACCCGCTCTGAAAGAGAATCGAGGTATGCCTTCTTTGTTTTTCTGATCGAAAATTCTTAAATTTTGTACAATAAATCTGAATATATCCACGCGGATCTCCAGTAAATTGAAAACTCTCTACGATTTTTTAAATTTTTACGAAAATTCTGGAATTTAATTTTTCAATAATGGTGTTTTCAAAGATTTAGTGTTCACTGTTGATTGCCCTGACTCATTGAAGAAAGAGTGAGCAAATTCGTGGGAGAGCTTTGTGAAGAAGCTGTGAAGAATTCAGATGTGAGGAACAGTGGACTAAAAATTGGTAAAATGTAGTGGAAAATGTACAAGTGATTAAAATATTTGTAAGGGTAAATAAGTCTATTTCTAAGCAATCCCATTCAATCATGGTTGCAAAACACAATTTTAGATAATTTATTCTAACTTTTTATACATCAATCATACTTCTCAAACACAATGTTAAATGGTATTATATAATCCATGAATAGTGTAATCCTATCATATCCCAAATTTTTAATCAATCCCATCAACAATCCCAAACGAGTCCATATAATATTAAAATTTTATTATTAATATAATATTCAAATTATATTTATAAATATTTTTGAATAGTGTTCAGACTAATTTTATAAAATATATTAAAATGAAGTATCATTTATCAAGCATTATGCGAATAATTATAATACGTGTACTAAACATTTACTTAATATTACGAAATATTTAACGATGATTCATAATGTATATGAGAGTTTCAATCATTCATATATACGAGTATAATAAAAGTTTTAACCAACAAATATTATAATAAAATAAACTCAAATATAGAGGTGGCAATTTAGGTCATCGGGTCGTGTTTGGTTTGGTTTCGAGGTTGATTTCGGGTTATCTTAAAATACATCGAAAGTTAATAAAAATATAAAATTACTACGTTTTAGACAAATTGGTAACATCGTGTCGGGTTCGTCTTAGTCGTGTTCGGATTCGGTTTCTCGTATTCGTGTTCGGGTTTCTCTCGGTAACTTGAGTCGGGTTCATATCGGGTTATCGTGTCGGATCGGGAATTGCCACCCCTACTCAAATATAGGGATCTTTAGTGGGTCGAGTTATCCTAACTCATCTTATTTTTGGTATATCCGGTACAAATAAATGGATGCAGGGGTGGGTGTTGTGTAACGAGTAAAGGGTTTAGTAGGACTCGATCCATATAATTAATACATAATATATTAGGTCTCCAGTACATTTCTTTCCATGAGAATAAACCTTTTTCTTAATTTTTTATAATGTTTACTTTGGCAATTAATATATCTATTGAATTGCAATAATATCACATTTCACATAATTTACGTATTAATATTTTGAAAAACAAATTATACAAATAAGTTCAAATATGTAACATAGGCAAGTTTAATAGATCTAAAAGTCTTATCCACTTAGACATGGTTCGTCTAGAAGAGGCGGCGGGTCTCTTGTAGGTTCCCGGGGGTGTGGTGTAAGGTTTAGAAAGGGGAGGGGTTGAATAAACCTTACAAATTTTTACTTTTTAGCCCTTTAAAAATATTCAACGAACAAAATCGGCTAAACCGCCGGGGACAACTAGGTTGGCTTTCTTGACAAAGTTACTCACTCAACGACTTTCGATTGAAATTTGTTGATAGTATAACTTAGTCAAAGTCGGCTAACACTTAACTTTTAGATGATTTGGTTTTAAACAAATGGAAGACTTAACACCCTTTGTTAATTTTAAGCACGTTTTTAGCACTTGTTATTATCGGTTGGATAGCAATATAACTTATCGTGAGATATAAAAATATAAGCAAGAAAGTAAAGTCTTTGAAAGTAAATGACACAAGCAAATTTTATAGTGGTTCGAGGATGGGGTAATTCCTCTAATCCACTCTTCTCCAACTCTGGATGAATCTACTAAATAATAGATCAAGTTACAAAGCAGTTCTCAGTCTAGAGATAACCTTGATCACATAGATGTCTTTTTCTGCGACTCGAACTTCTTCACAAGACAATTGCGCTTGCTACTCTTGACTCTCTTCAAGCCTTTGGAATTGATCACACAACCTTCCAACAAACTTGAAACTTCGGTTCGACCTTGAACCTCGCTACAACTCCTTCAACTTGGAGAGTAGACCCTTTTTGTTTTTTAAAATTTATCCTCTTCAACGATTGAAGTATCATTTCCTTCACAACGTGTGTTGGATCGAATTCCTTTGAGTGTTAGGCAGGGAATATCTTGAAAAGCTTTGAGAATGTTTTGCGGGTTTTGCTTGCTTGTAAGATTGCTTGTAAGATCGATTCGTGGTAACCTTTTCTCAAATGCTTCCTCAGTCTTTTATAGTGCTCATTTTGAAAATTTGCCCGTTGAACAGATAGGCTATTTTCAAATGACACTTTCTTGTTCGTTGGCTTGTCTTTTCTTGGCCTGCAACAATGTGATGTTGACCCTTCCTCGTATTAAATGACTCTGCAGACTTTACGAGTCGACACATGTCTTGATGTTTCCCGTTTGGTTTATTCCTTTTGCATATTTTTGGACCAAACACTTTAAGACACACTGTCGGCTGATTACTATATAAAGTAATATCCTTGACTTCCTTCCAACGGATCAATGTCGATTGTCTTAACTTATTTGCGCTTTACCCCTTTGACTTGAGTCTACTCCAATCATATAGGAATGACTCAACGGTATCAATTCAACTATTAGACTTGGCTTTTTCTTGACTTAATTGACACTTCCACATTCTTTACACAATGTTCCTCGGATCTCCTTCACTCGAGTCTTTGCCTTCCATCTTGCCATACTCAACTCGACACATAGTTGGGTCTTCACTCACGGTCTTGATTAACTTCTTGCATTTTTGACATAGCCGATTTCACTCGGCTCTTTCGATCTATCTATTACAACATAGAAATACAAGAAAAATGGGGTGCCAACTTCCTATTCTAATTAAGTTTTACTTGGTATCATCAAAATCTTAACAATAAATTTCCTAATAATTTCTCTCTTTTTGATGATGCCAAACTTAAATAAAAATACAACAAACACAAGCGGTCGATAAACAAAGAATGTATGCTTTGAATATGTCAATTTTATTGATCATAGTATTCTTGTCCTTTACAAAGTTTGTTACAATAATATACCATATACATCTGTGTATCGAGTCTATACATACATTGAATTATAATATGTATCGAGCAAAATTACAAGGAAGGTATCGGAGCTCAAAGCTAACATACAAGATACTTATAGGTTGTGTATTTATAATAAAGTAAAATACTGAAGGGGTTGCAAATGTCTTCAATGGATTGGATCTTCCTTTTTCTCTCTTCATCTTGACTCTCCTCGTGTCCTCATCTGCTCTTCTCCTCTTCCTTTTTTCTTCATCCCTCTTCTTCTCATAGGCACGCCTTGCAGCGGGGTCATTCCTATCTTTGCATTTCCTCCCATTCTCGCGTGACCCTTTCATTCTCGGCTTCTTTCCTTCTCACGACTTCTTCATTCTTGCGCCGACTTCCAAATTTGCAAGATGATCATATCGACCTAGTAAGTAATCCCTTTCTTACGTGGATCAATATACTTGATGTCATGTGGTTTTGGCTGCGGTTGATAGCTTCTGTCTCTGCCACTGCCACGAGATCTTCCTCTTTCTCTTCCCGACTCAGCTTCTCCTCTGGAAGTGTCTTTGTCTTGTTGCTTTTGTTTTCAAATTTGTGAGTGATGTTAGAACTCTCTTTTCGCACCTCACCAATTGAATTACATACATCGAGACCCTTCTCCCGGTACATGTCCCAGGCTTGCGGTAGAGTCATATCTTTGAAGTAGCCTCCTACCTCTAGAGTTTGAAACTCCTCTAGTGATCTGGGCTCAGAACCTGCATCAGGCATAACAATATCTCTTGGGGGTTTGATCGCAGGAAATCTTTTCCTGCTGGGGGACCATCATATTGTGTCCTTATGTTCTGGATACTCGCAGAATGCTTCTCAGCCACCTTTTCGAACTCAGCTTCGATGTTCTTGATTCTTTAAATGCCAACTCGACTTTCTGTTCCCTTGTGACTCTTTTCTTAACTAGCTTTGAGAAGTGAACCCATTATTATTTCTCCTTCTTTGAGGAGTGCCGGGCAAACATAAGCTTCAAATGGGGTTTTTTCGAGCTTCATTCCCCCTTAGCTGATACTTCCTTCTTCTCCACCTTATGACTCCCTTTCCCTTACTTCAATTTCCTCATAGCCTCATCTCCCCCCATTTTGGCATCATCACCGAAAGATAGGGTCAGGCCAGGGAACATGCCACTTAGAATGAAGTCGAGTCGGCTGTTGGTTGAATCATCTTTGGAGTAGGCTGTTCGGAACTCGGACCACATAGCCTTTGACTCAGCTGCCATTAACTTCATTTCCGTTTGGAGAACACTGAGTTGCTGACTCATGTTAGTCTCCAATCTTGCAATCTCGTTCTTGTGTTGCAGCTTAAGTAACTCCATATCCGACTTGTGAGATTCTTCAATTCTCACCATGTACTCCTTCTGCCTCAACTGATATTGTACATTATCCGCACTCCAGATCAGTAACTCCGCAAAGATTGACTTGAAGTAATAGACTTGCTCTCTTCTCAACTGTCAATTCAACTGTTAGACTTGGCTTCTTTACTGATTTGACTGACACTTCCATATTCTTTACACAATTGTTCCTCAGCTAGATCTCCTTCAGTCAAGTCTTTGCCTTCATCTTAGCCATACTCAGTTGACATACAACTGGGTCTTCACTCTAGTCTTCAATTGACTTCTTGCATTTTTCGACATAACTAACTTCACTCAGCTTTTTCAGTCCTATCAATTACAACATAGAAATACAAGGAAAGTGGGGTGCCAACTTCCTATTCTAAGTTTTACATGGTATCATCAAAATCTTAGCAATAAATTTCCTAACATCTAGGATGAGTCTGGGTCCTTCGTAATCTTAACTGGGCAGGTCTTGGGTCCAGGCAAATGCGAACTAAACTCAATCCACTGTCATCGTTACTCAAATGACAAATTTCCAATGCAAATTCCAATAGAAAGATATTCCAACGGTACTTCCAACAATATTTATCCATTAGAATATTTAACCATTTGAAAAAAACTCCAACGGAGTTATACTGTTGGAATTTAGTCCAACGGCATATCCATTGGAATATATAATTGTTGGAAAAAACTTCAATGGTTATTTCAACAAACTTGTAACTTGGAATTTAGTCTAATCTGAATTTCAATGGTATATATTCGTTGAAATATTCAATCATTTCATCTCACTTTGTCTAATATTTTTAACTTCCCGGAGGGTCGTCCATCATCATCTTGTCTCATGTCAAGTATGTTTAACTATGTAATTTCGATATGATTGACTGCAGATAGAAGATATATTTTATTGATATGGATAATACTATAAATCTTTTAACCTCTATTGAAATTTTCTAACGGTATTGGAATTTCCAATGGAATTTGCCAACAACAAGTTGTAGCATTGGAATATCCGTTAAATTTTAAAAACTCCAACGGAAATTCCATGATTAATTCCAACATTTTGTTTACCATTGGATCCTTGTTGGAATTTTCCAATGGTATGCTTTAACGATAGAATTTATGTTGGAATTTTTAAAATTCCAACAGATATCTCAATAGATTATTCCAACGGTTTAATTCTTCTTTGGAATTTCCCAACGGTTTGTTATGGTGTTGGAATTTACATTAGAAATTTAAATTTTAATGGAAATTCCAATGGTTTATACCAATGGTTTTGTTTGTCGTTGGAATTTTCCAACCGTATAATGTAGCATTGGAATTTTCATTGGAGATTTAAAAATTCCAACGATTTTCCATTTTGTTGGAATTATTGATTGTTTTCTTGTGGTATGAAGTGTGTATTGCTAAGACAAAAGGTAAAAGAAAACTAAAATAGCCATATGGTCTTGGACTAGGCCACTCACGTATAAGAGATTTAGGGCATCTCCAACCCATGATATTAAATTTGGTGTGATTTTCACACCAAATTTGGTATTTTGGTATAATTTTTCAAAAACCATCTTCAACCCATTACACCAGATCTTACACCAAATGAATATTTTAATATTTTATTTTCATTTGCGAATAACAAAGTTATTTGTTTATGCAATTATTTCTTTTGCTTATATTTTATTACTAATTAATGTAACTGAATAAAAATTTCATTTAACTAATTTACATTAATTAATTTTATTGCAAAATAAACATTACAACTATACCACAATAAATAAAAATACTAGATTGCAAAATAAATAACAAATGACTTTGATGCTCTTTTAACTAAATTGTAATTTTGTTTTTTAATTACTGTAGTTTATAGAAAATTTTAAGTTTAAAATGTAATAAATTATTGGTAAATATTAACTATTGTTAGTTATTATAATTGTTTATTCCAAAATAATAATTATAAACAAAATTTAAATAACTAAAATCATGTTACAAATTAATTATATATCAAATGTAGGATACAATTGGAATTTATATTTGAAGTAGAAGAAATTGGAGGGCAAAGATGGAATATTTGTATTACACCAAATTTAGTGTAAAGGAATAGTGTTACACCAAATTTGGTGTAATGGTATTCATTACACCAAATTTGGTATAAGGTTTAGAGTTGGGTTGGAGAGTGTTTTTTTACATATTTGGTGTAATTAGGGCCGTTCCTATATTTTATATAGGTCCAGGTCGAAAAAACATTTGGGCCCTTTGTACTTATATAAATAAAAATTAAAAATATATAATTAATCATTGTTACAAAAAAATAATTTCATTGATCGAAACATAAAATAATGAAACATTATATATTTCTATTTCAACGTATTCAATTTCATAAAAATATACAAAAGAGACATTTAATGCCCCTCTTTGAATCTCGATGCATTCTCCACTTGTCTTCTTTTCTCATGTTTTCATGTCTAAATAGATATTTTCAAGTAGTAGACATTTGTAATTTTCTATTGATGAAAAAACACAATTTAATGTAAAGTATTAAATACAAGTCCTCCATTGCATATGTTCTACTTTACCAATTATTTTTTTTAATAAAATAGAACAGACATTGAGAAGATAATGAAACTCTAAGATAGACATTGAAAAGATAATGAAACCCACAAAATATAATAGACATTGATACAATGAAAACTAATGGAAAAGCGAGAAGAACTTTTAAGATAAAGAATTGCGAAGGAAAAAAAACATATATTTGCTTGAGATTTTGATTAATATTGTTTTGAAGATGAAGCATATGTATATGCCCATGCTTTTTCCTTTTTCTGTTTTTTTTTTTCTTTCTTGTCTATGTTTTTTTTTTTCTTTTTCTTTGCTTTGAGTTTTTCTTTTTTTCGTGCCTCAAGGCCCATTCTTTATCTGATGTTTTGATTTGGAATTGAGTTGGGCCACAATTTGAGGTAAAAAAAAAGGAAAATTTTTTGCTGCGGTTTCGAAGTCGTGACTTCAATGCGCATGAAAAGAGAGCAAACCACCAGGCCGCCAATCATTATAATAGTATTATAGTCTTTATTGTACATACTTGCTTTCTAAAACATTCTTTTTTTTTTAAAAAACAAATCCGGGGTGGGGGCCTGTCTTGTGTGGCGTGCCTCGACCGCCCGGGACGGCTCTGCAGTAATGGAGTGAGATATAGAGTTGGGATGAAAATGACCTTAGGACACGCCAATGTTTGTATATTCATATAGGATCAGTTGGTCGAACCGGTTAAATTGGAAACTAACAATGACACTAGCTTGAATATGGGTCTAAAATGGTGGCAAGAAACCTGTAACGAATTGGTAAAAATCGATCGACCCGAGACCCATTGATCTGGTTCAACTATTCTGTTTTTCAATTAACAAAGAAAAAATAAAAAGAAAAGACGTAAACCTTTCCAAGATACGTCAATAACAAAAAATTGAACAAAATTAAACCCTATCCTTTTGGTTTCAAATTCGCTTATGCGTTAAAATTTACATTTCCCATTCGGTTCTTCCAATTTGTTTTAACATTCAAGATATATTTGTCTTTTTACATAAATATATATAATATTATATATCGATATATGTAATATATATAAATTTTAGATACATATTTAAAGATAATTTTTCAATTAAATACATATTTTTTCATATATTAATAAACTTAAATACAATAAACTTAAGTACAATTGTAAATAATTACGAAGACATGAGCTAACCCACATAACAACTATACATATATCACAAATATCCAAAATACATGAATATATAAATTGATGTCTAATAGCCCAAATGCATAATTTTTAAAATCCATTACAAACTAAAATTTTGAGTAATATCTTATAGAATTTATGTTTAGTTTTTATTTTATATATGCAATATGAGTGTCAAACTGAAGATCTTAAAAATACTATTAATTTGATATATTATACGTCCAAAATAGATTAAAAACAAAAAAATATTATTTAAAAAACAAATATAATAATTAACGGAATGCACGTACATAAATTTGAAAAGCAAAATTTTCATGATTATAATTAAGAGACCTTAAAAGTTGACTATAAAATTCCTCCATTTTTCAATAGTAACCATCCTTTTTTATTGTAGATATTTTAATTACTTTATATAATATTGTAAAATGAGGGGAAAAACTTTCATGATATATTTATATGCATATATACTAGATGTGCCCCCTCTGTTTTTTTTTTTACTGTAACAAGTGCATTTTTCTGTAGTTTTATGATTTATATCTTTCTGCATTGTAATGATTTTAAAGTAGCACCATACAATAGGCGAGAACTACGATTTAATATTTTTTTATTGATGAAGTCAAGATGAAGTCAAAAATAAAAAATAATATCATACTTGAGAATCATGAAAAGTGTATTCAAGACTATATATGTATTTGTCTTCTTACATAAATATAATAAAATGCTAATAATGGATATTCATAATATATATAATTTTTGGATACATATTTTGAGATTTTTTCCAATTAAAATAAATATTTTTAATAGAATTTAATCAAGTTAAATACAATATATGTGTATATATATATATATATATATATAAAGAGAGAGACTATTCTCAAAATAGTAACCATAAAACTTTCCCGCTCATTTTTCCTTGCTATAAAAAAATAATTAAAGTTTGAAAAAATGGGTGAAAAATATTTATAATTTCATGGTTTCCAAATATGTATATTTTATTAATTACTTTTCCAAATAAGTGTGTGTATTAAATTAATTATTATAATTGAATTTTTTAAAATTTAATAACTTTTTCGTTTTTAATTATTTTTTTATGTATAATATATCAAATTAATCATATTTTTAAAATTTTTAGAATTTGACACTCATATTACATATATAAAATAAAAATAAATATATAAATAAAAAATACATAGTTATTCTAAATTTTCTTTTGTAGTGGGTTTTAAAAATCGTATTTTGGGCTATTGCACAATTTGTATATTCATGTAGTTTGAATATTGTAATTTCTTATTTTAAGTAAATCGGGTTTTCACCCTCAACATTATTTGGTAATCCGATTATTAATGTGAAATTATTTGACAACAACATTTATACTTTCTTAATTTAAAAAAAAATAAAAATTTCTTAGTTTCAGTAAATCGGATTTCACATAATCCATTTTTTCTAATTTAAAATAAATATTTTTTTATCTCAAAAAATAATGAAGATATGTATAAAAAGTGAATGAATGCTTATAGTACTATAATTGGTAAGCTTTTTGACATGTCCTGAATCATAATTTAATACTTAACAATTTAGTTTTTTTATTAACAAAAACAATTTATTTTCTTACCAAAAAAGAAATTTTGCTGGACTATTATATTCTATCGTATTTTTTCTTATTAAAAATATGGAAAACACAAAAAACCCGATCATAATATTTAAAAAATCCGAACCATACACAATAAAATCTGTAAAATAATCAATACTCCGAAAAGCTGAACATGGAATATAAATATGGACATCAACATTGGAAATAAAAAACTATCTTACAAAAGTGTGAATAAATATAATATATATATAAATATAATTTTTTTTATGTATCTATGTAATATATTTGAGAAAATAATCCACTACATTAAATATGAAGATCCTATATATGTATAATTATTCGTATCTATGTAATATATTTGATAGAATAATCAAATGTATAAATATTGAAAAGTGCTTGAAATATTTAAATGTTATATATATATATATATATATATATAGTTATGATCAAATGTGGTAGGGGCTTATCGTGTGGCGGTGTGGATTGATCCCATCCATCCACACCTTTTATTCAATGGTCGATTGCTATTAAAATAAGCGATTTATCAATTAATTAATAGGTGGAAATGACATAATAGTAACTAGCAAAATAACCATAAATCATGCCCCTACAATCAAGAGATTGATTAATATCACGTTTCCATAACTGAAATTGTGCACCATTTTAATAGCTGAACTGTATACCATATAATAACTGACTGTACACCATTTTATGTCTAACAGTGTATCATTGTATAACTAATTGTACATCATCTAAAAACCCTATAAAGACAAAATGGTGTGACCACCTTCCCATAATGACGCTTCTATCATGGATGTGATAAAGATCACATTTCCATAATTAATTATGCACCTTTAAATAGTTGAATTGTACACCATTTAATAAACGATTGTACACCATTTTATATCTAACCAGTGCATCATTGTATAACTAATTGTACATCATCTAAATGAACTATAAAGACAAAATGGTGTAACCATATTCCCATTTAATAACTTAACTGTGCACCATTTTATGTCTAACAGTGCATAATTGTATAACTAATTGTACATCATCTAAAAACCCTATAAAGACAAAATGGTGTAACTATCTTCCCATAATGACGCCATACAATCATGGATGTGATAAAGATCACGTTTTCATAACTGAATTATGCACCATTTTAATAGCTGAACTGTGCACCATTTAATAACTGAATGTGCACTATTTTATATCTAACAGTGCATCATTGTATAACTAATTGTACATCATCTTAAGGAACTATAAAAACAAAATGGTGAACCATCTTCCCATTTAATAACTTAACTGTGCACAATTTTATATCTAACAGTGCATCATTGTATAACTAATTGTACATAATCTAAAAACCCTATAAAGACAAAATGGCGTAACCACCTTCCCATAATGACGCCTTACAATCATGGATGTGGTAAAGATCACGTTTCCATAATTGAACTATTTTAATAGTTGAAGCGTGCACCATTTAATAACTAATTATGCACAAATAATGAAAAGCGAGAATAATCGTAAAATCAAATCCCATAAAAATTGTTGTCTTTGGGATTGAATGGTGTCTTCTTACTTATACAATGATGCCTTTGTTAGATATAAAATGGTGTACAATCGATTATTAAATGGTGCCGCGATTCAACTATTAAAATGGCGCATAATTCAATTATGAAAACGTGATATTAATCAATCCTTTGATTGTAGGGGCATGACTTATGGCATTTTGCTAGTTACTATTAATCCCTTTCCACCTATTAATTAATTGATAAATCGATTATTTTTAATAGCAATATGAACCATTGAATAAAATGGCGTTAAATAAAATGAGCTAATCTAGTCCATGACGATGTTGCGTGCATCGTCATCGCTACCTCCCTCGATGTCAACCACCATGTTCGGATCCTCATGCTCTTCACTCGGATCCTCTTCCGGATCTTCCTCTCGTTACGCCGGGCTCTATTTACGGTTCCGGCCAACACAGGAATGATGTTAATGGCCACGAACCCTATTTGAGCGGTGAGCGGTGATGCCGTGTATGAAGTTCGCCTGGTTCGATAGTATTTGTCCTTCTTGAGCCCCTACCGTTATTGTAGAGCCTCGATCCGGCCGTGCATCCGGGCCATCGTTTCGAGCGGACCATCTAATCTTCCTCATTCTCGTGTGCCACTCGTTAAGATGCTCAACAGTCTGAAGGTGTTAGGTCATGAGGCCCTCACTTTGCTTAGCCCTCTCGCGTAGCTGGGCATTAGCGTGAGTCAAACATAGGTATTTTTCGTTCATCTGGTGATTCACCTCACGCAACAATTTTATCTCTTCCTGCAACCTTTTAATTTCATTGTCTCGTTCTTCAATTTTCATCTTGTGCTCATTGATCTCACAATATAGGTCCACCGTAGATTCATGTCGCTCAAACATCATACTTTTAAGTGACTGAGCATGCTTTTCCGATAAGTGGAGTCGGTGGAAATTCGGGAGTATTTTCCCTCTCAATATCGGCCGCGTTGGCATGTTAATCCCTCTCGGTAGCGTAGTTCCTCATAAGTCGTCAACGGAATGGTCTCGGGCTCCATACCTAAACACGTACAAGTATGGTATCAAAAATAGGCATATCTTTGGCCGTGGAAGAAAAATCGGTAGCTATAAAATATATCTAAGTCAAGAAATCGACTAAGTATCCCATAAATAATTAAAAGGTTCTATAATTCCCAATTGTCCAAATTCTTATCTTAGTGGTAACATCTAGTCGTGATCTATAATAGTCACATCCTAATCATGTACTATCAAGAGATAACCTTGATACTATTCAGGTCTCATCATACTGGTATTAAAATCATCAAATCATGGATTTTCTAAATCACCTACGTCCAAACCGAAGAATATCCTGGATATGTTGACACTATGACCACCTGAAAGAGTTCAAATATTCATCCAGGATTTAACTTAAGTCATCTAGTAGTGGTACCCAATCTAAGGTCAGAGGAACCTATCCTGGGTCAGCTCGGTGTAAGTTTCCTCCTTACAAACCGAGATCTGATACCATCTGTAACGCCCCAGAAATTGGAGCCGCCACCCAACAGTTAACTTACGCCAATTCTCTCTTCTAAGAATATAATCCACCAAGCATTGGAGCAATATTAATTCTCAAATAGACATAGTTCATCATAACTTCTTGGAAATAGAGTTAATAGTCGCAGAAATACGATTACAAACCAATTGTCTAAGCGAAGGGGTCCTACGCCCCTCTATTACATCAAACGAAATAAATTGTCCGTTAACAGAGCATAAATGACTTTTAGGGCTAAAATATCGGACTAAGTCTAGGAATCACTCCGTCGCTTGGTCATCTCCGTGGACGTCATCATAATATGGTGGATCATCAGCTTAATAACTTCCAAGTAGTCATTCTAAAATGTACAATCTCCTTCTTCTTGTCTTTAAATCCAAAGCCCTCCAAGCTCAGCCCCTAAGTCCAAAAATTTCCATATTTAGGTCCCCAAAAAAATGTATAAAATTAAAATGGTCATTACCTTCATCAAGTCTTTTAGCTAGGTTAAGGTCTCAAAATATCCACTTAACATCAAGGTTTCTTCTATTCTCCTCCACCACTTGTATCTTACGACCATAAAAAAATTCAAGAAAAAATTTGTGCTTCAAGTTAGGAAGATGAAGAAAGAAGTTGAAGCTTGAGAAGAATGGAAAATAGAAGACAATATTTCTTACCAATTATTTTCTTGTAGTTTTCAGCCAAAGGGAAAGAAGGGGACGGAAATTTTTGTGTTTTGGTGTCTTAGAGTTGGAATGAGAGGAAGTGGGGAGAATTTGTGAGTGATAGAATGAGAAAATAAACTTTGTTCCCCACTCACACATGATGGCCGAATTTGATGTGTTGGAGGGTGATGTTTTTGTTTTCCTTTTTTGTAGTTGTTTAATGAAAAGGAGAATAGAGATGAGTTGTTGTAGGGAAAAAAAATGGATTTATTCTCCTAAAAATATTGCTATGACCGATTTTCTTAAGGGGTGGGGTTAGAAATTTTTATTTTTATTATTTTTTTCTTTTTGGAAGTTAATTATTGGAATTATTGGGGTAAAGTGGATGTTTGTAGAAGAAAAAGTGGAATTGGTCCCCCCACCTAATAGATATGGCCGAAATGCATGGGGGAGGGTCATTTATATTATTGTTTTTTTTTCCTTTTATGTACAATAATGTATTTGGTAGTTAATATATATAGTAGGATTAATAGGTAGGTTCCATAAAACAACAAATTTGATTTCCCTCTACATAATATAGCCGAAAGTGATGGGGTAGGAAGTTGAATTTGTGATTTTTTTTTATGGTAAAGAATTATTAGGTGGATTTTTAAATGGTGAAGGATAAAAAATTATGGAATTGATTTCCAATAAACCTTTATGGCCGAAAATTTGGTGCAGGATGATAATTTTTTTTGGTTTTTCTTGTTTTTTATAAAATTGAGGGAAAATAAAATGTACAAGTATACATCGATAAATGTATAGGAGTTTAAAATAAGGATGTGAAATAACAAGATGGGTATTTTTCAAAATAAATTGGAAGTTGGTTGGGAATGTATTATAGAATAAGGTGGAATATGTTGGAAATATTATAGATATTTCCGGGTGAATGAGAAATTATTGCCAAAAGGTGTGACTGTTCATTTGAAAACTATTCGGATTGAAAAGGTTTATCCGAATAGTTGTGTTGTTTCGTTTGAAACCAATGGACGTGTCTGTTCGAATAAATGGACATGTCTATTCAAACAGTTGTATTGTTTCTATTGTGAGCTTTGGTAATCTATAAATATTTCCCCCATTCTGCAAAAAATCAATGAGCAAAAACATTAGCATTTTGCATACATTCATAAGCATATTTTCCGTCAAAAGTTTTCGATAAAAAAGAGAGAGTACAAAACATTCGAAGTTCGCCATCTCTTGTTGTTTGGAGTCTTCTTTAGACAAGAGGAGACCGTTGTATCTTGGGAGGCGTTTGCTATTGAACCGTAGGCACCGTAGCGGGGCAATTCTTCTTAAAGACATAGAGTCGAACTCTAGCATCGGTCTAATTTTCTGCAATTTTTATAATTTTGTTTCGGGAATACAAGTAAGTTTTCTGATTTAATTTCGGAATATAACATCGCACGTAATAAATCCCCAACAATTTAAAGACGATTTTCATCCGCTTTATGTGCGTATTATATTCTGTCATTTTTGTTGTTCGAAATCTTATGTTAAACGGGATCAGAATATTGGGTTTCATGTTTCTGGTCTTTGTTTGGTTTATACAGACTTGAATCTGCATATTAAGTTTGCACTTGGAAGTTGTCAAGTTGATATATATAATGTGCTTTAAGTGTCTCGGTTGAATCCTTTTATGAATAGTAGTATTAGTTTACATTTGTTTCTTTAAATTATATTTCCTTGTAAACTAATGTGATTCGTGAATGCCTTTATGATCAGTTTCATGTCTTCTTATAGAGATTGAATTAGTTTCAAGAAGAAGCAGGCGTGAAAGCTTGAAAAATCATAAGCACAAGAATTATGTGATTCGGTTTTAGTGCTGAGCAATATGGAAATTCTGGGGGAATCTTAAATTTATGGTGTTTTGATTCCTTCTGTTATTTGATAATATATCTGAATCCTTCTTGAGTGATCATATTTATTTATGAATTATTGATTTCTTTATAAATAAAAAAAACATAATCAGAAATTTTAATTGTGAAAGAAACGTCGCATTTTTCTGGTTCTCTCTTCCTGCCGATCAAAAACCTTTCATTATCTTCAACCGTGATCGACACCATCGACGTGCAGGCAATCGACAGATTGCAGATACACATCATGAACCGTGGCCTCTGGTTGCCGGTAGATCTCGACTGCGGCAGAGGTAAGCAAGGAAAAAGGGGCAACATGGTTTCTTTTTCTGTGTGCTTTCTCTCACGGGACGAGGTGGCAGCGGTCTGTGTTGGTTGGTCTTGACGGCGTTAGACTGGAATAAAAACTGTGACAGGCTTGACCGACTGTACGAATGGTGGTTCGTGTGAGTTGGGCTTGAACGGTGCGAGAATGAGGGTATGGACGGTTGGTAAGTGGCATCAGCCTGATCAGAAACGTGGTTGTTGAAATTGGCAGGTTTCAAGTTATTTTTTGAGAAAACGTTTTGGTGAATATATTAAGGATTTGGGGCTAATCTTGAATTTAGAGAAATTTTGGGTTCTATTTTAGTATTGGTTTGTGGTTTTTGTGAAATCAAAACCTTCTCTCTGGTCTATTTACAATTTATACTTTGTTTGAGACTTTCGTATGTTATATTATGATTTGTCGTAATTGAACTTTTATGTTAGTTTTAATTTTAAGTCTAAATTGGCTTTTTGGACTTAATTAAAATTATATTTTGAGCCTCGGTTTTGTAGACACCTTTGTGGTCCCAACGGTGTGAGTGTAAGGTTTAGAAAAGGGGTTGAATAAACCTTACCAACTTTTCGATTTAGTCCTTTTAAAACGTTCGAGTTAATACTTCACAATTTAGAGTCCTTGATGGACAACTAAGTTAGTTAATCGGTAGAGTTAGCCACTCAACGGACTTCGATTGTTTTGTTGATAGAATAACTGTTGTTTGGACTAAAACTTAACTTACCGTGATATGTTTTTCGTGGAAGACTTAACACCCTTGAATTTGGTTTAAGTTTGTTTTAATACTTGGTTTTAGCACTTTGTTGATTATCAATTGGATAACAAATTTATCGGCAAATATCAAAATAATATGTAGTAATTAAAGTCTTTGAAATGTAAATGACACAATAAATTTTTATAGAGGTTCAAAGATGGGGTAATTCTTCTACTCCTCTCTTCTCCAACTCCTGGAGGAATCTACTAAGTATTGATCAATGTACAAAGTGGTTATCGGTCCAGGATCAGTCTTGATCACACAACACTTGATCCTTTGGGACTCGATCACGGAGAAGTATTGGCCACACTTGTGGCTTCTCGTATGACTTCGAACTTCTTCACGCAGGCGGTGCGCTTTGCTACTACAACCCACTTGCTCAAGCTTCTTGGATTTGATCACGAAGCCCTCCAAAAACTTGAGACGTTCGACCTTGAACCTTTCTACAATCCTTTGTGGAATGTAGATCCCTTAATTCTTCAAATGTTTCCTCTTCAACGATTGAAGTCGTCTTTCCTTCACGGGTGAGTGTTGGATTGATTTCCTTCCGTAATGTAGGCTTGAGGATTGAACTTGTATGACTTGAGTAGGTTATAGTTTGAATAATAGCTTGAGAGTTCTAGGTAACAAGGTTAACCTTTTCTCAAATAGAATCCTCGGCCTTTTATAGTGTTCTTTTGAAAATTTGCCCGTTGAAGAGATAGGTTAATTTTCAAAAGACACTTGTGGGTCGTTGGCTTGTCTTGTTGCGATTCTTGAAATTGACATTTCCTCGTATGAATGAGTCTTGACTTTTCGGAGTTCGACACGCAGTGCGAGCTTCCCATTGGTTTATTCCTTTTGCACGCTTAAGGATGAAAAGACTTTAAGAAAGACAATATGGAAGTATTACTTGTTTAAGTAATTTTCTTGACTTATGTGCAACGGATCTCTTTCGATTATCTCGACTTATTGCATTTCCTTGACTTCCCCAGGTGACTTGAGTCAACTTTCAATCATTGAATGACTCATCTATCACTTCAACTTGAGACTTGGCTACTTTGAGTTGACTTGACCGACACTTCACTTTCACTCAGTTTGCATCTCAGTCACCGCACCTTGATCGAGTTCTGTCTTCTCTTCTTTGCCACACTCCTCACAACGGAGTCTTCTTTCTAGTCTCCGTTGACTTCTTGCATATTCGAGGCATAGGCGACTTAACTTTCGACCCCTATCTATTACAATGCAATTTTCAACAAAAATGGGGTGCCAACTTTCTATTCTAAGTTTTACATGGCATTCATCAAAATCTAAAAATTAATTTCCCAACAATTTCCCCCTTTTTGATGATGCCAAAACTTAAAACATTCATACAATAATTAAACAAACAAAGATACATACGAAAAATGTAGAATCACAGAATGTATGCGTAGAATCAATCTTTTATTGATCATAACATTCTTGTTCTTTACACAGCTGTTTACAGAGTGTATCAAAGCTTAAACAGAGCTTAAGGTAACCATGCTATTCTATATCTACGCAAGTATAGAAATTATACAATTTTATTCGATGTACAAAGGACTTACATAAAGATGCATTTACATAGTAAAATACATGAAGGGTGGACAACAACACTTCATCTCCTTGCTTCTTCTTTCTTTTTCTCATCAAACTCTGTCTTCTTCGATCTATTTCTCTTCTCTCTTCTTCACTTTCTTTTTCTCATATGCTTTTAAAGCGACTTCATCTCTTCTTTTTCTTTCTTGTCTCTCTTCCCACAAACCGAGTTTGTCTTCTATTTTCTTCTTCAATTCTTTTTACATACTCGGCATTGTTCTTGGCCACTTGCGGGTTGGCTACTTAGTCGAATCCATTGATAGATCACTCCTTTCTTGCACGGATCTATATATTCAATGTTTTTGGCGGTCTAGTCTGAAACCTCTTCCTCCTCCATCGCTTTTCCTCTTCCGCCTCAGGCGTGTATTATCTTGGGGCATTCTTTTTCCCGGTGAGTGACCAGCGAGTGACCCGACCCGGAGTATTGCCGATGGTCTGCCGCTGTCGGCTTCTTCACATAGCTTGAGGCATTTTTCCCAATACAAATCCCGGCTTGAGGCATGGACATATTTGCGAAGTAACCTCGGATGCGGCGTCTTGAATTCATCAACGAGATCTTGGCTCGGTTCCGACGTCTAAAAATGGCATAGGTGTCTCTCCGTCATGCATTGGAATGCCTCCATGTTGTTTCGATATATCCATAACTCGGGCATCCATCTTTCCTTCCACCTCCTTCATCCCTCGCTTCTACTATTTTTCGCACCCGGGGTAGTGCTGCGGAGTGTTGGAGTGGCGAGTCAGCATGGGAGTTTGCTTTGATGATATCGGCCGTGACAAGACCTTGTTGGGGGTTTTAGCAATCATTAGGGTCATATCTTTCGAACCTTCCCCCTCAATGATTTTCCTTTCTTCTCTCTTCTTAGTTCTTGTTGTCTTCTCCTTCTTCACAATGCGTCCTTTTCTCATATTGAACCTTTTTTTTTTTTTTTTTTTTTTTGAGGGTGCATATTCGAACCTTTTAACGCCTTTAGGTATTCCTATTCCCCCTTTTTGGCATCATCAAAGGAGAGAGAACCCCGAAACAAGGGCAATCATGAAGTCTAAGCGGTGATAGGCGAGTTATGCTTGAATCTGTTGCGGAGGAGTATGCTACACGGAATTCGGAGCGAGTGGCGTTGGATTCACCGCCACAGCTTCATTTCGGCCATGAGGAGGCTGAATTTCTTCTCCATGTTCTCCTTTCGCGCGAAGCTCTTTCATATGAAATTCACGCAGCGGCCATTTGCATCTCGTGTTGTGAGATTCATGCATTCGATCGATGTTTTCTTGCATTATGTTCTTCATATTAGCATTCTCGGCCCCCGCCAGACTAGCAATTTATTGAACAAAGTTACAAGTATCGAACTTGTTCTACACGCGCGTTGTCTGTTTGTTGTTGCCACCATTCCGGATCCACGACAATTATTCCTCACGACGATCGGCAGATAAGATTTGCGTCTCGGTTATCCAGATCTCATGTCCAGTGAGGCCTGGTGCCTCTCCATCTTCTCTATCTCTGCAAATATGGCCTTGAAAACTTCTCAAACCTCACTTGTCACTCTTGTCTCGGTGGCGGCCAAAAACGCGTCAAAGTCAAAGTCTGCTGGGGCGATGGTGTTTGTTGGAATAACGAGATCGGAGTTTATGGAAACGTTCTTGATCTCGAGTGATTCTTCAAGAATGTCGGACATCTCCAGAGAAAAGGAAAGCGATTCTTCAAACGAATCATCACGGACAACGGGAATATGTTCAATGGTAACTCGTGCCCGTGATGTGCCTAGTTGCGTCGATTCTGCTGCGGCTTGGATAGCTGCTTGCGATTGGTAGCTGTGTCGGTCACCGGTGGTGCTGTTGGGGTTTTGACCCGGTTTGAGCCTCAGTGTCTCAACGACTTTCGTCGGTCTCGGTGATTTTTCCATGTGAGTTGACGGTCCTTGGCCGTATCGATGCGTCATCGGTCGATGATGAGATTTGCATGGGTGTCTCATCATCAAAATTAAAGGTTTGGCGAGTAGCCTTAAGTTGGTCTTACTCGTGCTTGGGAGAACATCCTTAGCCGAGTCTTTTGGATCGGCAATAGGGGATGACTCGGCCGTCTTGAGATCCCGGAAAGGTTACATCGGGTTGTCTTGGGAATCGTGAAGAGCACTATCTTCTTTTTTGAGGATGGATCAATGATAGTAGGAGGGATGTTACGTGTTTCCGTCTCTTTACCCTGGGAAGTCTCAACCTCCCGTTGGCCTTCATTATCTCCTGCGTCTCAAGCTGCGGTGAGGCAGGCTGGGCGATCCCTTCAACGATGTCACTTGTCTTGGGGTCTTCGGTGGCATCCACCGAGTCTCAACTCCATGGATTGCACTTTCATTGCCCAGTGTTAACTCCCGGGCGATTCCTTCTGTCGCGGCTGCATCGCAGCGGCGTCATTGGCCTGCGAAGCGATTGACACTTGGTGAGACAGTCTTAAGCTTTAATCGAGCCTCGTCGATGACAACTTGTTGTGTATCCATTTGTTGTTCCTTCTCCACTTTGCCTCCAAGATTCGTTGTGGAGTCACCGCAAAGATCCTCCGACCTTCTTTGCGGTGGAGGGAGGAGGTTCCTCCTCGGTGCACACCGGTTGAGTGACTTGGAATGGGGTCACTCGTCTCGGACTCTCATTCCCTTTGAGTATTCAGCCGTTGGGGCGGGTGGTAAGACACCTTCATTAGGGGTTGGCTGGACTGGGGTCCCCACAATCCCAGTTTCATCGCCATTCCCAACACCTTATTACGAGTGAGTCTGGGGAAGTGGTGGCGGCAACAAGCGTGACAATATCTTTTGCACTCCCCCATCAGATCAATCTCCAACTGTGATGTGGAAGACTCCCCTGGTCCTTCCAATAACCGTTGCTCATGTAGGACCCTAGATTCCCGCATGGCTTGCTGCGTCTCCAATTCTTCAGAGCGATGGCGGGGTCCGGATCCTCATCACTCCCGGAGAGAATGTCAAGATGAGGATGTGTATGATCGATGGTTCCGATAAAGGGACAAATCGGCCTTTTCACGAGCTTGACTTCCTCTCGCGATCTCTGCTTCTCCTTGTCTTTGAAGATGCGCAAGATATCTCATGCGATTTTTCTTCATCGATGCTTGGACCACCGTGGTCAATCCGAGAAAGTTCAACGATTCGTCTTCTTCTTCAATAAATTCTTTGGAATTGTTCCCTGGATCGACTCGGCTTCCACTTCCTCCATTCTGCAGGCGATTTTGGATGTCGGATATGGTGGGGATAGGATCATCACATCATCATCATCTTTATCATCTTCTCCTCTGTTGTCCCTCGTTCTCGGGGGATTGAAGGTAGCAAACTTTGGTGCTTCACACCTCGGCGTCGTGGCGGGGAGGATACAACCTCCCAACGGGAGAGTGTGCTTTCTCGGCTCTTCTTGTGTCTCAAATTGTTCGACTACGGTGTGTCTTCAATTTGCCTCTGTTGATTGGCTTCATCGAGGACTTGGTTGTTTCATCAATAATTTCGGGAGACTCTCTTCTCTCCGATTGTCTCTGCGATCTGTTTCCGGTGAGTGGCGGACTCAACTATTTTCTCAAGCTCGATCGCTTGAAGATTCTTCTCCTTTTGGGAGTCCTTACCGGAGGAATTTCTGGTTCGGATGCGATTCCTCCCGAGTCTGGCGGTGGGGGCGTGTTGTTGTCTTTTTTGAGGATCGGCTTTCTAGGCTTGTCGGTCCTCCTTTTCTTGACAACCTTAGGAGAAGGTATTTGAGGTTCCTTCTCCGCTGCGGCTGCGGGGCGGTGACTCGGCTGCGAGGCGGCGTGCATCTTTTGTTTTCTTTTTCTTTCTTTGCGCGGGGCGCGATCTTCTTTGTAGGCTGCAGGCGGCACCTTCTTCTTCTGGGGAGGAGGAGGAAGCTGTTTCTTCAGGGCAAGATTCTCCCTCACTCATATCGCCCTCTTGGCGTATGCTCCCTTCATGCTCCGGAAAGGTTAGACCGGAACATTTTCTTGTTGACATGGAACGCCTTTCCATGTCGAAGAGGACTCCTTTAACTTCCATCATCCGCCAATCACCAGGTCCAGCACCCCAGGATCCTCCAAACGTACCATCCTCCTTGAAGGATTTATTCCCGATATTTCGGCGATGTCTGCTGTATACAAACTCAAATTTTCAGTTCACCTTCTTTTCTTCAATGATTGCGGCCATTCACGATCGACTTAGTTTTGGACACCTGGTTAAAGCTTCCAAATTTGATGTCTATGCATTTGACAACAATGTACAACAGTTTGTGGTAGTCCTCCTTCAACAACACTTCTTGTCATAGACAACCTTCGCGCACGCGATCGAGGCTTGGCTCTTCCTTCCAAGCGGCGGCCAGGTTAACATCGACTTCATAAATCTCCGACACTCCTTCCGTCGGCAGCGAACGATCAAATGCGCGGATCCTTGGCAGTGATGGTGAAATCTTTCCCGTGAACAGAGGACTTGATGCCCTCATTGTGAACTTCAGCGTTCACATAGAACTGTGCGACCTCCTCCACGTAGGTCATTTGAAACTCCATCGACAAAAAGGGTTTCAGTCCTGATTTTTCAACTTCTATTTTTTTTCTTCACAAGGGTTTCGTCTGACCCTTGTTTGATCATGCCCTCGAAGTCCACAGTAGATCCCGTGTGGATTTGCTTTCCCAACTTGACGAAGTCGTAAGTAGATGCCATTTCTCGAAGATTCACCGAATGAAACTTTGAAGATAAGTTTTGGAGATTTGTAGGGTTTTGAGAGTAAAAATGCTTTCTTTGCTTGAGAGAGATGAACAATTTTGGTAAAGTGAGAGAAAATCGGACGAAGTGGTATATGTATGGGTTATGAAAGGACGTGCGGGTGGTTTTGAAATTTGATCAAGATCAATGGCTCAGATTTTGCACGCCGATTAACATTTAATTTCTCGCATTTAATGCGGCAACATTTATATCCAATCATAAGCTTGGTATGCAACTTTTGACTGTACACATCATAATTATGCTGACGTCATTCTTAAAAACATTCCCGCTTAGTAAAAACGACTGCGTTTTTGTCACTTTGCTCATAAATGACTCAAAATTATTCCTTAGCGATTTAACTCTTCCTCTTTGCACATAAGCACTTAGTCAGTCTATTAAATCGATGCAAACTGATTCTCCGATCTGGTGATTCACTTAGGCGATTCAAGAGTTCACTCTTTTTCATCTTTTCATGTTCCATCCTTTTCTTTGACTCTTGATTTTGTCAACTCACTCAATTAACCCTAATTCATGCTTGAGTTCTTCAAATCTTGATTCACATAATGGTTTTGTGAATATATCAAGCTAACCTTATCGGTTGAGATATATTCAAGGTGATGTCCTTCTTTTCAACATGATCTCTTATGAAGTGATATCTAACATCAATGTGCTTTGTTCTTGAGTGCAACACAGATTTTGGGTGATTGCAATTGCACTTGTGTTATCACACATAATTGGAATTTCCTTTTCTTCAACTTCATAGTCTCTCATTTCTTGTCTCATCCACAAGACTTGGGCACAACAAGCGCCCACAACTATGTATTTTGCTTTGGTGGAGGTGGCTATTGAATTTTTTTCTTCTTTGAACCAGGAAATTAATCTATTTCAAGCATTTGACATGTACACGAGTCTTTTCTGTCAACTCGCATCCAAAGATAGTCGAGTCGAATAACCAATTAGTTTGAATCCTCCTTCCTTTGGATACCATAATCCAACTTCTTGACTTCCTTTCAAATATCTCAAGATTCTCTTGTCAGCTTGCGATCATGTGGCTTTCTTTTGGGCGATTGAAATCGCACAAACACCTACAAACAAAGGTGATGTCGGCACGCTTCTTTGAGATAAAGCAATGATCCAATAAGTGCTCAGTATCTTGTTTGATCCACGGCTTGCCATCCGTATCCATATCCATTTTGACCGATGTATTCATTGGTATTTTCACGAAAGACTTCTCTTCCATGCCAAATTTCTTCATTAAATCTCTGGTGTATTTTGTCGACTTATGAAGGTTCCATCCTTCAAATTTTTCACTTGGAGTCCAAAGAAGAATGTCGACTCTCCCATCATGCTCATTTCAAATTTGCTTTGCATAAGATTTGAGAATTTATCACACATGACTCTTTGTTTGTGGATCCAAAGATGATGTCATCCACATATATTTGAACAAGCGATACTCTTCCCATCATGAATTAAGAAGAGTGTTCTATCCACTTTGCCTTTTGTAAATCCGTTCTCGATCAGAATTGTGATAATGTATCATACCATGCTCTTGGTGCCTGTTTCAATCCATATAAAGCTTTCTTGAGTTTGTATACTTTATCTCCAAGAGTCTTACGCTCAAATCCTGGAGGTTGTTCAACATACACTTCTTCCTCCAATAACCCGTTAAGTAATACAATCTTTACATCCATTTGATATACGGTGAAGTTCTTGTGAGCGGCATAGGCAAGAAACATCCTTATGGCTTCCAATCTTGCCACAGGAGCAAAAGTTTCATCAAAATATATTCATTCTTCTTGGCAATACCCTTTGGCTACCAATCTTGCTTTGTTTCTTACCACATAACCTTCCTCATTCATCTTGTTTCGAACACCCATTTAGTGCCAATAACATTTTGATGGGTAGGTCTTTGAACCAATACCCTCACTTTGTTCCTTTCAAACCGATTGACTCTTCTTGCATGGCTTGAATCAATGTGTGTCATCCAAAGCTTGTGACACATCTTTTGGCTCTATTTGTGAGATGAAACAAGTGAACATAGCTTCTTGTTGGGTTACGGATCTAGTTTTCACACCTTCTCTTACATCTCCAATGATTAGTTACGGTGGATGGTCTCTCACCACCTTACATCGGTTGGAGTAAGTTAGGCTGGATTCGATCGTCTTGCAGCTGTGTGTTATTTTGATCGGCTCTCTCATCATCACTTAGCTGCATATTTCCCAGCTGTCTTTGAGACTCAGCTATCTCATCTTCATCTGGGTTTATAATTCCAGCTTCAGCTTCAACATAGGGACTCTTCTACATGGTTGGGTGATTGACTTATCACCGACTCTTCAATGTCTTCTCCATTTACGTTGGGTTCATCAAACACCACATGAATGGATTCTTCTGTAACCATTGTCCCTTGTTTAGCACTCTGTAGGCTTTGCTTTCAGCTGAGTATCCTAAGAAGATACCTTCATCGCTTTAGCATCAAAAGCCTTTAAATTATCTTTGCCATTGTTGTGGATGAAGCATTTGCATCCAAATATTCTAACATATGTAACGTTTGGCTTTCTCCTGTCCAAATCTCATAGGAGTCTTGTCAATTTGTCTGTTTATCATGCATCTATTTTGAGTATAACATCTTTGTGTTTATTGCTTGACCCCAAAATCTTTTAGCGACCTGCTTGACTAACATGGTCCTTTTTCTGCTTCTTTGAGAGTTCTGTTCCTTCTTTCGCAACTCCATTCTCATGCGTGGAGTCCTTGCTTTGCAGATAGTTCATGAGTAATACCATTTTCAATAAAATATTGAGTTATTATTCCATTGACAAACTCGGTTCCTCTGTCAGATCTAATTTTGATAATGGTTTGACTCTTCTCATTTTGGATTCTCTTCATCACCGTGTGGTAGTTTCTGCGAGTTTCTTTCTTCTTACACATGAAAATTGTCCATGTGTATCTTGAGTAATCATCTACTACCACCTAGGTGTATTTCTTTCCGCTTATGTCTTTGGCTGGTTCAATGGACCAAATAGATCCATATGTAACAGTGCAATATTCTTGTTGAAGATGGACATGTCTTTTCCTTGAATGATGATTTGATCTGCTTTCTCATCGGCATGCATCACATACACTTTCCTTCTTGTATATCTGAGTCGGAAGTCCTTCCACAAGATTGCTCCTTGCAAGCTTGTTAATTGTTTTGAAGTTCAGGTGACTCGACTTCTTGTGCCACATCCAACTTGATTCCGCTTGTGCTCTTTGCTAGCGAGACAAGTGCTTGGTGTTGCGATTGACCAATCTACCACATACATGTTCTTTTGTCGCATCCTTGCAACACTACTTCATTAGATTCGATGTTCTTGATTTGGCACACTCCCATATTGAATCCAACATTATAGCCCTTGTCACACAGAGTTGACTTATGCTTAGTAAGTTTGAAATTGAGGCCTTCAACATATGCAACATCCGTAATTTCTAATCCATTTTCTTGATGGATCCAATGCCTCTTATTTCTCCTGGAGCTTCATTCCTCCAAATATGACTTTTGCACCTCTAACTTCCTTAAATTTTGACAGATTTTTCTTGTTTCATGTCATGTGTCCGGAATGCCCACTATCTATGTACCAGGTTCCTTGCACTCACCGCTCCTTGAACCCGCAATCTAGAAATTAGGTTTTAGGTACCCATATTTGTCCGGGTCTGAGGGGTTAGTATTGTAAGATGATCCAACCAACCTATAGCCAAATGATTTGACTCTAAGAGGTTGCCATCTATCGCCCATAATCATAATTAACTTTGGCAAATTGCTTGGGGGTTTTAGGTTCATACAAAATTGTCTCTTTTGTCCGTATGCCTGTGTATGTGTTTTAGCAATTGCTTTGATTGGGTAGTTGTGATATCTTTGAGGATAGTGCTTGGGTGCATATGTGTGTTGATGATAGCTCTTTTGCCTTTGGAATGGCCCTTGCTAAGTTCTGGCCTTTGCCATTTAGGCTTATATTCCATAGGTCTTTCTTTGATAGTTCACATTATTCCAATCGCTTGGCTTGGGTAATTTCTACCATTCCCATTATATATGTTCTTTTCATAGAACTTAAGGGGCTTTTGGTAGCTCTGTTTCTTCTTTACTGAGTACTTCCTATTTGGAGTTTGTTGAGGAACTCGACCGGATTTTTCTCACCGTATTTTTCAAAGATACTCACCGATGTTGTTTTCCTTTTCCTTTATAACCAAGGCCAGTTTGCTTGTGGTTGTGCTTTGGAATGAATGTGTGTGCTCCATTTGGAGTTTTGGATTTTTGAGATGCTTCATTACTTGAAGATCCTTTTTCCAAAATCGATCTTGGAACTTGACTTGGCATAGAGGAATTAAATCTAAGCTTTGTCTTATCTCCACATTCTCTTTTTGGCTCATAATAAGATCATCCAAAGATTTCGATGCCTTAGTGAATGAGGTAATCACATTTTTGAGGTCATTTTCCTCTTTTCAGAGCGACTATCTCTTTTATTAGCTTAGCATTTTCGGCCTTTAAACTTTTATTCTCATCAATTATGTGACTTAGAGTACTACTCGGCTCCTTAGTCACCGTGAGTTTTAACTTTTAGTAGTAATTTTCCCTCATTTAGTAGTGTGTGTGAGGATTTAATGTGTTCAAAGTCATTCATCATTTTGCCTAATGAATCATAAAGATCGGTGGGTGATGAAGTATGTGTGTCACAATCATCACACTAGAATGCGAGTGTGATGAGTTAGAGTGTACCTCATTTTCTTGGTCGGGTTGGTCTTGTTCTTTGGTCATTAGACGGATCGAGGCTTCTTCTTCGAGTCACTTGAGTAGTCGACTTCACTACTCTCCGAGTCATTTGTGTCTTTTGACTTGATTGTCTCGTGATCTCTCACTAATATTGCCTTTTTCTTCTCTTGTCTTCTTTCTCTCAAGACTTTTCTTTCCTCTTCATTCCTGTATTTGTTGACTACGGGATATGGGCAATCAATAGCATAGTGACCAGGTTACTGCGGTTCGGATAAATTTTCAACCTTTTGATCGATTCTTTCCATCCTTGGATTGTCGGCTCTTTGATACTCAATCCTTTGATGCTCTGTTGTTTTGGGTGGCCTATCTTCCCTCGACTTGGAGGAGCCGAGTGTCTTCTCGGAGGATTCACCTTTGCCTCTTTTGTAATTCTTGTTGAGGAATTTGTTAAACCTTTTAACCATCAGGGCAATCTCCTCTTGGTCAATGACTTCCTTGACCTCGGCTCTTTTACCATCCTTAACTATTAGAGCAGCTGTTTTGGGCATAGCTGTCTCCTCTAGGTCTTTTCTTCTCAGCTCAAATTCATAGGCTTTGAGATCTGAGAATAGCTCATGGTTGGATGTTTTTGATAGGTCCATGGAGTGTCTCAGGGCCATGACTTTCATTTCCCACTCAGCTGGGAGACTTCTTAGAATCTTCATACACATTTCCTTTTGTGTATATTCTTTTCCAAGTGCGAGATAGCTCATTGGTAATTTCTGTGAACCGAGCATCCAGTTGATCCAAGGTTTCTCCTGCAAGCATCTTAAAATTTTCAAATTTCTGTACAACAACAGATAGTTTATTTTCCTTGATTTGCTCAGAGCCTTCACAAATCAGGGTTAGCTTATCCCAGATTTCTTTTGCAGTCTTGCACGATTTGACTTTGTTGAACATGGCTTTGTCCAGAGTTTTGTAAAGAATGTCCTTGGCCACGTTTTCCAAGTTGTATCTTTTCTCGTCATCATTTGTCCATTCACTCTTGGTTTTCAACCATAGGTGATGCAGGGAGCAACATCCTCTTCTCCTTCAAACCGCAGCAGCCTCCTTCCAGTGTGTTCACTTTCAAGATTTGCAGGGGCCCATCTTCTATTACAATCCACATTTCATCGTGTAATGCTGATAGATGAGCCTGCATACGAATTTTCCAATCATCAAATTCTTCAATTGTGAACATAGGGATGCGTGTCAAATTTGCTTCCATGATAATAACTTTGTTGAATAAAAGAGTTTTGAAAGATCAAGTGCTAAAGAAAGCTTTGAGAGATTGGAGATCTAGTTCAAGAACTGGTGCGGAAGGCTCAATGAACCAACCGCTCCGATACCACTTGTAGGTCCCAAGGGGGGTGTGAGTGTAAGGTTTAGAAGGGGGTTGAATAAACCTTACCAACTTTTCGATTTAGTCCTTTTAAAACGTTCGAGTTAATACTTCACGGTGAGTCCGTGATGGACAACTAAGTTAGTTAATCAAAGAGTTAGCCACTCAATGCACTCGACTCGAGCCGTTGATAGAATAACTCAGCCGTTTGGACTAAAACTTAACTTGACCGTGATATGTTTTTTGAAAGACTTAACACCCTTGAATTTAGTTTAAGTTTGTTTTAATACTTGGTTTTAGCACTTTGTTGATTATCAATTGGATAGCAAATTTATCAAAGAAATATCAAAATAATATGCGAAATTAAAGTCTTTGAAATGTAAATGACACAATAAATTTTTATAGAGGTTCAAAGATGGGGTAATTCTTCTACTCCTCTCTTCTCCAACTCCCCGAGGAATCCACTAAGTATTGATCAATGTACAAAGTGGTTATCGGTCCGGATACAAGTCTTGATCACACAAATGACTTGATCCTTTGGGACTCGATCTAGAGAAGCCTTGGTCACGCAAATTTGGCTTCTCGTGCGACTCGACCTTTCTTCACAGGGCAAGTTTGCGCTTTTACAAACCCACTTGCTCAAGCTTCTTGGATTTGATCACGAAGCCCTCCAAAACTTGAGACCGTTCGACCTTGAACCTTTCTACAATCCTTTGTGGAATGTAGACCCTTGATTCTTCAAATGTTTCCTCTTCAACGATTGAAGTCGTCTTTCCTTCACAAGGGTGAGTGTTGGATTGATTTCCTTCATAATGTAGGCTTAAGGATTGAACTTGTATGACTTGAGTAGGTTATAGTTTGAATAATAGCTTGAGAGTTCCAGGTAACAAGGTTAACCTTTTCTCAAATAGATTCTCTCTCGGCCTTTTATAGTGTTCTTTTGAAAATTTGCCCGTTGAAGAGATAGGTTAATTTTCAAAAGACACTTGTGGTCATTGGCTTGTCTTGTTGCGATTCTTGGAATTGACATTTCCTCGTATGAATGAGTCTTGACTTTTCGAGTTCCGAACAGTGCGAGTTTCCCATTGGTTTATTCCTTTTGCACGCTTCGGGATCGAGCACTTTAAGAAAGACAAGATGGAAGTATTACTTGTTTAAGTAATTTTCTTGACTTATGTGCAACGGATCTCTTTCGATTATCTCGACTTGATTGACCGCATTTCCTTGACTTCCCAGGTGACTTCGAGTCGACTTTCAATCATGGATGACTCATCCGTCACTTCAACTTGAGACTTGGCTATCTTGAGTTGACTTGATCGACACTTCACTCACCGCATCTCACCGCACCTTCACGAGTTCTGTCTTCTCTTCTTTGCCACACCCACCGCCTCACAAATGAGTCTTCCTTCTAGTCTCCGGTTGACTTCTTGCATATTCAGCATAGGCGACTTAACTCACTCGACCAACCCTATCTATTACAATGCAATTTTCAACAAAAATGGGGTGCCAACTTTCTATTCTAAGTTTTACATGGCATTCATCAAAATCTAAAAATTAATTTCCCAACGGACACTTTATTTCTAAATAAGGTTAAATTGGAGATGGGAATATAAATTATTATTGTATCTCATGGTCTTTGAGTTCGGGCTTGTTAAAGCCTACGTGGTTGAATCCAGTTCAAAAGAAAAGAAAATGATTCTAATGTGGGGAAATGTTACCTCTTTTAGAATTAATTCACAATAATATTTGTGATTTGATTTTTGTGCAAACAAGATCTGTAAAAATTCTCTATCTTCATTAAATTGAATTCACAATATAAATGTGGGATTCCATATTGGGATATTGTGATAGCCAATCGAGCTATAGGCGGCGCACAAAGTGCCAACTTGAGTCTTTGTGATAGGTTTGATGTCATGACAACTTGGGTATTATGATACCTTGAGTGTCATGATAACTTTAGTTCTATGGCATTTTGAGTGTCATAAACATGTGAAGAATGCATGAGCAAATATTAATGTCCTTGTGTGAGGCACATGATTTAGCGTTCCTTGTGAGGAAGCACATGGCAAGTTAACTCTACCTAAAATATGGTGAATGTATACAATTGAGTCTTTTAGCCCTCCAGGGAAATTATTTGGAATTTTGCGTAGGCAATTGGATTGTTTGTCAGTTGGGATACAATCACAATTGAATTTTGTGAGAAATAACAATTGTTAGATTGATAATTCTCAAAGTCAACCTTGTTGCACATTGTGAGGGTGATGAGTTTTGCCTCAAATGAGGGGATGTTTGGTAAATTAAATTTGCCTCAGTTTTGACAAAGATTGACCCCAATAATTGTGGAGTCAATGAAATACAAGTTTCTTTGAGAGGTATCCTTAGAAAAGAGGACACGGGTCAATTGACATTGACAATGCTAGTTGATAGCTCACAGGGATCACCCGTGATTTCTCTAAAAGAGTGCATCTTTTAGTTTACTCTTTAGTGTTGCAACACCGCACACATTCAGTCGAAAGAAAGATGTAGAAAAAGGCCTTAAAGGCTAACCTTATTAAGGTAGGCCCAAAATGGATTGTTGTATCGAACTTGAAGGGAACATGTACAACTATTAAATCATTGTATAGATAATGACAAGTTTGACAAGCGATAAAGTCAAAAATAAGTCTCTTCCTAAAAAGAAATGACATATTGACAATAGTCTATATGAGCTTAAGGTGTTATAAAGCCACATTGACATTGAAGGGCTTAAAAGTCCACCTATGACACTTATGTCGATTTGAAGTGGTTACACATGCTCATGGATTATATGCTCAAATATGTAAAGATATTGATCTCAATCTTGCGCGCAAATTTGATTGAAGTGGAGATCAAATACCGATTATCGAATGGAATGGGATTGAAGCCTATTACGCATGAATCTTTGTAATGGTAGCCCAACCATGATGACTGGAGATCCCAAGAACTTGGTTCAATGGGACAACTAAGTTATGAAGATTCAGTTAAGCACTTAGGATAAAATTCCTACCCATTCCTATGATTAAAGTGCTTTCTGCATATATACGTACGTTAAGATCAACTTTTAATGATTCCTATAGCTTGGTTAAACCAAGTGGGGTATAGCAGAATACTCTTAATAGGAGGTCACCTATGTAAGTGTGAAGTGTGGCCGCTTCTATGAGAATTTTGAGGCTTGAATTCTCTAAAACACTTATGAAACCCAAGGTTGTTCAGGGCAAAATGAACACAACCATGAGAACTCGAAATGTTAGGGAGGTTATTCTTCTGGGTCTTTGTTGTCTTGGTTTACACCAACGGCTATACTTCAAGACATCATGTTCACGATTAGTCAAGTAAATCCGATAGTATTCCACTAATGAAGGTTCAAAGCCGGCTACCTCTCTCCGATGCAATAACTTTCCGGTTGTACTCTCTTTAGTGTCTGCATTTACATGTGCATTTGCATTGATTCATGTAATTTCTCATTCATGTGGGGATTGTTGGAAATATTATAGATATTTCCGGGTGAACGAGAAATTATTGCCAAAAGGTGTGACTATTCATTTGAAAACTATTCGGATTGAAAAGGTTTATCCGAATAGTTGTGTTGTTTCGTTTGAAACCAATGGACGGATCTGTTCGAATAAATGGACATGTTTATTCGAATAGTTGTGTTGTTTCTATTGTGACCTTTGGTAATCTATAAATATTCCCCTCATTCTGCAAAAAAATCAATGAGCAAAAACATTAGCATTTTGCATACATTCATAATCATATTTCCCATCAAAAGTTTTCGGTAAAAAGAGAGAGTACAAAACATTCAAGTTTGCCATCTCTTGTTGTTTGGAGTGCTCATGCGGCAAAGAGAGTGAGACCGTTGTATCTTGGGACACGTTTGCTATTGAATCGTGGGCGCCGTAGCGTCGATTCTTCTTAAAGACATAGAGTCGAACTCTAGCCTCGGTCTAATTTTACGCATTTTCTATAATTTCGTTTCGGAATGCAAATAAGTTTTCTGATTTAATTTCGGAATATAACATCGCACGTAATAAATCCCCAATGAATATTGGAATAATGATCGAAATGTACTCCTAAATTATCGAGGGTCTAATATTTCTAAAGTCGCTAGTCAATTGATCGAGTAATAATACTAGAGGAGAATATATAATCGTTAATCTCGAAAATGAGAAATGCGTAATAGGCATTGGAAGAAATTGTAAGTCCAAGTGGCTACAATAATCTAGAGGGGGGGTGAATAGATTATGCCGAATTTTCGCAAATCACCCTCTTTTTCGAAACAACGAGTGAATAACTAAAATGTAAAAGCGGAAAAGAAACAACACTCGTTGATTTAAAGAGGTTCAACCCACCTAGGGCCTAATCCTCTACCACCCCAGTATCTCCGGGATGGATTTCAAAAAGAAAAAAAGATTTTATTAATTTACCAAAAATTAATACAACACCTTGAGGATTACCACAACCCTCTTTCACCACTTTGAGGATTACCACAATCCTCTTACACCACCTTGAGGATTACCACAACCCTCTTACAACACCTTTGAAGATTACCACAACCTTCAAACACCTATCACCTAGATCATCCAAGTGTATTCTTACCACAAGAATACTCACAAGGATGTCTTGTGTTGAATGATGACCAAAATCAAGATTACAACTCAATAATGATTGAAACAATATGAGTACAAGTGTAATCAAGAATTGAAAGCCTAGACCTCAAATTTGTGCAAGTGAAAGTGCTAAGGCTAATACAACAAGATATATGAAAGTGTTTGCTTTGTTTGCTCTTTTGCTTGTATAGAGTGTTGTGTCTTGTTGCTTGAATGAAGCCTCTATTTATAAGAGAGGTCTTGGCTTTGATTTCCAGGACATTGGCTCCTCCTTGGGGAGTGATTTGCTGCAAAAGAAACCATTTAAAATCATCAATATAGTCAGAAATCAATCCCACAAAATAGGAAAAAGTCATGCGAAAATGCAACAGATAGTTTCTTTGTCAAACATGGGGTTCGACCCGTCGCGAGAGATAAGATTGAAATTGAATTCTGCGAATTTTTACACAGGGGGACCGGTCAAAGGGGGTGCGACTTGGAGAATCACTATTACCCGCATAGTCCAAATCACTATAACCTTTAAGAGAAAAATTTCATTCTTTGGATAAAATAAACCATATTGAATAGTGCCTTTCAAATATCGAAAAATCCGTTTAACGGCACTCATATGAGATTATTTTGGATTGCTTTGAAAACGAGCACATAGGCATACGGCATGAAGAATGTCCTGGTCTACTAGCGGTTAAATAAAGTAAACTACCAATCATACCTCGATACTTGGATTCATCAACCGTCTTGCTTTTTCATCTTTGTCAATTTTGACATTGGTTGCCATAGAGTCGAGACGGTTCTTCCTTCTTCAATGCCGAACTTCTTCAAAAGTTCTTTTGTATACTTTGATTGCGAAATATAAATACCTTCTTGGCATTGCTTAATTTGAAGTCCAAGGAAGAAGTTTAGCTCCCCATCATACTCATCTCGAATTCACCTTGCATTAACTTGGAGAATTTCTTGCACAAAGATTCATTAGTAGCACCAAAGATAATATCATCAACATAAATTTGCACAAGTAAACAATCTTGCCCTTTTTCAAAAACAAAGAGTGTAGTATCAACTTTACCTCTTGTAAAACCATTTTGCAAAAGAAAAGAGCTAAGTCTATCATACCATGCACGGGGTGCTTGTTTTAAACCATACAAAGCCTTTTTAAGTTTATAAACATCATTAGGCCTAGAAAAATTTTCAAACCCCGGAGGTTGTTTAACATATACTTCTTCTTGAATAATACCATTTAAGAAAGCGGATTTAACATCCATTTGGTAAAGTTTGAAATTTTGAAACAAGAATAGGCAAGTAAAATACGAATAGCTTCTAAACGTGCTTTCGGGTGCAAAAGTTTCATCATAGTCAATACCTTCTTCTTGACAATACCCTTGAGCTACTAACCTTGCCTTATTTCGAACAATGTTGCCTTGATCATCAAATTTGTTCCGGAAAACCCATTTTGTGCCAATAATGGTTTGAGAGGGAGGACAAGGTACCAATTCCCATACATCATTTCTTTCAAATTGATTCAACTCCTCTTGCATCTCTAGAAACCAATCCTCATCCTCAATAGCTTCTTTAGCATTTTTAGGCTCCTTTTGAGAAATAAGAGCTTTCTCGGCAAAATTTCTTCGAGTCATTACTTTATCAAGGGATCACCAATAATAAGATCTTTTGGGTGATCTCCCTTAAATTTCAATGCTACGGGAAGATTCGAAGTATCACCTCTATCTTCTTGAGGAACATTTGAACTTGAAGGTTGATCATATGAAATAGAAGGTTTATCATTATGAGCATCACTTTGAACAATAGGTTCAACAATATCCTCTTCATCACTATCGTCATTGGGTATTCTTTCAACACCCGAGGCTTCATTAAATTTGACATGAATAGATTCTTCAACAACCATGCTAGTCTTGTTGTAAACCCGATATGCTTTGCTCTTGGTTGAATACCCCATAAATATTCCTTCATCGGCCTTAGGATCAAGTTTGTCCAATTGATCCTTAGTATTCAAAATAAAGCACTTACATCCAAATATTTTGAAATAACTAATATTTGGAGTTTTTCCTTTCCAAAGCTCATATGGAGTTTTATTCATTTTAGGACGAATATAAACTCGATTAATGACATAGCAAGCGGTATTTACGGCTTCGGCCCAAAAATATTTTGGAAGAGAAAATTCATTGAGCATGGACCGACTCATTTCTTGTAGCGTCCGATTCTTCCTTTCTCGGCTACACCATTTTGTTGAGGTGTCCTTGGAGCCGAAAAGTTGTGTGTATATCCCTTGGTTTCACAAAAGACTCTAAACTCACCGTCAAATTCTCCGCCGATCACTTGAATAGTTTTAATAGTATCTCCTTTTTCGTACTCAATGCGTCTACACAACTTAACAAACTCATTAACGACATCGCTTTTATTTGCAAGAAAAAGAGCCCAAGTGTATCTAGAAAAATCATCGACAATAACAAAAGTGTAATGTTTTCCACTTAGACTAGCCGTACCAATATCCCCATACAAATCAAGGTGAAGCAATTGTAGGGGTTTGGTAGTAGAAATTTCATTTTGGGCTTAAAACTACTCTTAACTAATTTGTTCTTTTGACAAGTGTCACATAAGCCAAGATTTTCAAAATTCAATTTGGGTAGTCCTTTTACATGTTGGTTTTTGTAAATATTTTTCAAACTTTTGTATCCAACATGTCCAAGTCGCCTATGCCATAAATTCGTTAAATCATTATTGGCGACAAGACAAGAAACATTTTGACTAACCAAATCACTAGTACAAATTTTGTAAAGATTGCATTTTCTATTTGCTTCACAAATAATATTACCATTTTTAAGAATAAGGCATTTTTCTTTATTAAAAGAAACATCATAATTTGAATCACAAAGTTGGCTAACACTTATCAAATTAAACTTAAGCCCTTCTACTAAAAGAACATTACAAAGAAAGAGAGAAGAAGTTACCAATTTCTCCATTTCCAAGAATTTTTCCTTTGCCATTGCCGAACATGACCATACCCTCTTCTTGGAGCTTGATGTTGGTAAAAAGCTCTCTCCTCCCGGTCATATGGCGTGAACATCCGCTGTCCACGAGCCATTTCGAATCCTCCATGGTTGTTATAGCCCCTATTACCTACAAAAGCATTTCTTTTAGGTACCCTATAATTTTGGGGTCCATGGGGTTAGTTTTGAGACCTTTGGGTCTCCAAATATAACTAGAGCTATTTCTCAATTTGCAATTATTAGCATAATGTCCAATTTTGCCACAATAAAAACAAGTAGGAGTATGAGAGCTACTAGCACGTATGAAAGTCGGACCTTGGTTATTTTTCTTAAAGACTTTTTGAAATGGTTTGTAACCAAGTCCTTGTTTTGAATGCTCACCTCTTTGTGCATCTAAAATTTTTGTGACTTTATCCGTACTTATGTTGAAACGATGCACGTCATTTTTCAAACATTCAATATCTTTTGTGAGCGATTCCTTTTCGGTTTCAAGAGAATGAATTCTAGTAAGAGTAAGAGCATGAGCTTTGTCTAAGGATTCATAAGAGGTAAATAATTTTTCCTTTTCAACCTTAATCTCCTTATGCTCCTTTTTCAAATTTTTGTATTTAACGATTAAATTTTGAAACTCAATTTGCAATTCATCAAAATCACATTGCAAGTCATCAACTATGGAGGAAGTAGAAGAATTTGAGTGTACCTCATTGTTTTCATCGTCTATAGCCATGAGACCGTGTTCGGTTTCTCCTTCCTCATCGGTTGTTTCGAGTAGTTCATCCCATGTTTTGACTTCCGCATTTAGAGCCTTCTTTTTTGTGAAAGGCTTCCTTTTCTTTTGCTCATCTTCATCGAGCTTTGGGCAATCGGCAATGAAGTGCCCGGGTTTTCGTGATTTAAAGCAAGCATTATCTCTTGGTTTTCTTGCTTTATTTTTATTCACAAATTTTGCAAATTTTCGAACAAGTGCGGCCGTCTCCTCATCATCATCATCATTATCATAGTATGCATTATTAGAAGAAGAAGCAAGACCTTTAGGAATAATTTGCATACCCGATTGATTTGTGGATGGTTTGGAATTTTTCTCTCCTTGAGATAGACTTCATAGATGAGTAGGTTTCAATAAGCTCATCAAACTTGAGTGTCTCAAGATTTTGTGCCTCCGTGATTGCCGTTACTTTTTTTTGGACCATGAGCCGAAGTGCATTTAGTACCTTGGTCACCTTGTCTTCTTCTGAGATGACTTTGCCGGGCCACAAGAATATTGACAATATTGTCAAGCCTTTCCACCATTTTGGAGATGCTTTCGCCATCATACATGTTAAAGTTTTCAAAGTCTTTAACAAGCATGGTCTTTCTTGCTTGCTTGACTTTCTTAGTCCCTTCATAGATTGTCTCCAATTTTTCCCAAACCTCATGTGCCGACCTTATGCCTCTTATGCGATTGCACTCGGTGGCGGTAAGAGAACAATGCAAAATATTTAAGGCCTTACCGTTTAGAGAAAAAGCCTTCTTGTCATTTTCATCAAATTCCTTGAAAGGTTTAGGAGCCAAGGTGCCATCCTCCGATTTCTTTGTTGGTTGATCAACTCCTACAATGACCACATTCCAAATGTCGAACCCGCACCCTTGTAGGAAGCACTCCATACGGTCTTTCCAAATGCATAGTTGTTGGCGTCGAATAGTGGTGGCTTATTGGTAGAGGCGCCGGTGGTGAGATGAGCATCATTTGTAGCCATGGATCTTTCCTCTTTACTCGGAACGAGCTAGCCAAAGAGTTTGGCTTTGATACCACTTGTAAGTCCAGTGGCTACAATAATCTAGAGGGGGTGAATAGATTATGCCGAATTTTCGCAAATCACCCTCTTTTTCGAAACAACGAGTGAATAACTAAAATGTAAAAGCGGAAAAAAACAACACTCGTTGATTTAAAGAGGTTCAACCCACCTAGGGCCTAATCCTCTACCACCCCAGTATCTCCGGGATGGATTTCAAAAAGAAAAAGATTTTATTAATTTACCAAAAATTAATACAACACCTTGAGGATTACCACAACCCTCTTTCACCACTTTGAGGATTACCACAATCCTCTTACACCACCTTGAGGATTACCACAACCCTCTTACAACACCTTTGAAGATTACCACAACCTTCAAACACCTATCACCTAGATCATCCAAGTGTATTCTTACCACAAGAATAATCACAAGGATGTCTTGTGTTGAATGATGACCAAAATCAAGATTACAACTCAATAATGATTGAAACAATATGAGTACAAGTGTAATCAAGAATTGAAAGCCTAGACCTCAAATTTGTGCAAGTGAAAGTGCTAAGGCTAATACAACAAGATATATGAAAGTGTTTGCTTTGTTTGCTCTTTGCTTGTATAGAGTGTTGTGTCTTGTTGCTTGAATGAAGCCTCTATTTATAGGAGAGGTCTTGGCTTTGATTTCCATACATTGGCTCCTCCTTGGGAGTGATTTGCTGCAAAAGAAACCATTTAAAATCATCAATATAGTCAGAAATCAATCCCACAAAATAGGAAAAGTCGTTTGAAAATGCAACGGATAGTTTCTTTGTCAAACATGGGGTTCGACCGGTCGCGCGAGAGATAAGATTGAAATTGAATTCTCGCGAATTTTTACACAGGGGACCGGTCAAAGGGTGCGACCGGTCGCATGCCTTAATGACGTGACCGCCGCCCTGGACGTTTTTACGAAACAGAAGTCCGGAACAAAATCCAACTTGCGGTACAGTCGCCCGCCGGTCGACCGGTCGACCACACCGGCCGCCCACCTGGTCGACGTCGCCCTCGCCCTTTTTACGTCCCATTTTCTCGTTTCAAAACTCAACTCAGTGGGTTGCCCTATAGGGCGACCAGTCGAAACAAACAAAAGTGTTGTCCAATTTTAAATCGAATATTAACTTCAAGAAATACTCCGAAAAATAGTAAAAACATTTTAGATCGATCGGAAGTGTTGGGACAACATTTAGGGACATTATTTTGGTATAAAAACTCATTTGAACAAAATCATCAAAATCATGATAAAAACATTTATCTAACGAAATAAATAAAAGTCGGGTCGTATTTCATTAATAATGGGTTCGTGTTACTTAACCAAATAAATAAATCACTACACAACGTCAGTATCTCACATCGCTAAAATTCGGGTGTCACATACACCCTTCCTTAAAAGAATTTGGTCCCAAATTCCTCTTAAGATAGTTCTCGTATTGTCTTCGCATATCGTCTTCCATTTATGGTGGTTTCCATTCCTAATTTCATTGTCGCATTCTTTAATTTTCATCTTGTGCTCATTGATCTCACAATATAGGTCCACCATAGATTCATGTCGCTGGAACATCACACTTTTAAGTGACTGAGCATGCTTTTCCGATAAGTGGAGTCGAGTGGAAATTCGGGAGTATTTTCCCTCTCAATATCCGGCCGCATTGGCATGGTAATCCCTCTCAGCGCGTAGGTCCTCATAAATCGTCAACGGAATGGTCTCGGGCTCCATACCTAAACACGTACAAGTATGGTCCCCCCACCTAATAGATATGGCCGAAATGCATGGGGGAGGGTCATTTATATTATTGTTTTTTTCCTTTTATGTACAATAATATATTTGGTAGTTAATATATATAGTAGGATTAATAGGTAGGTTCCATAAAACAACAAATTTGATTTCCCTCTACATAATATAGCCGAAAGTGATGGGATAGGAAGTTGAATTTTTGATTTTTTTTATGGTAAAGAATTATGAGGTGGATTTTTAAATGGTGAAGGATAAAAAATTATGGAATTGATTTCCAATAAACCTTTATGGCCGAAAATTTGATGTAGGATGATAAATGTTTTTGGTTTTTCTTGTTTTTTATAAAATTGAGGGAAAATAAAATGTACAAGTATACATAGATAAATGTATAGGAGTTTAAAATAAGGATGTGAAATAACAAGATGGGTATTTTTCAAAATAAATTGGAAGTTGGTTGGGAATGTATTATAGAATAAGGTGGAATATTGAAATAATGATCGAAATGTACTCCTAAATTATCGAGGGTCTAATATTTCTAAAGTCGCTAGTTAATTTATCGAGTAATAATACTAGAGGAGAATATAAAATCGTTAAGCTCGAAAATGAGAAAGGCGTAATTGGAGTTGGAAGAAATAAATAAAAGTCGGGCCACATTTCATTAATAATGGGTTCGTGTTACTTAACCAAATAAATAAATCACTACACAACGTCGTATCTCACGTTGCTAAAATTCAGGGCGTCACAGTATCATCCTGCAACCATTTCCTAGTTCAATGGACATGGACGGGATGGCCTTGTGATACCCGCCCTGCCCCGCTCCATTACCATTTCGATAATATATCAATTTTTTAATATCAAAACTATATAATACTTTGTTAAATTACACTCCGTGCATCACACATGTGATATACTAGTTCCATATAACACTATACATATATCACAAATAGTCAAAATATATGAATTAACAAAAAAATGTTCAATAGTCCGAATGCATAATTTTTAAAGTCATTACAAAATAAAATTTAAGTAAATATATTTTATAATTTTATGTTTATTTTATGTATGCAATATGTGTGTCAATTTGGAGATCATAAAAAGATTATTAATTTTATATATTATACGTAAAAAATAGATAAAATTAAATTAAAAAAATATAATAATTAATGCACTACACAAATAAATTTGGAAAACTAAGTTTTATATAATTCTAATTGAGGGACCTTAATTTTTTTCATTTTACGAATATAATTATTTTTATAGTAAATGAAAATGGATGGGATAATTTTGGAGATACTATTTTTAGATCATCTCTTTAGATATAGAGATACATACAAATATATTTTACTATTTTCACAACGATTCTATTAGTCGAACCAATAATCCAATGACCGGGTAATTTTCCGACTCGATGTCCTGTACAAATTTAAAAACATTGGGACATGCTCAAGTCTATGTTTCAAATTGGAGTTGTATTCGGGATCAACTTTGCGCTCCAGTGGTTGAGACGTGTGTTGATAGGACGAATGACCCGAATTCGATCCCATACAAGTGCGTGTAACCCCTCCCAAAGTTCCCCGAATTGTACTAAAAAAAATTGCAGTTGTATTCATTTTATTCTACAATGACCAGTTTTATAATCTAAGGTCAAATGTCCTCCTCTATGGCTCCAAACCCCCACCCAAATTGGTCCCATTAACGATGAACATTCAATTTTTTCCTTTCTAAAGGGACAATATTTAGTATTTGTTATTATTTTATCACTCTGAATTTATTATTATTTAAATTGAGGATTTCATATCACAAACTTGTTGGGTAAAAATATGGAAAGGTTTCTGTTTAAGGAATGGCTTAGTGTTTGGATGTTTTGGCCTAGTCGAGACCTGAATTGAATTCAGTCTCCGCAAGACAAAAAACACCCCGTATACAAAGTGCTAACGGTTCCGGCGTTCGTCTCTAAGATACAACGACTATTTTGATTTCGAGTTTACATCACTTGCAAACTCGAAACACAGCGAACAACAAAATATTTCCGACTTTCAAGCTTTTGAATAGGAAGGTAGATCAACATGCAGAAATGCAATGGCCGATTTTAGGCTTGTAATCTAATGAATTTCGTGTTTTAAATCCATATGCAGGGTCGATTATAAAGGCATTAATGTGCCCGTATGGAAAGATCATGTCTTTTGGCTCGAAAAGACATGTTTACATCGACTCAGCGATCTCTGCTCACCTTTTGCATCGACGACGAAAAGCGCACGACCCATGCTTCGATGCCAACAAAATGACAAAGTTTCGACTTAACACACGGACCGTGCTCGGATGCGAACAAGTTCGACTTGACGCACGACACGACGTACGGGCCGTGCGCCCTCCCGTGCTTGAATGTGAAGCACTTCAGTTGGATTCAAAATTAATTAATTAATTTAAAGGTTTTTGGTCCAAAAAGAATAAGGACCTTGAAGCCCAAGCCCAAGCCCGTGACCCTCGACCCGGCCGGCGAGCGGGCGGCGGCGCGTACGTGTGATTTGAACCAAACCCACAAGCATGCAGGTCCTCACCCCTTTAAAAACTTGGGTGCCCCCAAGGGCCCAAACCCATAAGTCCAACTTGGGATATATAAGTGAGCAAACTTTATCTCATCTACCTATGTGGGATGGGGCATTTCTCCTTCCCTACATTTTCTATTTTCCATACCATTTTCTAGTATTAAGTGGCTAACTTCTAGCATTAATTTCTCATTCACCCGGAATTGGTTTTGAGAAATTTCAAATAATATTCTCATCTACTCTCTTAGTAGAATTTTTACAAATAATTTAATTTCATTTTTCACTAATGGAAACCACTTAATTATTTGGTCAAAATCGGGTCAACACCCATTTTACCAAACCAAAATTCCAACAAAACTTTCATCCACTACTTTTGAGTATCGTATAAAATTATGTCATTTCTCATCTAAAAATTTGTTCTTTAGTTTCAGGCTTATGAAATAGAAGTACTAGTTAATATCAAAACAGGGATTTTATTACACTTATTTCCTCGAAAATTGCTATTTTGGTCATTTTGGTAGAAACACATCACATCTCCTAAAATGTAGAATTTCAAATCAAAACTCATGTAGGACCGTTTTTGGTCTCAATCCGTAAGACGGATCCCTCACGACCGGATCCTGTTGACCAGTGTCCGCGGTCAATGCCACCCGCAACTTTTTTTTTTCTTTTTTCTGCTTTTCCTTTTTTCTTCCCCGATTAAAAATAACGCTTTATGATAAAAAGTATCGGTTATTTTAGATAAAGTATAATATTTTTTAATATAGCCACATATTATGATTACATTACATTGAAGGTAAAATAAATATATCAGAGTTAAAGTAACACCTTTATGAGTAAAAATATATATTTTTTGAGACAAAATATCATGTTTTAAGAGTAAAAATATCTGTTTTTTTAAATAAAGTATTATATTTTTTTAATAATAAATACAAAGAAAGATGAATAATAAATATGATAGAGTTAAAGTAATACTTTTATAAGTAAAAGTATTTGTTTTTTTTGAGATAAAGTAACATATTTTTTAATATAGTCACAAATTATGAATATATTACAATAAATATATATATAAAACAGATTAAAGTAACACTTTTATACTTTAACGTATCTATTTTTTGAGATAAAGTATCATGTTTTTTAATAGAGTCACAAATTAGAATTGAAGGAAAGAAGGAAAAATAAAAAATAAATATGATATAGTTAAAGTAACACTTTTATAAGTAAAAATATTCATTTGTTGAGATAAAGTATCAGATTTCTTAATACATTTACAAACTAAGAACAAAAAAAGAGGAAAAATAAAAAATAAATATGATCTAGTTAAAGTAACACTTTTTATAAGTATCCATTTATTGAGATAATGTATCATGTTTTTTAATAGACTTGGGTTCGATTCTTAGCCTCGCATTTAGAGGCATTTTTTTTAATTTACCAGGTATATTTATGAATGAGTTTATATACATGGTTATACTAAAATTACACAACAAGCACTAGTGGTGTAGTGGTAGAGTACAACCTTACCTCTCCATAGGGCGGGTTCAATTCCCCACCGAAGCGGATTTTTTTTTTTTAAATAACAAATGCGGGTGGGGTCAGGGGGGTGTCTTTGGGCGGATGGGCTATTACCGGTCAAGGCGGGTGGGTGTTTGGCGAGGGTTGTAGGATCCATCTTACGGAATAGGATCCGTAAGACGGTCCTAAAGAGACCTACTCATTAATAAAACCGATTTTAAAACCCCATTTTTCCGAATCGATGCTAATTCAAAAACTCAAATAGAATTCGAATCGATCAAAAATTCAAATTAGTCGATAAATCGGAAAGTTTGGATTGAAAGCCTATATATTTCTGGAGACGAAACCTTATTTTCAAATAAAATTTCAAACAAGCACTAGTGGTGTAGTGGTAGAATACAACCTTACCTCTCCATAGGGCGGGTTCAATTCCCCACCGAAGCGGATTTTTTTAAATAACAAGCGGGTGGGTCAAAGGGTGGTGTGTCTTTGGCGGATGGGCTATTGGGGTCAAGGCCAAGGGGGAGGGTTGTAGATCCATCTTACGGAATAGATCCGTAAGACGGTCCTACAAGAGACCTACTCATTAATCAAACCGACGATTTAAAACCCCATTTTTCCGAATCGATGCTAATTCAAAAAAATTCAAATAGAATTCAGCCGATCAAAAATTCAAATTAGTCGATAAGTCGGAAAGTTTGGATTGAAAGCCTATATTTTTCTGGATACGAAACTTTATTTTCAAATAAAATTTCAAACTTTTTTTTCGTTTTCTTTTTACAAAAGAATCATGCGATTATATAAATAAAATTATGAGCAAGGAGATTACAAAAGTGTTGTTATTTTAAAAACATTAGAGAAACTAAAAACAACCATTGAAAACTTCAAAAGGTTGAAATTTACATATTTAAATACATCATATATATTTTATATTTATACAATGTTGAAATTATATATAAAAATAAAATTATATTAATATAATCAAGCTCGAAATAGTATACACAATTTGAACCAATTACAAATATGAATCGATATTTGAATTGAATTTACCCGAATATTAAAATACGAAAATAAATCGATATTGGAAGACTTTAAAGCCCCCATGTGCGAATCATGTTTAAATTTCCTGGAAAAAAATTCAATTATGATGGATTTGAGACTGAAACCGACATTTTAGGAGATATGGAGTGTTTTTGGCAAATGAATTCGTATGGGATTAAATTGCCATTACTAAAGAGTTTTGGCAAATGAATTCGTATGGTTTGATCATCCAGATGGAGAACCCCCGAAGGAATGGAGTCCAAACCTTAGGGCGGCCAATCGCAGATTTGGAGATACAAGTGGTTCAAGGTGGTTGGTCGAGGAAGGTGCATCTACAGATGACAAGGAAAATCTGCCATCATCTCCTTTGTTTAAATTTCACCCGATAGTGGCATCCCCGAATCTTCCATGCGGGAAAGCTTCCCGTTCGTGTACAGCAACGCCCTCGCAAGACTTTTCCGATAGGACATTTTTGAAGTGCTTGGCAGTTACAAAAACCGTCCCTAACATTCAGGGTAATCAGAGACAAGTCTTAGGAGATTTGCAGTTACAATCTTATCCACCAAGTAACGGTCCTATCCACTCAAGTTTGGAAAATTTGGAGTCTACTGATGAAAGGAAAAGAAAACGTGGGCTTTTCACATCTGAGGCCCAACTGCAATTAACAGAGCCCAAGCAGCAAAATCATGAAGGTACCAGTGAAGCTACTTCCAACAACCCAATCCATCATTTTTTTTGGCGTCCCTGGTTCCCGCACCGCCAGAGCCATGATCGTCTTAAGTTGGAATTGCCGTGGATTGGGCAATCCACGAGCAATTCCTGTCTTGTGTGACTTAGCTAGAACAAAACGACCTGATATTATTGTTTTGTTTGAAACTCTGTCACATGCTTCTAGAATTGATTATATTCGTGCTCGGCTTAAGTTTGATAGTTCGTTTGTTGTGGATAGAATTGGTAGAAGTGGAGGTATTTGTGTTATCTGGAAGAATACTAATATATGCTCGGTTGTCGGGTATTCTCAAAATCATGTTGATTTGGAGGTTTCCGAAGAAAATGGCGCCCGATGGAGGCTCACTGGCTTTTATGGTTTTCCGGAAAGGCATAGGCGCAAGGAGTCATGGAATCTTTTGCGTAATTTATCTGGTAAAAGTGATTTGCCTTGGTGTTGTATCGGCGACTTCAATGACCTACTCAATATTACGGATAAAAAGGGGAATGTTGATCATCCGAATTGGCTATTCCGAGGTTTTCGAGAAGCAGTGTCTGATTGTAACCTGACGGACCTACCTCTAATTGGTCATCAGTTTACATGGGAGGCAAGGAGGGGCTCGGATAACTCAGTGGCGGAGAGACTTGATCGAGCTCTAGTTTCTTCTACGTGGTTAACTATGTTTCCAGAAGCTAGTTTATTCAACTTGTGTGCGCCTATCTCGGATCACACACCTATTTTGTTGAATAATCTGGTTTCTCCATGTAAAGAGGTTTGTAGACAGTTTCGTTTCGAAAATAAGTGGCTTGAACTGCCCGACTTGTTTGAAGTGGTGAAATCAGGCTGGCAATCGGATAGCGAAAGGGGGATTGTTAGGAAATTAAAAAGTTGCTCTGAATGTTTGCTCGTGTGGGGCAAAAATCAAGCAAATGTTTTTAATAAACAGAAGATGAGATGTTTGAAAGATATTGAGAGGTTCCGGGAAAGGGATGATTTCTTTGCTGTCGAAAGATATAAAGAGGCTAAGGCTAAAATGATTGATATTTTGATTCAGGAAGAGAAGTATTGGCAACAACGGACAAAAATATTTTGGTTACGTGATGGTGATTCCAATACTCGTTTCTTTCACTCCGCTGCTTCTTCGCGAAAGAAGAGTAATATGATTATAAAATTACAAGACAACAATGGAATATGGTGTGAGGATGAGCAAGGTATTGGTACTATTGCACTTTTATATTTCCGAGATCTGTTTGCGAACGATCAGAGCTAACAGGGATATTGATTTATCACACGTGCGCAGAAGGGTAGAGGATAGACATAATGAAGCGTTATAACAACCATTCACTCGGGAGGAATTTAAGAAAGCGGTGTTTTCTATGCATCCCGATAAATCACCGGGTCCAGATGGATTTAATCCGGATTTTTATCAGCGATTTTGGGATTTAATTGGAGAAGAGGTTTTTCAGTCCGCAATGACCTGGTTCGATAGACTTGAATTTCCGAAGGAGCTTATGGAAACAATTGTTGTGTTGATTCCCAAATGTCCACAACCGTGTTCTATGCGAGACTTGAGGCCTATTTCTTTGTGTAATGTTTTGTATAAAATTTTATCCAATGTTTTAGCTAATCGTCTGAAATCTATTCTTCCAAATATTATTTCAGAAGAGCAGTCGGCTTTCATAAAGGGTAGGTCTATCCTTGATAATGTTTTGGTTGCCTTCGAAATAAATCACCATATGAAGCATAAATCAAAGGGCAAGAAGGGTACGGTGGCTATGAAAATTGATATCTCGAAAGCGTATGATAGAATCGATTGGGTTTATCTTGAAAAAATCCTCATTCAACTGGTTTTGCTACCAGATGGGTCAAATTGCTTATGTTGTGTGTTAAATCTGGTTCTTATTCCATGAAGGTGAATGATCTATTGGTGGGTCCGATTATTCCTCAACGAGGACTTTGCCAGGGGGATCCTCTATCGCCTTACTTGTTTATCCTCTGTGCCGAAGGTCTTACATCTATGCTTCGTCGATCGGAATTACAAGGTAATTTACATGGGGCAAAAATTTGTCGAGGCGCGCCGTCCATATCACATTTACTATTTGCTGATGATAGTTACATATATTTTGGAGCAAATAAGGAGGAAGCAATGACCATCAAACATATTCTTTCTCAGTATGAAAGGGATTCGGGGCAGGCTATCAACTTTCAGAAAACGTCTGTATCTTTCAGCTCTAATGTGGACATATCTCAACAATAGGAGATTATTGACGTGTTGGGTGTTCATAGTCAAGAGTCCGGGTAAATATTTGGGTCTCCCATCGCTTATTGGTAAGCGAAAGAAAGAAATATTTGGATACTTGCTGAATAATTTGTGGTCTCATCTCGAAAAATGGAGAACTAAGCCTCTTTCAAAGGCGGGTAAGAGTATTCTTATTAAACCTGTTGCACAAGCCCTTCCTACTTACTGTATGAGTGTGTTTCTTTTACCAGTTTCTTTGGGGGATGAGCTTCAACGTATGATAAACTCTTTCTGGTGGGGTTCTAGAAAAGATGGTGGTCGTAGTATTAATTGGTTGAGTTGGGATAAGTTGTGTGTGTGTAAGAAAGCTGGTGGTCTTGGCTTTCGGGAATTTCAACACTTTAACCTTGCTATGTTGGCTAAGCTAGGTTGGAAAATTATTTCCGACCCACATGCTCTTATTAGTAGGCTTTACAAAGCTAAATACTTCCCGCAAGGGGACTTTCTTAATTCAGATCTTGGATCCAATCCAAGTTTCACGTGGAGGAGCATATGGAGCTCGAGACAAGTAATAAGGTTAGGGATACGTTGGAGTGTTGGTGATGGCAAATCTATAAATGTTTGGAGGGATCCGTGGCTGTGGGATCAATCAAATTTCTGGACTACCACACAACAGGTTGATGGCTTGGAAGATTTGAGAGTTAATGATCTTTTTGTACCAGGTTCTTTTGAATGGGATGTGGGTATGATTGAAGAATATTTCAGCGAAAGAGATGTTAATCAGATTTTGAGCATTCCTTTGTGTAGCTCCGGGGAGATGGATAGGCAAATTTGGCACTTCTCAAAAACAGGATCCTATACAGTCAAGTCCGGGTATACTCGACTGGTGCACATGGTTATTGATGATGCATTGGGTCAAGAAGTATCTTGGGATAAAATTTGGAAGCTGCGCATTCCGCCCAAGGTAAAATTCTTTATATGGCGTACTTGTAAAGGATGCTTACCTATGCGTACAAACTTGGGCCGTAAAGGTGTTCATATTCCTCAATTTTGTGTTATGTGTGAAGCTCATTTGGAGAATAGTTGGCACACCTTTATTGATTGTGGTTTCTTTGTAGATTGTTGGCATGAGGCACACCTTTGGACCCTTTGTCAATTTTTTTGCCGATAAATGTGTCTTTCAAGAATGGGTGTTTAAAATGTTGAATGATTTGGATCGATATATCAACAAAAATTTGTATGTTCTTTGGCATGTTTGGAAGCAAAGAAATGCTAAGTTGTGGAATAATAATTCCTTGAATTCTTCAAAGAATCTGCTCGATTGGCCTTGATTTTTTGGAGGAATGGAAGCTCGCATGATCTGACAAAGGCGGCAGGAAGAGAGCTCTGTTCGGTGTCAACTGTGGCATCTCCTCCCAGTCTTATTGGAAATGCAACACGATGCAGCTTTCTTTAAGGGGGATAATAAGTTTGGCATTGGCTTGATATTAAGAGATGATACATGAGGTGTTGTGTCCTATCGAACACGTTGCTGGCAGGGGCAGATCTCTGTGTTTGAGGGTAAAGCTGTGGGTATTTTGGAAGGGATAAAATGGGCTAAAAGTCTTGGTTTACCAAGAGTAGTGTTTTAAATGGATGCTAAAGCGATTGTCGATGCAATTGGTGAATCGGGGAAGATTGGTCGAACTTGACGAACTATTTGAAGCTGTCGCAATTTATTAGAATCAGAACCAAGTTACATGGTTCAATTTACTAAAAGACAAGCGAACGTGGTCGCTCATGCGTTAGCAAGAGCTTCGTGTTCTTATGCTAGTCCGTCTACTTGGGTGGAGCCTATTTCGTTTGTGGTTGCCCACCTAGATAACATTTGTAATTTGCATGTTCCTTAATGAAGCTTTATTTCCAAAAAAAAAAAAAGTTATGGACGGGATCAAAATTGCAAATTTCCCTATTTTCTCTATGGGATAACTAAATTATCAACTCTTTCTCTGTCTTTCTTCCTTAAGTATAGAAACTTCTGTAAATTTACTCTATTTACCCAGCCCTTCAGGTATTGGATTAAGATAATGACATACGCAAAAAACTATTTAGTGTGTTTCTATTTACCACCAACGACCTAACTGTCCTTTTGTTTTATGTTTTTGGTTTCTCAGAAATTAGGTAGTCTTTTTTTTTTCCAAACAAACCCATACTACATAAGCAACAAGCCTATACTACATAAGCAACGAATATACACTATGTATGCACCACGAATATATTAACTACATAAGCAAGTCATAAGCAACAAATTCATACTACATAAGCAACAAGCTTATACTAGATAAGCAACACTACGTATGCATCACAGATACACTAGCTACATAAGCAAGTCATAAGCAACAAACTCATACTACATAAGCAATAAGCCTATACTACATAAGCACTGAATATACACTACATATGCATCACAGATATATTAACTACATAAGCAAGTCATAAGCAACAAGCTTATACTATATAAGCAACGAATATACACTACGTATGCACTACGAATACATTAACTACATAAGCAAGTCATAAGCAACAAACCCATACTACATAAGCAACGAATATACACTACATACGCAACACAAATACATTAACTACATAAGCAAATAATAAGCAACAACCCCATACTACATAAGCAACAAATATACACTACGTATGCAACAGTACATATATGATAAAATTACACATACAATATAATTATACTACATATGCAGTTAACAACAGAATACGCTGGAGAAAAAAAACATGAATATGAGGGATATGGGTTACTCAAAAACCAAAAGCACATGTCGCATGAAAGAAGGAAAGAAATTGAACGTGATTGAGATCTCATCAAATCTCAATAACTGATTCTATATTGTAAAATGACCACCCTACCCTTCTTAGTTGTTGAAACAAAAAAATAAATATTAAACCCCCTTAAAAATCTGGACCACCCAAAAATATTAATCTATGGTTAGGATTGGGTCCTATGGACTCACCCCAAATGGGAAGACCCATTGAATGCATATCCTATAATATATATATATATATATTTATATATGAGAGAGACTCTCTTGTGAGACCGTCTCACGGATCTAGATCCGTGAGACGGAGCCCCATTTAGTAAAACCCGCCCGCCCACTCACTGCAAAATAGGACCACCCACCCGCTGCAACAAAATAGGACCCAACCCACTTTAAAATATGACCCATCCCACTGCAAAATAGGACCCAGCCGCTGCAAAAGCCCATACTCGTTGAATCGTGCCCTAGCAGTCGTCTCCCTCAGTTCGAATCCAATGAAATAGTGTACATAGAAGAAAAAACCTTAGCTCGTGTTCTAGCAGTTGTCTCCCTCAGCTCGAATCCAATGAAACATTGTACACAGAAGAAAAAACCTTAGCTCGTGTTCTAGCAGTCGTCTCCCTCAGCTCGAATCCAATGAAACGATTAATACAGAGAAGAAAAAACCTTAGCTCGTGTTCTCTCTTTCTCTCTCTCTCTCGACATCAACGAACATAAAATCTCAGCTCCCCTCCCTCGACGTCAACACACATAAACCTCAGCTCGCGTTCTCTTATTGTTTCACACGGTACGTAAAATTATTCTTCTTCGATTTACCTTTTGTTGCTAAATATATGTATGAAATTGGTGTTGGTGTTGGTGTTTGTTATTGTATGAAAAAACTTATTATTCTCTAATGATTTTTTTCTTTTCCAGCTTCTGTGTTGGTTTTGTTGAAGAACAAAAATGGACAATATAAAAGAGTTTGACAAAGAAAGTATGATTTCTTCCATTAAGACTAAAAGTATTACTTTATAGCTAAAAGTATCACTTTTCAATAAAAAGTATCGATTTCTAACCAAAAGTATTGCATTTAGATGTTGTAAATTATTGACTCTAGTGATGAAATCAAAATTGACACGGGGATGCATGTGATGTAATGCTCCAAGAAGTCAAGGTAATGTCTTTATTTTTGTCATTTCAATTTTTGAAGTATTGCTTTTTTAGTAAACAATATCATTTTTTCAATGAAAAGTATCACTTTTTCAATGATAAAATCAAGAAATTCAATGAGGTTTGGAGGTGATAACGAAGATGAAAATGAGTTTGATGTGAGTGGTTGTCTTCTCCATATAAAAAGAAAAACAATTAAGGATATGCATCGGTTGTATTGTCGTCATGCTTGTGTTGTTGGGTTTAGTGTACGAAAATCGACTACTAGAAAATCTACAAACTGAACAAGAGTTGTCGTTGAGAAATATTATGTATGTTCTTCTCATTGGATTTAAGCAATCTACAAATTAAAAGAAAAGGCTAATGTTACACGATCGGATGTAAAGCTTCAATGAGAGTAAAGTTAAATGGAGAGGGGCTTTATGAGGTAGTTCAAAGATATTATGGAACACAACCATCAACTCACAAGAAGGGAATGGAGCCATCTACATCATTCTCGAGAGAGTCATTACAAATGAAAAAGGCAAAGCTATTGAGGATATGATATCTTGTGGGATGAAAGCCACTTAATCGTACCATTATATGGTACACGATGTGGGGAGAACACTGCCTTGGTCATACTTTGAAAGTCCATTTGATTTTTTTAATAGATTGAAAATGAAAGCAATAGAAGGTGGTGATGCACATACGTTAATTGATATCTTATATCAACAAGATGTCGAAGAGGAGGATTTCTTTTTTAGAGTGAAATTGGATGAAATGGGTAGATTATCCGATGTATTTTGGAAAGATTGTATGATGAAAGAAGACTAGAAAATATATGGTGATGTTTTGGTATTTGACACAACTTACCGTACAAATAAGTATAATTTGATTTGTGCGCCATTTGTTGGGGTCAACAACCACGGAAAAATGTCATGTTTGGGTGTGCTTTTTTATCGATGAAAAATCAATCATTTGAGTGGCTTTTTCAAGTCTTTACAAAATCAATGGGTGGAAAATGTCCTGTAAACTTTGTTCACCGATCAAAACCTAGCAATAAGCAATGCAATTGAAAAGGTAAATACTTTATGAAAAAAATCGATACTTTTGTCGTGATACTTTTATAGCTAAAAGTGATACTTTTAGCTATAAAAGTGATACTTTAACTTGAAAATCGATACTTTTCCCTCAAAACATATATGCTTAATTTTGTATTCTTTCTTCCGTGCGTTTTTCCTCAAACAAGGCACAAACTATGTCCTGTGGCACCTTCACCAATGCTATAAGTCGGTTTAGACATTTGAAAAAAATAATTCTTTTAAAGAAACATTCAATAGATGTTTGACTAGTTGTGTTGATGAAAGAGACTTTGAAACTTGCGGAATTCAATGATTTCAGAGTATGAATTGCATAATGATTCTTGGTTTCGCGCATGTATAATTTGAAGGAGAAATTGTGTACTTCATTAAGCAATGATATTTTTTCCTGGGAATATTATCTTCACAAAGGAGTGAGAGTACAAACAGCGCAATAAGATTCAATGTAAAGAAAACAACAACTCGATCAATTTTATGGAATTTTCCAAGGAACATTAAAGCGTTGGAGGAACAATGAAAAAGAAAACGAATTCCGATGCTCAAGATCAATTCCGACATCCGTACTACCATTGATGGAATGTGGAAACATGCTACTAAGGTATATACATTGACCCGTTTTAAAGAGTTTGAGAGTGAGTTTATTTAAAGTATCTCTCTTGAATGCATCATTGTGCGTGTTGAAGAAAACATCATGGTTTATGACATTTCATTGCCAAGTGATGGGGGTTCTTTGTCATCGTGTGGTGTATGATTGTTTAAATATGCTCATAAACTGTTCTTGTAAGAAATTTGAGGAGCGTGGTTTACTCTGTTGTCATAGCTTAAGAGTATTTCATATGCATTATATCTCCAAGATTCATGAGTGTTACATTGTCAAAAGATGGACAAAATTTGTCAAAATAGAGTTGTGGGGAAAGTTCAATAAGATGGCTGAAAGTTCTCACAAACCGAAGGATTGTGTTCTCTTGCGGCATGAAATGACACGAAACTATTATAATCTTATTCTAAAATGCCAAGACAACGAGGAGGCGAGAAGAATCGTCGAAGATGGATACAATAGGGATTCTTTAGTTGTTGATGCGTTGATGAATACACTGAATTCTACGGATCAACATGAGGTTTCTAATTCTTCTAACAGTATACTGGATCCTACACGTTCAGTTACAAATGGGATAAGGCAAAGGATCAAGGGCATTTTCAATAGAAAAACAAGAAGAAGAAAAGTAGTGATACAACAAGCTACATCCATCCAAGGAGTTTGGTTCAAAGACTCATAATCCTCGATTATTTTAGTAATTGTTTTTGCATAAAAACATGAAAGTATTCCTATTGTTTTCAGTATTGAATTCTTCAGCTTTTTAGTATTGAATTCTTCAGCTTTTTATTATTGAATTCGTTAGCTTCAAGATATATAAATGATGGTGATACCTTTAACCCAAAAAATGATACTTTTAACCCAAAAGGCGATACTTTTCCAATGGAGAACTATACTTTAATGAGATGATACTTTTTTAACAAAAAGTGATACTTTTAACCCCAAAAGGTGATACTTTTCCAATAGAAAGCTATACTTTAATGAGATGATACTTTTTTAACAAAAAAATGATACTTTTAACCCAAAAAACGATACTTTTGTAACAAAAAGTTATACTTTTAACCCAAAAGGTGATACTTTTCGAATGGAAAACTACACTTTCATGAGATGATACTTTTTAACAATAAGTGATACTTTTAACCCAAAAACGATAATTTTTTTAAAAAAGCGATACTCCTAATCCTCGATTATTTATTAGTTGTTTTAGTATACAAACTTATAAATGATGGTGATACTTTTAACACAACAAACGATAAATTTTTAACAAAAGGGGATACTTTTAACACAAACAACTATACTTTTAAAACACAATGATACTCTAATGAGCTCATATTTCAATACGCAACGAAAGCTCGAACTTTACAAATGTGTTTATTCACAACCACACACCAAATTACAAAATATGAAAATAACTTTTCCGTCATCTTCCCAAAAAATCATACAACCAAAAAGATAGACCAAAATACTATTCATACCTTCAATGTAACTTGCACCAAACTAATTTATACATGCAAAAAAATTAGAAACAATTCTTCTCGACTTGCACCAAACCAAATATGTTTCATTCTCTACCGAGCCCTATACATACATTAATCGGCTTGTTGATTTATAAATTCAATTGCATCATTCTCAACTTGCACTCTTAATTCATTCCACCGACTGAGAACAATCCTTGCACAATAAGAAGCCCTTAATTTGCGTTGTTCACCAACCTTCAATGAAAACAAGATAAAACTAACGTAAAAGAAATATTTTTGAAAAATCTAATCTAATTTTATAACTAGCAAAAACATTTATACCTTACGCAAATCTGTTCCCGAGTAAACAAGCCCCCGGAAATTTTCCATGTGTTGCATTAAGAAAACACCACGATCCAATGTTGGTTAGTTTTCTTTGCCATGGAAATTTGACATTCTCAAATACATATTTTGCAACATCATCAAATTTTTAGGGTGTTTTTTTCTCCTTCAAGAAAATGCGCATTTCTCTTTCTTTGAAAAAAAAAAAAAAGAGAAATCACAATAATGAGTAACACTGATACTTTTCATATGAAGAGTGATACTTTTCACTTCAAAGTATAACAAATAATGAGTAATACTTTTCAAGTGAAATGTGATACTTTTTACTTAAAAAGTAATACTTTTCACTTCAAAATTTAACAAATAATAACATGAAAACTGACATCAATAATAACATCAACTAAATAATTTACCACCAATTTTGCTAGACTAAAATAGTCAGGAGCAATATCTTCATGATGTACCAAATTATCCAGATATTGCACTTTTTCATCAACAAAGTTGATGACAACACAGATATAATGTTGCATGTAGCAAATTGACACAAAAATCTGCATTTTTAAGAAGAAAACCAGGACAAAAATCTGCATTTTATAAGAAGAAAAGCTAAATTCCAAAGCAAAACAGGAAATATATTCTTACGAAATCCATGGTGCTGAGGTCTCGGCTGTTTCCACCTGAGATCCAATGATTCCAACAATCTCTCAAATTTTTACTGTTATCCTGCCCTTTATCTCCAATGAAAAGCTTTCCAAGGTACATCTATTGCAGAAGTGTGATACTTTTAAGATTAAAATTGATACTTTTAAAGCATAAAATGACACTTTTAAATAAAACTTACAGAATGTTGAGCATGGAAGTAAAAGCAGTTCGTTGCTGGTATTTTGTTAAGCAACATAGCCCATGTGTCTATGATGCTTATGTGGATCATCATTGAGTCGTGCACGCCATAATGCCATCGTTAAATGCAATATAAAACCCCCAAAGATGTGCGAAAGCGTTTGAACCGAAAATTAAAAACAATTAATAAAACAAGAAAATGGATTTGAACTAGGAATTAAAGGTAATTTATAAAAACAATTTACATACCCGATAAATTTTTGGCGATTGAAAAAGCAATAATCAACAATATCTTACTTCTTCATGCACAAGAATTTGAGGCTGCTTTTCTGTTTTTTCATGAAAATGGACTTGAATTCAGCCTTTGGATCAATAGGCCATGGTTCCTCCAGTATTCTAGCATCCTCTTCTGCTTCTCCATCCCCAACTTCTTCGCCGACTTCTTCACCAACTTCTTCACCACTTCTTCCCCCACTTGTTTGCCTGAATCTTCCTCTTCCTCACCAGCTTTTTCAGACATATCCTCCGGGGTAAGGAGCTCAAAATTTGGCATTTGAGCTGCCAAATTCTTCATCAATTTAAAGTTTTCAACAGCTTTATCAATCAACTCGTGCACCTTCGAAGTCCGAGAAGAATCGGCTTTCGAGATTGACGAAAAGGAGATGAAATCGTATCTTTCTTCTCTTGCTTCTCTTGCGTCATCTCAATTTTCAATTTTCTGAACTCGTCCATGTGGAATTGTGTCACAAGATTAAAATTTCTATTGCACATCAAAAAATCCTTATGAACATTCTACAAAAATAAGAAGAAATCGTTAATATTTGACATGAAAAGTGATACTTTTCACATGGAAAAGTGATACTTTTCACTTCCAAGTATTACAGTGATTAGTAATACTTTTCAAGTGAAAAGTGATACTTTTCAAGTAAAAAGTGATATTTTTCACATGAAAAGTGATACTCTTCCCTTCAAGTAAAACGATACTTTAAATGAACTTACATCCCTAGCCATCTTCCGCACCTCGTCATCGCGAGCTCCTTCCCCTTCAAAGTTTCAAATTTATATACTCATCATTACCAAGTTGAACATCTTCTTGTTCATCCTATTCGTCCGCATTTTTCCCAACTCTCTTTTGTCGACCATATTTTTTCCACTTGTCTCATTTTTTCCAACTCCCTCTTTTCTCAACCGTGCATTTATTTCTCAAGCAAACAGGGTATGTATCCGTTACCCATTCACTCTATCCTAGCACAACAATAGAGCTTTCTTGCTTTATTCTTTTCCTCACTTATTAGACGTCAATGAGATATCAACGGTAGTTTGAATGGTTCAAATGCGTTTCCCCCGCCACTTCAATCTATGGAAATACAAAAACAATAAAATCTAAACACGCCCACCGATATATTTAGCTCCTGGGGTTCCTATTGTATTTATCCACCCATGTGCACAACCTTTTAAAACATACAAACACCAGTCATAATCCCCTATTTTCTCCACATCAATGAATGATATAATCGCATACAAGTCGACTTTCCGATTTGTCCTCGAGTCAAAAAAAGAAGATAAGCGAAGAAATTACAAAAAGTCACTTAAAGTCATCGCCATCATCTACTAACCTACTCTCAATCACATTCTTAACCTTATACACCAAACATTCCCCGTCAATGTCATACTTCTCCTTCGACTCAACAATCAACCCAACATACTCTCCCCGATCCAATTCCTTAACATCATTCCCAACTTTCTTGGGCAATAAAAAAAGATCACATATGTCATCTGATGTGACAATAAAACTCGTATCATCGAATTTCAACATCCGACTGGTACCATTAAAATTCTTCACCGATTTTTAACGGTACCCATAGGAAATGTTGAATCGATCGAAGACTCAAAAACCTCCAAATCCTATACTCGACAACATCAGCTTTTTGTCTATCAGTTAATTTTTTCAGAAACTCACATAAATCTTGAGGTTTACATTGGCTGATGAAGTCTCTGCAACACATAAAGAGTGATACTTTTAACACAGAAAGTGATACTTTTCACATGAAAAATGATACTTCTATATGAAAGTATTTCTCATAACACAGAATATATGTTAAAAGTGATACTCAGTTAAGTGATACTTTTAATACATAAAGTGATACTTTTAACATGAAAAGTGATACTTCTATATGAAAGTATGTTAAAAGTGAGACTCAGTTATGTGATATTTTTCACAGGAAAATTGATACTTTTAACACAAAAAGTGATACTTTTAACACATAAAGTGATACTTCTATATGAAAGTATGTTAAAAGTGATACTCAATTATGTGATACTTTTAACAGGAAAAGTGATACTTTTAACACAGAAAGTGATACTTTTCACATGAAAAGTGATACTTCTACATAAAAGTATTTCTCATAACACAGAAAATATGTTAAAAGTGATACTCAGTTAAGTGATACTTTTAATACAGAAAGTGATACCTTTAACACATAAAGTGATACTTCTATATGAAAGTATGTTAAAAGTGATACTTAGTTATGTGATACTTTCAACAGGAAAAGTGATACTTTTAACACAGAAAGTGATACTTCTATATGAAAGTATTTCCATAACACAGAAAATATGTTAAAAGTGATACTCAGTTATGTGATACTTTTAACACAGAAAGTGATACTTTCAACACAAAAAGTGATACGTTTCACATGAAAAGTGATACTCCTGTATGAAAGTATATGTTACCTGGGTTTTCGCCTTTTCTCTACGTGTACCTCCACATCAGAGCTTTTCCTATCATCTCCAATGCAACAGTAAATATAATCAAACAAATTAACACAGAAACATCAAAACAACACAATATAATCATGCATTAAACAATGACTATACCTATTTTTATCTTCCTCTTCTTTTTCAGCCTTTTGTGGTACTTTTCTATTATTTGGAATATGATTTGAATCTTTCGCTTGAATATTTTCATTTTCCTTAGCTTTCCTTTTTTCAGGAATAACTTTTTCTTTTCTCGGCACGAGTTTCTTTTTTATAGGAGAAACCATCTTGTGTGCCATCATTTTGTAATACCCTATCTCCGGGACAATCGGGATACGAATACGAGGTATTTTAGGATCTCCTTCCATAACCACAGAGAAATATATAAATGGCAGACTGAAGGAAATGTGCACAAACTTTTTTTAGTTTACAACTGCGAAAACATAAAAAAAAAAAAAAAACCACAGATTAAAACGCTGAAAATATGTAAATCTAATAAGAAGAAATTAACATGACTACTTTATGAACACTAAAATGAATTTCGCATAAAAAACTCATAAACCCTAAACAAAATTGAGAACATAACAACCCTAACACAAGAAAGAATTGAAACTGAACAAAACACGGAAGAAAAATGAAAAAAATGGAAAAAAAATCAACACCAACACCAACACCAACCCCTGAACACCAACCCTAAACAAAATGAGAACATAAAACCTCTAAAACAAGAAAACACTGAACAAAAAATGGAAGATAAATGAAGAAAATGGGAAGAAACTGCACCAAACCTTAAAAAAGCGCAACAAAAAGCTGAACTAAAAACTGAAGAAAACTGGAAGAAAAAACCATAAAAAACTAAAGAAAAATGGAAAAAATAACTTACCAATTGACAAATTGAGGAATCGCAGCAAAATTGAGCAGAAATCAGAGAGAAATCGAAGAAGAATTCGAATTTGTGCGAGAGTGATGAAACAGGGGAGAAATATGGAAAGAAATGGTTAAAGGGAACACAAAAACTTGGGAGGGAAAATAGAGTTGTTTTTTGTGAATGGGGCGGGTTCAGCGGGTTTGGGGGGGTTTCAGCAGGTTAGCAAGTTTGGGGCGTGCGGGTGGGCAGGCGGGTCTGGGTTTATTATTGAATGGGGCTCCGTCTCACGGGACTAGATCCGTGAGACGGTCTCACGCAAGTTTTTGTGTATATATATATATATATATATGTAAAGGATCAAATGTGGCAGGGGGTTTACCGTAAGGCAGTGTGGATTAATCTCATCCTTTAATTCAACAAATCATACAGTCCAATTTTTTTTCAATTTTTTTTAGTTTTCGTCCATTTAAGGGCAAAACGACAATTTTAATTTTAAAAATTTTCAGTTATTTTGGTAACTGTTGATCCCAACAATTTTTAAGGGATTGATTTATGATTTGTCCCGCTTTTCATTCATTTGCAGATCCTCATTGTAGAAACCTCTTAACTCTCATTCTCTCTCTCTCTCTCTCTCTCTCTCTCTCTCTCTCTCTCTCTCTCTCTCTCTCTCTCTCTCTCTCTCGTTTTCTCTGTTTTTTTCTATTTTTCTCACAAGTTTTTCGAGTTCGAGCGTTAGTCTTCTTTGTGAATTTGTTTTTAGTTTTTCAAAGCGTTTGGTTAAGGTAAGTGTTGGTTTTTTATTTCAGTTTTAGTTTGAAATTTTGAAGTAAGGGTTTTTTTTTCATGTTTTGGGAGTTTTTTGGAATGATACAACTGTTAGTTTTCGATATTTGAAGTCTTTTTAGTAGGAAATTAGGCATTCATGTTTTGGATTTTTGATTTTGAAATATCTAGGGTTTTATTTTCGATTTCCAGACAATTTTATGGGTTTTTTTTATTTGTGGGAATGTGTTTGTGAAATAGTTCAGTTTATTTATTTTTATTGTTTGTTGGTGGTGTATTTTGGTGTAAATTTGGAGAAAAACGATGTATTTTTAATTATTATGTGAAGTAATTTTTTATTTTAGGGGGGGATATGAGTGTCAATGCGGCGTGTAGGTATTTTGTTTTTTTGCGAAAAGGTTGTGTGGTTTTGTGTTTGAAATGTGGTTTGTGAAATGTGCTAGTATACCTTATTTTAAATTTGCGATTCCTTCCTGTTTTTTTGGTGTACAGTTTACTTATAAATGATACACTTTTAGTTGTAGTTTGATGTATAGTTATATTTAGTGTGGTGTTGTTTAACCCCTGATGGAAAAAATGAATAAGCCAATCTGAGGTGTAGGAGAAAGTTAAATTTTGATGTATTGATACTCATTTTTAATGGTGCATATTTAGTGATGTTATTGTGCTGATGAAGATATATTATGGTGCATGCCTAGTTTCAGTCATGTGCATAAGTAGTTCATGAACTGCATAAACACACATCATGTTTAAATAGTCTTCTTTTAATATACAACTAAGGTTCATACAGTGCACATTTAGTTTTTCATTTTCGGATTTTTGAGTTTCACTTATGTTTGTTCCTGTTTTTAATTGTAGGTTGAGAATTTTACATGGCTAGAGGAAACATGTAAAAATCAGCTGCTGTAGGGGCGGACGATGGAGGATGTAATGTTAATAAGAGGGCCAATGTTTCCAAATCAAAAGAGAAATATGCGCTACCTAAGTTGAAGACAAGATTTGTGCCAATTGCTCTCGTGGACGCATTGAGTGGTCTGAACAATTTTTAGACCAAAACTGACATTGAAATGGGTTTTGGAAGCTTACTGGGACTAAAGGTTGACGAGTATCCGGGGAGATTGATTTACTGGTTGGTTGATAGTTTTAACTCTGTCAGATGTGAGTTAATGCTTCCGGGTGGGAGGTCCATTCATTGCGGCGAGAAGGATGTGGAGTTGGTGTTGGAGTTTCCGAGGGGTGGAACCAGAGTTGAGAAAAAAAAAGTCGAAACATCTCAAGTATATGAGGATTGACAAATACAATTTGAGGCCAATGCAGATGGAACCTATAATATAAAGGCTTCTGATGTTTGTGCGAAGATGCTGGAGGATGTTGAGGGTGGTGTTTGGTTTAAGAGGAATTTCATTTCCCTTGTAGATGCACATATTATCGAAAATGTGCAGGGTGGTTATATTAATGCACTTATTATGAAGTGTTTGGAGAATGTTGATGATATTCGGATATGAATTGGTGCGAGCATACTTTGAAAACTTTGATACATAGCCGAGAGAAATGAGCGACTACGAACAAGAAGCATTTTAACGGGGTTGTTGCTTTTTCTAATTGTAATTATGTTTCAATTTATTTTATGTTAATATTATTCTTTTTATAATAATATCTTTTATTTGTATTAAAGGGATTGTAGATGGATAGAGTTGTAATGTCCATTCGAGAGATCCCGATGGTTGTGCCATGTGTTCGCTCATTGACAACCGAAAACGTCTGGGATAGGAATGATGTTGAGGTGAAATTTGGGGTTTTGGGCAGGGTTTTATAGACTGCGCAATTGACGAGGCCGGACCATCTGGATCGCGGAACGATCAGCCGACACTGGTTTCATTCCGTGGTGGTGGTGTGCAGGTTTTTATCTTTTTAACATTATGTTATTGATACATGGATGATATACTATTAGTTATAAAATGGTATAACATTTGTTATTTTATAGGGAGAATTTTTTAAGTACCCACTATAGATAGTGGGTACTCTTTTCTACCCATCAACATAAGAAAACTCTTTTCTACCCAATTTGACCAAAATGCCTCTCATTTAATTTGAAGATTTTGAATTTTAAAACTGATGCAATTAATGCTTTCCATGATAACCGTGTACACTTCCCCCCAAATACACACAGCCCTATGTATATAATCGTGTACCCATATCGTGCTATATCGTGCCAATCCCCATGTACATATACATATACAACCCTATCGTGGTCGTGATCGTGCATATATCGTGACATATCGTGTCAATCCCTATCATACCAAATCGTGCCAGCCTTTATCGTGCCATATCGCAATATCGTGTTTCAATAAAATTTAAAAGTATTTTCTATTTATTAAAAACGTTAAAAATCCACAAAATTATTTTCAATCCTAAATATTAAAATATAAAAAACATACGATAATTTGTTTTAAAAAAGAATCAAAGTTATTTTAAAATCAAAATTTAAAAAATAAATAAATATGCAATTGTTTTTAAAAAAAACGATACACTTTTTTAAAATATTTTCCATTTATTTAAAATATCTTAAAATTATAAAATAATAATAACTCAAAATTATTTTCAAAAAGTTGCTTTTTCTAACAAACGATTTTATAAAAATTTTATTTTGTTTTAAAAAAACTAAAACTTGTGTTAAAAATCTGAAAATAAAAAAATTATGTATGTATGTATTTAACATGAGAGAGAAATACAACTTTATATACTTTAAAGACTTGCATTTAAAGTCTCAAGGGTATTGTGGTAAAAGAACCACAAAAGTAGGTAAAAAACAAAGTTTTTTTATCCTACATGTCAAAAAAGTCTCTCTTCTATCCCAAGTGGGTAATTCTCACCATTTACTTTATTTTATAATGTGATATGCAATGCCACGTTATTTTATAATGTTATATTTTAAGGGTTATTGATTTTTCAAGACTGACTTATAGTCGCTTTCTTTGGTTTGGTACTGATATTTTCGAGTTACCAATTTAGTACCCATACTTCACATTTTTTATAAATTGGTACTGCTCACTTTTAAGGACGAAAATGCCTCAAGATTTTTTTAATTTTTGTTAAAAGTTAAGTTTTAGTTAGAATTATTAATTTAAAAAAATGAATTTAATTAAGAATAACGTATTATTATTTAATCAATAAATTTTTAACTATAAATAAAATGGATTAAATTAATTTTTTTAAATTCAATTAAAAACTAATTAAAAATTAATATATTAATAAAAAAATGCTATAATTTTCTTATTTACTACCTGAATTTTAATTTTTAAAGTATTTAATTTTTATTTTAGTTTTTAAAATTAGTTAACTAAACTAATTTTTCTTTTTGATTAATTAAACTTTAATTTATGAATATTAATTTACTAATTTAATGTAATTAATTCTATTTGTTTTTCTAAAATTTCATTAATATTTTTAGAAACTTCTTTTTATTTTTTATTAATTAATTTAATTAAAATTTTAGTTGATTTTATAATTTAAATAATTATACTCAAAAATTTATTTTGAGTATACTTATGTTTCTTGGGGGCATTTTCATCATTAGAAGTGAATAGGTTCCAATTTATAAAAATATGTGAAGTATGAGTACTAAATTGATATCTAGGATATATCCGTTACCAAACCAGCAAAGTACCTATAGGCAGGTACTAAAAAATCGATAACCCATATTTTATTATGGTATGTAATGCCACATCACAATGTAGTATATAATGACACGTTATTTTTTAATTACACATTATCAATTAACGTTCTAACTTATAACATGGTATTATATACCACCTTATATCATTTTATTGTGTAAATTGATAACGTGACAGAGAAATTGATAACATGGAATTCATATTTATATCGTGGAATATGAAAATTTTCTAATAATAATCTAATGTGATTTATTTATCCTTTTTACAGATAAATTTCAGATATATTTTGTTCGATTCGGGCGATATTGGGAAGATTTAAAACATAAAATGGTGAAGAAGAGGTTATATATATGAATTGAATCGGGTAGAATTTATTATCATGATTTATTGGGCGAGGTTTGCAGTGATGTTGAAGTTGATATGCAGATATACTACTGTATAATGCATTCTTTCGTCGATATAGTTGGAAATAAGATTGGAAAGTTAAAGTTGAAAACTAATCATTACATTAAGCACGCTTTTATAAATATCATTTTACCCTGTGTTTTTGTAACCTTAAAAGTAAAAAATATTGACACAAGTTCGCACATGGTGTTTGTGAAGTCAGTCCAGGCATAATCAAGTTGAGAACACTATGAGTGAACAATGTTCTAGTAGAGGTTTTATGTAGTTAACGGCTTCTCAAAATCTACATTGTAGTGAAGTGTTTGATGTTGGACATGAGGACATCCCAACTACATGCAATACTCGATCCATTCCAACAACATCATCTTGGTTTCTAACCTTACATAGCTCCATCTATGCATGCACCGAATGTTGATCAACCCACCCAAACTCACTTACATTTACTAAATAACATAGAGAAAGATGTCAAAACTTAATATCGATCAACCAAAACCTAGCCGGCATGGTTCTCAATGATGCGCATTTACGACTATTATCCCGATTTATTTCTATCAAAACATCCGATGCAATATCATTATCCACAATATAAATACACCCACTGTTTAAATAACGACATCGATTGGCGGTTCAACCGATTATATCGGATACCGTGGTTGGTCCTATGACAAGAAGACCCTAAAAATATTTTTGTGGTTAAACCGGTTAATGGCCAAACCGACCATACCTCTCATACCGCTAAAACCCGTTGAGCCGAATTTATTATTTTTTTAATCTTGTATTTTTCCTTTTCTTTTATAAAATTAGAATTCATAAACTTAATATTTAATATATTTATATCATTATTTGAATATTGAGCTAAATATATACATCTTTTTCTTTTAACTAAATTAGCAGTACACCCGTGCGATGCACGGACTATTATTTTACAGAAAATAAATTTTAGTTTTTAGTGATTGTAGGATCCATAATTTCAATAAGTAATTAAAAGATAAAAATAAATTAATTTAATTATAAATCATAAAATTGTACGATGGTATTTCAAATTATTATAAAGTGTGAAAAACCTCTTTAAATACAATGCTTAGGTGGGCTTTTTCGGATGATCAACCACACCCCGGTCGAAGAAAAGTATTATTGACCTTGCAACTTTCACTCTACCAACTGAATCCTCATCTATATTTGGAAATGAACCTGAACCATATCATACCAACTTTCACTCTAATATATTTTTCATAAAACTTTCAACACTACACCATGAAAATCAACATTTTCTGCATAGTAATTTATATAGGATAGCACAATTAGAAAAAATAAAAGTAAAGTAAAAAACGAATTAAAAATCAATGAAGGTGAAAAAAATTGAGTTAAATTAATTATCACATTGAACCATTAAAAGTATTTCATATATGGGTGATAGGTACTTGCCTTAATGCATGAATAATATATTGAAAATCCAGAAACAAAAATTTAATGGGTACTTGGATATTTTAAGAAATGAAATCTAGCCCAATAAAGTATTTCATATATGCGTGATAAGTACTTGCCTTAATGCATGAATAATATATTGAAAATCCAGAAACAAAAATATAATGGGTACTTGGATATTTTAAGAAATGAAATCTAGCCCAATTGAGTCATACGAAATCTAATACTGACCCAACTCGTAATGGGCCTACTGAAAAATAAATAAGGGAAAAGGACATAAATACCCCATTTTTCATACCCAATCTCTGCATAATGTCCATTTTCCGCTGATTTTGGACAAAAATACTATTTTCCATTGAATTTGGACAAAAATACCCATTTTCCACGATTTTTGACAAAAATACCCATTTTCCGCTGATTTTTTTGCGTTGGTTTCTTTTTTGTTTCTTTTTGTTGTTTCAAACATGTTTGTTGTTTCTTTGTTGTTTCAAACATGTTTGTTGTTTCTTTGTTGTTTCAAACATGTTTGTTGTTTTTTTGTTGTTTCATACCGTTTCATTTATGTTTCTTATATGTTTCACTTAGCCAACTTTTCATTGAATTCTACAAAATTGCATGAGAAAATCTCATTGTGGTATGCCACAATGAACAATGGGAAGAAAATAAAGAGTATACCAACTTTGAAATAACAAGAATAGTGATTCCAATGGACTGCACATTCAGCACCCTAAACGAAATTTTGGAACAACAATTCAATTCAGAAAATTTGAGCTTACTTGTCCATCATCGGCTACGAGAAATGGACACGACTCCACTGTCAGACCAAAAAATACTTTGTATTGACTTCCAACATCGTAGAATTATTGAATGCATCAATCAGAGCGGGAAAGACTTACTAGTAACAACTTTGCTAGAGTACGTGAGATCTTTAGTTCAAGATTAGACATGCAAACATCGAAATGAAGCAAAGATCAACATTTACAAGGATGACAAAAAAAAAAAAAAGTGAAGAGTATATGGGGAAAAACTACACTATTTCTCTAAATTTAAAAGCAATTTACTATAAAATTTTATCACATGATCCCCTGTTTCACAATTGTTTCTTACATGTTTCATTTATGTTTCTTACATGTTTCAACTGATTACATCATCATTAAGATTTACATAACAACAATTCTCTAAAATCATTAGGAAGTGGAGGTAGAAACTCAATGTCGTTGTCATCGTCATCACCATTTTGCAGCTTCAACTTAGCATAATTGTGAAGCAGATGACTGACCCTTGCTTGTTCATTCTCTATCTCAAATGCTTCGACGTCCATAGCCTTCCCACCAATAAAGTGTTCGACATAACAAACAACAAAAAATCCCACATTCACTACAAAAAGAAATAAAAAAGATACACAGTCACATACATAACACAACAAATCAAAAACAATAAAAAGGAACAAATAAATGGAAATACAGAAACATAAAAGAAACAACTTCGAAACAACATCGAAACAAACGAAAAACTTCAAATCACAAAATAATAAAAGAACACAGAAAATTGGGTTTAACCTCTGAGTCTTCGCCGACATTTCATCAAACAATTGCGAGCTTCACCCCGTTGATGAAAACTCAAATCAACCACAAAATCTTCACCCCAAAGTGTATCAATCTATGGGGAGACCGAGAACAGATTAAAAATGAGAGGAATCGATGAACCGTCAAAGGATTTAGAGACATTAAAACAAATCCTCGAAGCTTTGCGACCAAGGACTACTCGCACTCTCGAAAACCATCGGAGCAAAATCCGTCAGCCACCGAACTTTGTTTACGACGAGTCGCCAATTGTCGTTATGAAACCTTCAAGAGTTTCAACTCCGACACCGATTAGCCGGAGGAGGGGAAACGGTTATTCTCTGTCGTATGGTAGAAATCAAACCGCGTGGCGTTTCGCGGAACTACGCTTTCACCGAGAGAAAATTCGCCGACGGTGAGTCCCCTAAAAAGGACGTCGGAGTCGACAAACATGGTGACGTGGTGTGGTTTTCGTGCCCTTTTCCTAAAACCAGCTGGCTATCCGCTCCACATCCAAATTCTCGTAGCCGCCACAAGTTCGATCTTCTTCTTTTTGTTAAGTGTTGATTCTTCCAAAGCCGATTTAAGAGCCTCGATCCGATGTTTCTCGGCGCTTAGCCATAGTATCGATCTCGGCTCTATTTGTTTTCATGGTTATAGCTTTTCAGCTCTGGTTTTTGATTTTTTTATTATGATTATTTTTTTCTCATTAAGCATCATCTTTTTATTTTTTATTTTTTTGAGGAAATTAAGAAGCATCCGAATGGTCAGAGCACAATATTTAGCAACAAAAACTCTCGCTAACCAACACAAGACAACCAGTTCCATTATTGAACTTTCCAAATCAATCAATTTACATTATAATCCCAAAGAAGCAATCAAATCGTGATGATAGATATAGAAAGGTCAAGTGCTACAAAGTCGCAAGATTCAACGCCCGTATTGGCCGCTCAAAGATTTTGTGCTTCCAAGAGTCGCATTTGGCGTTCTACGTGTTCTCTTTCGCAAGCACCGATACCCATGATTATATCAAGCATCGTGCCCGTTGTACCAAAGAATACAAGGGGCAAGAGATTTGCGTTTGATTCCAACGGGATCGCAATCAATGTAGATAAGATAAGTAAAGAGGTGGGTATATTTGGGAAGTTTAGGACCGGATGGGGTAGATTAGTGATAGGGTGGTATTTTTGTCTTTTTTTCAAAAATTAGGGTATTTTGTGGTATTTCCTCAATAAATAAAGTAAAAATGATTTTTACTTATCAATTCATTTTCAAAGATTTCAATTCTCTCTCATAAAAATTATCTCACGCACTTAAAAAAAAACTCTCACAAAACCTCTTATCTCAAAAACCCTAGCTTTACCACTCACTTTTAATTTATTCTTCTCCAACTTTCTACCAAAAATAAATTACACATATCATATTCTATTTTTTTATCAAAAACTATACCTCTCTCAAAATCAAAACTTAAAACAAATTCCGTCCGATGACACCCGAGCCGAGTCGGAAAGAAATTGTCCACGCGCCTTTCAAAGACATGGAAGTATGGGACCCAAAAGGCCAACACGGACCGAGCCGGTGACATCAAAGAATCGACCGATGATGCCATGAATTGGACTCGGTTCGAGCCCGCCTTGGCGGGAAATTTAAAGGATTTTCATAAGTCCAAAGCTCCACCCGACTAATCTCCACATTTGGGTAAACGGTCCACTATACGACTTTAAAGAAAGCGCTAACCGGGAGGCAACCTGGCATTTTGTGTGCATTTTCTCTTACTTAATTTTTTTTTATTGCTTGGGATTGAAAAAAAAAAAAACGTCTGGCCGTGCTTAAAAAGCACTACGTGTTCGTCACCCACCTTCGCGAACACACCCGGCCGTGTTCAAAAATCCAAAGTTTTGTAGGAAAATTTCGATCGAACACGCCTGGTCGTGCTTTTTCCAAGCACGGCCGTGTTTTTCAAGCACGGCCGTGTTTTTCAAAAAAAAAATTAAAAAAATTAAGAAAAAAAAATTTTTTTATCGAAAAATTAAATGACGAACACGCCCGGCCGCGCTTTTTAAGCACGGCCGTGTTTTTATTATTAAAAAAAATTCAAAAAAAAAACTAAAAAAAAAATTATATTTGATGATTTCACGGTATTCGAGTTGTGTATCCTTGATTAGGTATGAAGATGCCGATGAAGATCCCGTACTAAACAACCCAATTGTCGCTCAATACCGATTTCATTCTTCTAGTAAGGTCGTATTTTTCTTTTCTACCTCTTTTATTTTCTTCTAGTGTAGTTGATTTTTGAGTGTTTTGTTTGTGTTCATTCATCTCTTTTTTTCACATTGAGAACAATGTGAACCTTTAAAGTTGGGGGTGGGTGCAATTACATTCTTAGTTTGTGTGTGCTTGCTTTTATTTTTAGTTTGTCGACAAGAGGTAATTTTTTTTTTTAACAAATTGAGTGTTTGCTAGTCAATAACTTAGCCCAATTACACCAAAATTAACTTTTTGATTTATGTTTTTAATGTGAAGCAATTGATTGTCTAGGATAGATTGATGTAGATGTGTGCTAAATTTTGACGAGATTTCCAACTCCATAATACTTGATTTGTTAAGGCATTTACGACAAAGCTTAGTGTTATTAACGTTTGAGAATTCATGATTTAGTGGTGGTTAACTAGTTGTTATACCAAGCTTGTGAAAAAAAAACAAATGAAAAAAAAGAAGAAAAAAAAAAGGGAATCCAATCGAGGTTATACTCCTCTATTTGTTGTTGCTTAGTAACTAGGAGCATTCATGAGCCCCATGTTTGTCTTTTACGTAAAACGGCGACACAAATATGAGTATGGGAAACCACCCTAGGAGTGTTTGAACGAAAATTCAAAATATAAACCTAGTGGAAGAATGCCTCGAAAGGACCTACAAAAAAAAAAATCAAAAGGAGAATGTATATTCCTTGAATTCTCATTCCAATAAAAGTTCAAAAAGCTTGGTTATATGACTAGTAGGCTAACTACAATGATCCATTGAATTCTTGTATTTTCATGACATTATTGAATTGAAGTTATTCATAACTATCAATATTTGTGGAGTGATGATTTCAAGTTTGAATAATGCATGCTGATGTTACAGTCTTTCTTGACAGTCGATCGCTTTGCAAAATTGTGTTTTTACTGAATGGTTAATTCGGGTTGAGAAGGCTAAGAACTTGACTGCTTGTGTTCAATGTGTTGAAAAAAATTTCTTGTGTGTTTTAATTTATTGAATCATTTTTTTTATTTAATGTTTTGCTTGAGGACAAGCAAAGTCCAAAGTTGGAGGTGGTTTGATAAGGGTCTTTTTATGCATGTTTTATGTGTATATTTAAGTATGATTTGAGTTATTTTATTGTTAGTTTCATAAATTTTTGATTGTACATGGTTCACATTACTCCGAGGTGCTTTTATTGGTGTAGATTGATGATTTGGAGCTGTTTTTGGTGAATTTTGGGCCATGGTTTCATGTCAAAACATACCCGGGGTTTCTCGGATGCAAAAACACTCAAAATCCCAAGCTAAACGCATCATTTCGGCCTTTTCACCAAACACGGGCGGGTGTGTTTTTAAGCACGGCCGTGCTTTTTAGAAGTTAAAAACGAGCAATTTTTGACCCCGACGCGTACCAAACACGGCCAGGCCGCTTTTTCAAGCACGGCCGTGTTCGAAATTCAAACACGGCCCGCCCGTGCTTTTAAAGCACGGGCGTGCTTTTCGGCCCGCACTAGTTTTTCTTTGGCGGAAATTATGGAGACTTTCCCTTTCGCTTTTTGACAACCTTTGAGCAACTTTTACACCTCATTTTGATGCACCAAGCTCTATTATTCCCTCAATTGTCATGTGGACACAATGATTCAACCAACTCAACCATGAATGTGCACACAATGATTCAACCAACAACCATGGAAGTGGAGCATTTGTTAGCATTATTGATGTGTTCTTTCACAAAGATGGTGTCTATAAAAGCCAAGAGTTTGAGTTGGAAATAGATAATTCATGTAATATTCATTCATATAGAGATTCATTGTGTTTAACATTTTGAGTGGAATTGGGATCAAGAGGTCTTGGAGAGTAAGCTTGTAGCAACATTGGAGAAGAAGGCTTGGATCAACATCATCTATCAAAGGAAGAAGTCATTGAGATTTTGAGAAAGATAAGTACACCATGTTTACAACACTTAAATCTTCTTGTGTAATTTATTCTTTTGTCAAAATCATGAGTAGCTAAACTACTAGTGTTTGAATGTAATGAACTCTAGAATGGATTTGTGATTAAGGTTTGTATGTTTTTAATAAAATTCTCATGTCTTGTGTGATTCACTTATATCATGTTTATTTCATTCAAGTTGATATTTCCTAGGTATATTAATTTGATATTTATTCCTCATCGGATAATCGAGAGATTTATGGTGGGAAAGAACCTATATAAGTGAAAAGAGTTGCATGCAATCCTAGATATAGGACGACATAAATCTTCTGAATTAGGGTCAAACCTAATATGGGAATTCATAAATCGTTATAATGCAATTTTGGGGGTTTTAACTAGAAAGAGATTTCAGTTAATCAACTTGAGATTAGGAGTTTTTCGCCTTGAGAAAGGGTTTAACTTAAATCGGGAATTTCTACGGTCCACATAACATGAGATTTTATTAAAAGAGGTTGGTTTTTGCTTAAGGGCTTATGGTTGTATTTTTATCTTGATTGAATCACAAAAACATTCTAGAGGGATTTACATTCAACACATTTCTATCTCTTGATTTCTCATTCTACAATCTATTTTTATTAGATTTCTTTTTGTAAGTTGCAATTATCTTAAATTCTCTATTTTCCATTTTCCATTTTCCATTTTAACAAACAAAACTCTGAAAAATTACTAGATTAGATAACAAAAAGACGGTAATTATTAGTACTTACAATCTTCGTGGGAATGACACTTGCGACTCAATAATCTATACTACAAAACGATAGGTGCACTTGCCTAAGGTTTTCTAGAGTAGCTTTTGAGCCATCACACACCTATAGAATCGATTATGACAAGATGACTTTCATCACACTTCAGGGCAAAAGAGTGAGATTCAAGCTATGACTTCTCGAAGTGTCGGTTTATTTCTGGGAATCTTTATATAAGATGATACATTGTGATTTCAAGGAACAAGTTGGTGAGCTATATGTGTTGACAAATCCAGATCACGATCAAGAGTCTAATCCAGAGTTATTGGAACTACTTTCCAGGTTTGAGGATGTTTTTGAAGAGCCCATGGGTTACCCCTAGCAGGGGGTGGAACACCGTATAATATCAAGCCTCACGGTAGCATCCCAAAACATCAAGATCCTTATATAACTTCACATGGCCACAAAGATGAAATAGAAAGGATTGTTAAAGAACTACTAGAAGCAGGGGTTATTCAATACAACAAGAGCCCTTTTTGCCTCCCCAGCTTTTTTGGTAAGAAAAAAAAGATGCCACTTGGAGGATGTGTGTTGATTATAGATACTTGAATGGGCTAATCAGAAGCATGATTATCCTATTCCCATTATTGAGGAATTACTAGATGAATTGTGTGGGGCAAAGTATTTTTCTAAGATTGATTTAAGGTTAGGGTACTTCCAAATATTGATGAAACCCGAGCACGATTTCTCACAACTTTTCAAGACACATAATGGTCATTATGAATTTCGGTTATGCCATTTGGGTTGTGTAATGCCCCCGCCACCTTTCGCTTTTTGATGAATCAAGTTTAGGGATTGTTTGAGAAAATACACCCTGGTTTTCTTTGATGATATTTTGGTTTACAACCATCTTGGGAAGAGCACTTATGGCACTTGGAATCATGTCTTGAAGCTTCTAAGGGACAATTCACTTTTTTCTAAGAAAAACAAGTGTCATTTTGGTCGTTCAGATTGAGTATCTAGGGCACATCATTTCACATGAGGGTGGCCACGATCCTCGAAAATTGAGAGTATGATCAATCGGCCCTCTCCCACATCATTGAAGCAATTGAGAGGGTTTTTGGGGCTCACAAGGTTATTATAGGAACTTCATTAGAGGATATGGCTATTAAGTAAACCATTAACAGATTTACTTAAGAAGGATAAGTTTGTATGGACTCAAGAGGCGGAGGCACTTTCTCGAATCCTTAAGGAGGCTATGGTCACAAAGACTGTGTGGCTTTTCCAGATTTTACACAACCTTTTGTGTTAGAAACTCGATGCTAGTGGTACTTTGAGTGGGGGCGCTCATGCAAGGAGGTAGACCAATAGAATTCATGAGCAATGCTTTGTGCCCAAGAAACCAAACCTTGTCTATTTATGAAAGGGAGTTTTTGGGTCATCTCTAATGGCTATAGAAAGGTGGAGACACTACTTACAGGGCAACAAATTTATTATAAAGACCGATCGTGAGGCATTGAAGTATTTATTGGATCAAAAGGTCATGACTCAATGCAACGAAATGGATTACCAAGCTTCTCCGGGGCTCAACTATGAGATACATTACAAGAAAGGCTCGAGAATAGAGCAACCGATGCACTATCCAGGTGTGAGGGAGAAGCAGCTCATGCCAAGCTATTACTACAAAAGTGGTTCCTAATCGGGTACAAGGGTGGTTCTCGATTATGAAAATGATCCATTTTTCACCAAAATCTTGGCGGCTAACGGTTTGGATTCAAATGCCTACCCAGATTTTGTGATTAAAGGGGGGACTTATTAGGTATAAGGAAGGTTGGAAGTGGGAAATGATAGAGCATTAAGGGACATGATTTTGTCCACTATGCACATCTCATCATATGGAGGACATTCAGGGTGCATGGCACTTATATGAGATTGAAGGGAATTTTCTATTGGCCCAACATGAAGGGTGATGTTATTTCAATGGTGCGATCATGTGATACTTGTAAGATGAGTAAGTCTCGATCATGATCCTTACCCGAGGGTTGTTACACCACTACCTATCCCCACGACCAAGCCTGGACTCATATATCCATGGATTTTGTGGAAGGGTTGCCTAGTGCAATTCTCGGGGGAAAAATGTCATATTAGTGGTGATTGACAGTTTACTAAATATGGTCATTTCCTGGCTCTGTCTCACCCTTTCAATGCTACTACAGATTGCTAAGGTATTTTTGGACCATATCTATAAATTGCATGGATTACCCGGTAAGTATTGTTGTCACCGACAGAGACAAGGTTTTCACTAGTTCCTTTTGGAAGGAACTCTTTAAATTGATGGGAGTCTTGTTGAATATGTCCTCACTTATCATCCACAATCGATGGATAGACCGAGAGGTTGAATCGAGTGTTTAGAAAATTACCTAAGGTGTATGGTGCACCGTAATCCCAAGCGATGGTTAAAATGGCTCTCCCTAGCTGAATTTTGGTACAACACAAATTACCATTCAAGCCTCAAGTTAACACCATTTCAAGCTCTATATGGCTACCCACCCACTCTTTTATCTATTGGGCCCTACACCGATGCATCTAACCCTGAAGCTAAAGATCCGTACAAAACAGAAACAAATGATGCAAGAGTTGAAAGCAAATCTACAAAGAGGCACAAAATCGTATGAAGATGTATGCGGATCGAAGAGAAGTGAAAGAAAGTTTGAGGTTGGGGATCAAGTATACCTAAAGTTGCAACCTTTCGTGCAAACTTGATTCGACTCGGAAGAATCAAGCTTTCCTCTGGTACTTTGGTCCTTATACAATCATAGAAAAATTGGTGAGGTAGCTTATAAACTTGATTTACCCAGTAGGATCTCGCATCCATCCCGCTTTTCATGTTTCACTTTTGAAGAAAAAGATCATAACAAACATGTACCTTTGCAAGACCTTCCTTTGACCACTTCAAATTGTAATTTTCAAAATTGAACCTTTAGAAATCTTGGATTGTCGTGTAGTGAGAAGAGGGAAAGAGGAATTTTCGCAGATCTTGGTCGTGTGGTCCGATTTGGAGATGGGGATACCACATGGGAGGATGAAAAATTTATTCGCAAGAAGTTTCAGAATTTTGATCCTTGCGGACAAGGATCTAAATCGCGGGGTATTGTTATGAACACGCATGGATTGAGTGTGGGTAAAGAAGAAGAGGTTCAAGGCTATGGAGAAGATGAGATCGGGTTTGGCAGTCAAAGGCTGGAGAAGACTTCTTTTGCTGATGAAGTGGGGCCACGTGTGTTTAAACAAGGACCTTTGTTGGAATTGAAGAATTAGGCAACAAATGACAGATGGCAATTGCATTTTATATTTTCAACACTTTATTTTATTATTATGTTTTCATGAAAATGACCTTGTGGTCCCATGTTGTTATGCATTTAATAGTAGATAGTGGAATGGAAGGAATCATCAGAAATTAGTTACAATCATCATTCTCCCTAACTCTCTCTAATTCTCTCTCTCCATTCCTATCTTCTCCTTTATCTTACTTTCTCTGCAAGTTTATACCAAATTGCTCCACTGTTACATTGAAATTGTTACTGAAATTAATACATATAAACCATAAACACACGTATCTGCTACAAAAGCTTAACAGACCGACAAGCCGCCCTTAACCGATTTATCTCACGGTCCACGGACTAGTGTAAACCCTTTTTTGAAATCATAAAGAAAAATGAGAACTTTGAGTGGACCGAGCAAGCACAAGGTGCCTTTGAGTCACTCAAAAAACACTTAGCCTCAATTCCTTTACTACAAAAACCTACCCGGGGAGAAGACTTATATTTGTATCATGCGATCTCCGAGTACACTGTTAGCTCGGTACTGATCAGATTGGACAACTCCATCCAACACCTTATTTATCATACGAGTCAAGCACTGCACGATGCCGAGCTTCGATACCCACCTATAGAGAAGCTAGCCTACTCATTGGTCATTTCAGCTCGGAAGCTTCGTCTGTACTTCCTGGAGCATAAGATCGTGGTTCTGACCAATTATCCATTAAAACAAGTATTGCACCGACCAGACACTTTAGGTCGGATGATCAAATGGGCTATTGAACTGAGCCAATTTGACATTTTGTACGAGCTACGTACGACGATTAAAGGACAAGCGTTGGGCCGACTTCGTGGCGAATTCACGCCTTCCATCCGCTTAGAGGTGATTGAAGATCGGGAATGGAAGTTGTTTGTCGATGGTTCCTCCACCGCAGTCGAAGGGACGGGATCGTGATAATCGATCCAAAACACAAGTGCTCTTTGTTCGGCCGTGCGATTCGATTCAAGCGACTAACAATGAAGCCGAGTGCGGCGCTCCTAGCAGACTAGAAATGGCGGCGATGATGGGGCTAAAACGATTGTTGGTGCACAATGATTCACAGTTGGTCGTCCATCAGATCAATGGAGAGTACGAGGCGAAAGAACAAAAAATTGCTCGATATATGGACTTGGTCAAGAAAAAGTTATCGCGTTTTAAAACAGAAGTTCTGCATATTCTCCTGACGAGAAAACATGCAAGCGATGCCTTGGCTCGATTGGCCTCGATCCGGGGGCCGAGGCAATTGCGGATGATGTAATTTACTCAATTGTCCGTCCCGGCCGCTTAACGCAAAGAAGATACATGCTAATGAAGCCACCGAGCCGACCTGGATGACCCCTATTATCCAGTATTTGGAGAAATGAGTTCAACCGGAAAACAAGATTGAAGCTAGAACACTGCGCACTCAGGCGACTCGGTTCACACGATAGACGGCGTCTGTACAAACGTGGGTACTCGGTCCCACTCCTTCGGTGCTTGTCCAAAACAGATCTGATTATGCACTCCGGAGGTACACAAGGGAATATCACGGAAATCACGCTGGGGCCAAACTTTGGCGTACAAGGCGATACGGCAAGGATACTCTTGGCGTCCCCGAAAAAGACGCGATCGACCTAGTGAAGAAGTGTGAAAGGTGTCAAAGATATGCACTCCAGGTCGGTACCACCCTGAGCAACTTACCTCGCCATTTTCCAAATGGGGAATGGACCTCATTGGACCACTCCCACCGCAAAGGGGCGTGAAGTATGCCATTGTAGCAGTGGATTATTTCGAAAATGGGCGAGGCAGAACCTCTAGCAAAGATAGACGAGGAAAAGATTGTTAACTTTGTATGGAAGTCCATCATCTCAGTAGATTCGGGATACCACACTCGATCGTCACAGAGATAATGGGAAACAATTTGATAACCGGAGGTTTCAAATTTTTGCGAAGGGTTTCATATTAAAAATTATTTCTCGACCCCATACCATCCCCAGATCTAATGGGTAGGTCGGCGATTAATAAGATACTCAAATATACGTTAAAGCGAGATTGGAGGAATCCAAAGGCAATCGGCCTGAGGAGCTACCCGGCGTACTATGGTCGTATAGAATGACACACCGAGCGGCCACGGGGGAGACACTTTTTTCTTTAGCCTACGAAACTGAGGTGGTTATTCCTATCGAGACGGGAGCCCCTACCTTCAGAGTTGCAAAATTTTCTAAAAAAAACAACGATGCCGTGCTCGAGCCGAGCCGAACTGTTGGAGGAGAAGAGATGTAGTGCCGAGATGAGGAATGTCGTATATAAGCAAAGAAGTGAAAGGTACTACAACTCAAAAGTGAAGGAAAGAAAGTTCCAGGTTGGCAACCTCGTCTTAGAAAGAATAACGGGGATTGAGCCCAGCCCGCTAAAACTGACTTGGGAAGGTCCATTTCGAGTCAGTAAGGTCTTGTTAAACGGGGCGTATGAGTTGGAATACTTGAGTGGGAAGAAGTTTGATCACCCATGGAATGTAATATACCTTAAAAGGTACTATCAATAAAAACTCAGTTTATGATTCAGATGCAATTCTGAGGATTTATCCTTTCATCTGATATTTTGTGAGCTCTCTCAAAGAGGGGAACAATTTTTACCCACCTCGGCTAAGATCCGAGGACCATTTCGATCGCCTCGGCCAAAAAATCGAGCGTCGACTGCTCATCTCGGGTACATCCCTTGCACGTCAATAAAGGGAGGCTTGCCCGAAAGGCGGACCTACCCTAAAAACAAAGCCTCAGTTTAAGCTCCGAGCATAAAACTTAGTAAACAAACCTAGGCAGTTGAAGCCCACTACTTGTGCCATTGGGGCACTAAAGACCGAGCCCCATACTTAGAAAAATAAAAAAAGCAGACAGAACAAAAGCCATACAACACAAAGAAAGGACGAGCACAATACTTGGCGCAAATTCAAAAACATACACAGGTGACTGAAAAGAAATTTTATTCCAACATCATAAATACTTACAAAGGGGGGCCGGAGCCCATTACATTCAAAGGCTCGAAGCCAACTAGCCTATCTATAAGCAAATAAAAAAACCTCCAAAACAAGAAAGGATGAAAAAGTATCAAGCCCCGGTAGGAGGCGGAATCTCAACAGGCCCGCTAGAGGCAACTTCTTCTTCATTTGGAGGAGGCGAACCTTGGTTACCAGTGGCCTCGGAAAAGAGGCGAAGGGCATCGAGGTCGGCATCCAAGAGAACAAGATCCTCCAAGAGTGAGCAATGGTCCCGCCGGCCTTAAGATCCCCGAGGATTTCTCGCAATCTTTGGTGGCATGACCGCAGCCAACATAAAGGCGTACTCCTGAGTCCTTGTAAACTTGGACGACATCTATACGAGCCTCCTCAATTTGCTTATGAGCGACCTCCCCCGCCTCTCTGCGCACCTCGACCACGCGCCTCTCCATTTCTTCGGCCAACAAAGACTGCACGCTCCAACTTGGCGACCTTCGCACGAGTTCTTCCTCGGCCTTGCGAGCCCGATCCCGCTCGGCCTTCGCAGTTACTTCCCTCTCGAGGTGGCCGCCTCGGCCTTCTCTGCTCTGGGTTCTTAAAGATTCTTGCACTCCCCGGAAGAATCGTGAGCCTCCCGCAGATCTTGATGGCGCTTCTCCAACTCTTCCATTCCGCCAATCGTATGCCACAAAATCCCGATGTCGCGCCCAGGACATCCCCATGACGTACTAGGCCTTCTCTTTCCGGTCGATCTCCGAGCGAACTGTTCGATCCCGTGGTCAACGCCCGTGCGGCTACATCTCTAGCCGCCGCCAAAGATCGAGCAAGTTCTTCACCTGCTCATCGGAGGCGTGGAGCACCTCACGAACTCCACGAACCATTGGGTGCGAGACCCGGTCATTCCATCGCAGGCCTCGTCCCTCACTTGGCTAGAAGGGATAATGTGGCCCTCCCGGCCAAGGTCGTCCGAGAAGGTCCGTGGGACTCTACTTCCGTGCGCACAAGAGGTATCGGTCATGTCTGACCAGCCCGTTCGATCCGACTGGCTCCTCAATTACAATCCTCCATCTTCTCCTTTGGGGCGGGGGCTCCTCCGCCTCAGGGACGCCATCAGCAGGACGCTTCCCAGCCCGAATCTCCTCCCTCTGGGCCGCATCTGCATCCACAGGGTGGTCCGTAGCCGCTTGGGTCCAGCGCATGGCCGTGTTCCTCACACTCCGAAGGTGCGCGCGTAGGTCCAAACCACGCCCTACAAAAAGTGTTCACTGGGTAAGAGGCAAAGAACAAAAAGAAGGATATGCAAAGAGAAAGGGAAAAGTACGAAAAATGTAAAGTATATACCTCGACCCAAGGCAGCCCTAGGCGGCTCAGGAGTCCGCCTTTGCTCAGTCGGCACAGGTGCTCGCCCCGAAGGACTAACCACTGCGGGAGACGGCCCCCGCTCTGCTGCATGCAGCGAGCCGCTCTTCCGTCCCGGTGGGGTGCACCCTCGGCCCTCGGAGGGCTCCATCGAGCTCTTCCCGACCTCTTCTCCTAACACCGCCGCCTCCCTCGAGCAGCCCCCTTAGCCTCGGGTCGGCGGGCAAGCGCAGCCTCAAACCGGCCGCGCGGCCGATGAACCTCGGTGGCCAACCTCTCGATCCACCTGTCATTGCGCCCCGGCCTGATGTTCTCCCGGCCTGCGGATGAAAGCGACCGACAATGGGCCTCTGGATGGTCGATTCCCTAAAAAAAAAAAAAAAAAAAAAGAAAAAGCGAGTTAGCCCCGGAAAAACGAAATGAAGAAAGAGTAAAAAACAGAGGAAAAAGGATAAACTTATTTTGAAACTAAAGGTAAAATTTGAAGGGGGTGAAGGACGGGTTCATCTCGCTCCAACCCCAATGCGTGCACCGCCACTCGCCGCTTACCCGAGCCATTTATCCTTCCACTTCTTTAAAGATTGGGAAGGCCTTTGACTAAAATTTGCGGATGCCCGAATCGAGTGTGCACATAGTACCATCCCGATGGTCGCCCCAACCCGGCGACGAAGAGGTCACTTGCCGCAGACGAAGAACTCATTTATCTCTCTAAATTTGGGGCGGGTACCCCTCCAGGTGAAACATCACCAGTAAGCCAATTATTCGGCCCCAAGAGATAGGGTGCACCTGAGTTAGGGGAAGGCCCCACTTACAAAACCACCGTGTAAGGAAAACCGGCAGTAGAAAATGCAGTCTGTATAAGAGATTGGGAACATATATGGCCATGCACCCCTCCGGTGGGGGGGCACTCCACACCGTCCGGTACCCAAAAATGTATGCCGCTCGGAATTCGATACTTCCAGCGAAGCTCTCCCATCTCCAGGACCATCAACATGCTGTGGACGTCATTTAAATCGCATGGCATCCACCCGGGCTCTACACGCAATGGGGGGGCTCCTCCCCGCCTGCCATCATCGTTACGATGGCCCACCGGCCCTGCAGGTCTTTCGGCCCTCAAAACTCCGGAGGGTTCATCCACCCGCTCCGCATGATCACGCTCAGGCTCCTAAGGGTTCATGTCTTCCTCTCTTTCTTGCTGACGATATTAGGGCTCAGAACTTGGAACTCCCTCGCTGGAGTCTTCTTGCACTAACCCAGGCTTGTACACAACACCCTCTCGAAAAATAGTTCTGTAACGGATCGAAAACCATATGCATCTGCTCCAATGGAGTTCCGTCAAGTGTGATTTGAACTCGAGATATGAACAACACTCGGGCTAGGAGGCGGAGTTTGATGGGCTGGAGAAAGGAAAACAGAAGGTTCAGAGGGGGGGTCTTCGATTTATACCTCCACACTATAACTGCGACTCCGGCTATCTTCAAAGGAAGACATCTATTTAAAAAAAAAAAAAAAGAAGGAAGGTTTTTAGAAAAAAATACCTAAGTCAAGTCTCGAACCTTAAAGACCGACCCGAAAATTCCGCTCGCTCTCGGGTAATTCTCGGAAGAAGGTCAAGATGCAAAAGTATAGAATGAGGGACAAAAGGGGTATTTATAGGTTAAATCCCCTCAAAACTGGGACACCAACTCAAAAGAAATGTGTCCTTTCGGTCTCAAAAGCCGTCGAAACATCGAAACATCACGTCCCCACGTCCCGTGACACACTTGTCCCACCTCTTCGGTTCCGCGCGAAATTGGTCCAACCAAGAACGCCACGTGTCCGTCATTATGATACCACAATTAATGCGCCATTCCAAGTATTAACCGATAAGCTACAGTGTGGGAAAAATGACTTTTGGGATTTCCTATTCCCATTAAAAGCTCATGATTAACACTAAAGTTCAAATCCGACTTGAAATTCTTCTCTCGGAATTAAACATAGGGGCCATTGATGACACCCGAGCCGAGCGGCAAGAAATTGGTCCATGCGGCCGTTCAAAGACATGGAAGTATATGACTCACAAGGCCGCATGAATCGAAAGCTAGTGGCGTCGTCGCAAGAATCGACCCTTGATGCCATGAATTGGGCTCGGTTACTCGAGCTCGGTCTTGGCGGAAATTTAAAGGATAACCATCCGATTAAGAAAAGTTAAGTATATCATTAACATGAGTAAGTGACACTTGTCAACATGCCACCAGGATGAGTCGACAAGTGGCAAACACTGCCTGCATGCGTGTTGAAAAGGACAAATGTCCCTTGTTAATTATTTAAGTGTTAAGTGTAATAGTGGATATTAAAAGCCCACTAATGAGATGGGTATAAATAGGGTCTCATTTATTAGAAAAAGGACAAGAAATAAATAAGAGAAAAAAAGACTTGTAAAAATAACACTGTAAGAAAAACCGACTGAACATTCGGCTTGGAATTATATATTAAAAGGTAGAATTAGCCCTGAACTAAGGCTTATTTTCATTTCCACGTAGCATATCTATGCACACTTTTGCTTGTTGACCGAAACGCACGTCAACACGTCCGAATGAAAAATTATCTTTACTTTTATATATTTGTTTCAGGTCTGTAGGAAGCAAACAATAAAAATTAGATCTATATTCTTTTTATCTTCTGAGATATGCAATTTTTGGTTCAAATGACGACGCTTCTATTAATTCGTATTTTTTATTTTGAGTTTTTGTAGCCGGGTTTGGTCCAGTAGGTAGCAACTTTTGTTTTCCGAATATTATAGTGAGACAGTGTGGACTCATCTCAACCCTCCATTATCTATATCAATGGCTAAGATAATTAGGGGTTAAAATTACATTAAACCTTTAATTAAAGCAAAATAAGGGTATAATTGTCAAATTAACCAAGTGGGGGATCATCTAAATATGGAGTCAATTATTAGGAGAGAGAAAATCACGTTGGGAGCGAGAAATCGCGAGAAAATTGCGCTGGAGAGAGAAAATCACGCATTTGCTCTGCCCATGCAGTATGTTTGTACACTTATCACATATTTGTTGTATACTTAACAATATTTTCTTGTATGTTTAGCATAATTTTACTTGTATGTTAAAATGGTCAAACAAAAATATGTGAGGACCGTGAATCACGGAATCGATTATATATAGAGAGAAATCACGCTCATTAACATGTGGGGCCGTGGATTAAGTAAATCACTAGTAGAGAGAGAAAATCACGCTCATTATTGTATCTTTGTATATTTAACATATATTTAATGTATATTTAACACTATTTTCTTTGTATGTTTAACATAATTTTCTTTGTATATTAAAATGGTCGAGACAAATATATAAGTATACAACAAAACACATATAAGTGTACAACAAAACACATATAAGTATAAAACAAAACAAAAATAAGTATACAACAACATAAACACATACATCAAAAATTAACTACTTATACAGCAAATCACAACTAAGTATACATCGAAAAAATCTAAGTATACATCGGTTTGTCCACGCCAGCATCGTCTTCTTCACCAATCCTCCAATCCTGTCTTTTATTCTGAAACCCCAACACTATTTTGCACCTGGAGAACCATCATCCTTTCTCTCTACAAAATACAAATGGCCTAATCCAGTTTCTAAACACTCCCCTTCTCTTTCGTTTCCTCTCCAGGCGGTTCCACCGCTCCTTCTCCGCCTCCGCCGAGGACGTCATTTTCCGGCACGATGCTTCTTCGAACTAGCAACGATTCCATGTGGCGTCCAATGGTTTGCTCGACTCTCTCCCGCTTTTCAGCTTTCGCTCCGTCACATCGAACATCGCCGGCGGGGATTGCGCTGTGTGCTTGTCCAAGTTCGATTCACACGATCGGCTCCTGTTCGAATGGGAGAGATGAAAAGAATTATTCAGATACCAAATTAAAATTATATTATGTAATTATGTGATGACAATCATGCCATTTTCAGCTTTAAAATAAAGCGAAAATGATTATTAAATTGGAAAAATCTCAACCATCTAAAATTTGAGATTTATGGCTATGATTAGTACACACTGTCTCACTCTAATTATGTGGTCTCATTTGATCATATTCTTATATATATATTTATAAGATCTGTTAGTTTTTTTTGGTGGTTTTAATTTAGAGTAGTTTGTTTGTTTTATGGATATTATAGCGGATTCTGTATTTACTATATGTTTTTTTTTAAAAAAAATTGATAATTTAGAAGATGTCCAAATTTTTTTTGGTTAAAAATATAATATTTGAAAGATTTTTACAAAATAACATTAGTTTCTTCATTCGTTCTTCTGGTCTGCTATCATACAAAGAAATTCACATTTCGATCTTCTAAGCAGTTGCGGATTGAATTTAATGTGATTCTTGATAATGTTTGTGCAATTGTTATTTCATGTAGTGGTAGTTGTCTTTTGATAACTACGTCTTTTAACATATGAAGGCATAACTGACTTTGTTTTGTTACATTATCTAAACTTAAAAGGTCGTCTTCTAGTGAAAATCAAGAATATCCCTGAAACCAAAGTTTTATCCATGAATCCGAAGAATCTGAGTTCAGCACTTCCGAAAGAGATAAATTTTCGCCGATTTCCGATATCAATGTTAACATTTCCTTTTCCACCATTGACGATGATTGTTGCCCTTTATTAGTAGCAACACAATTTGCTTGTTGATGATCCCAATTGTTTGCCAGCATTTTGTAGCTCAAATTCCTCTGGGCAGGGATTTAGATATTTTATCAGAAGTACTCATAAAGAATGAGATTTTTTGATGCTACATATCGTGCATGATTATAAGGGAAAAAATAGATTATAAGTACATACCATAAGTTCATACCTATTCACTGAACATACTTGAGTTGTCCATATGCGGATACCCTACAAACACGAAGTAATTGAAGTTTCAATGCCACTCTGCAGTTTTGTTTAAATGATGTCGCTAATTAAAATGAATAAGGCAACCATTTTGCAACAATGTGTTTATGTATTTTGATTCTGCAGCACTCTCTTAATTTTACTATATTCCAACAATTGCTGGATTTTGGAAGAGGGACTGGACATTTTTATACTGCTTAAGAGCTTTTTGATACTGCTTATAAATGTCAAATTGAAGGGCAATTTTTTGCTGCCCAATGCAAAATATTATTTCTGCAGTCAACAATAAATTTGTATACATTTCCATTCTGTGTTTTTTAAATATAAATTGAAACTGGAAGAGTTATTAATTATATTTTTAGCTGCCCAATGTATCAACACTTAATTGGAACTGCTTTATATGCGACCAATATTTGTATTTCATTGAATAATGTTGCATCCGGAATACGAAGAGTCATTTAAGATTTATAATATAAAATAAATGAATTAAAATTAAAATACTTTTCTATTTTTAAGGCAATGCACATTTTTCAATTAGTAAATCTGAAACGTTACATACAACAACATATTAAATGACAATCACTATTACCAAAAGAAACACCAAGAGATGTTGCAGCATTATAAACCAAATTTAATAACAAAGGCACAAAGTCGACTTTCTATATTTAAAAATTAACTTTTAAGGAACTTTCTAAAAATATCACTATTCTATTTTTATATATTATATAGATATATACAATTGTTTTCTTTTATAATAATAAATTACTTTCATATCTTATATAATATAATTCTAAATATAATTAATTTTTATTGAAATCAAGCGGTTAAACTTCTCATTGGATTGACCAATTTGATCACCTATGCGATATTGAAAACATTGATACACCCATTATCAAGATTCATTCTCTTAAAACAATATTTTTTTAAAACCATAGAAATAATATCAAACAAATAGAAAAACATTGGGAGTTTTTGATGGAAATGGATTGTTGAATTTCAATGAGACAATATAATTAATTGGGCAAATTATTTTTGCAACATGTACTATTACCATTTTACGAGTTTGGTACCATTTTTTTGTTGGAATTCAGTACCTAAACTTTGAGGGATTGCTAAATTACAGCCTCAGGCATCTCGACGGTAGAATATTCCAGCAAGATGCCATCACGTGCGCAACACGTGAGGGAAAAATCACAAATCACCTAAAGGAATAAAAGTTATTGCACTTTTCAACCCAAACTTTTTCTTATTTGTTAATTTACAACTTAAACTTTGCATATTTTTCAACTTTGCCACCTCAATTCAATATAAATAGTAAAAAGTATATTAATAAATATATATTTATCTCATATTATTCACAAAATATATATTTTAATAGTTAATACAAAAATATATTGATAAGTAAATTTCCTAAAAATTATATAATTCTATGACCATTTTAAGTTAATAAATTAAATATACATAATAATAAAAATTTAATGTTCAGAATGCATTAATGTTCAAAAGTTTATAATTAAATATTTTTAAAACTTTCAAATTTAAAATTTCCGTATATTTATTAATTTATTATTTTTTATTTAAACATTTATTTTTCAAAATTCTATGAAGTAACTTAATTAATAGAATTCATAATTTAACAAAACAAAGGATGGTTAGGATAGTTTTCAAAATACATTATAAAATGTTAAAAAATTATTATTCTATATTTTGAATGTTATTAAACATAAAATTTGCATATAATTATTTATTTTTTCTACTTTTTAATTTCTACATTTTTATTTCTAAATTCAATAAAATTAATTAATCATTAAAATTCATAATTCAACAAGAAAGATAAAATGAATATTTTTTATAATACAAGACTTATAAATTATTATAAAAGACTTATAAATTCATTATTATATATTTTTAATATTATGAAACTTATAATTATCATATAACTATCTAAAGGATTCATTATTTATTTTAATAGATTGACTTGTTAATATATATATTTATATTTATTGTTACTATTAAATATATATTTTGTGAATAAAAAGAGATAGATACAAATTTACTAATATAATCTTTATTATTTATTTTGAAGTGAGGTGGCGAGTTCAAATAAAAAGAGTTTAGGTTGCAAACTAAGAAATAACGTAAAATTTAGGTTGAAAATGGCATTAACTTTTGTCACTTTAGATGATTTGATGATTTTGCCCTCACGTGTTTTGCACATGATGAATCTTGTAGAAATATTCTCCCGGCGGGATCCTGGAGATTGTAATTTAGCAATCCCGCAAAGTTTAGGTACTAAATTCCAAGAACAAAAATTAGGTACCAAGCCCGTAAAATAGTCTTAATACAAGGTTGCTAAAAATAATTTACCCTAATTAATTTTGATGTTTCTTTAATACTAAGAAGCAAATGCAAGTGACAAGCTCACATGGATTTAAGAAGAAATTGCAAACCGCGCTGCAATCAATGAATCTATAATTGTTTGCCGCTAAATTGTCACACACTTAAAAATATCAGATGACCTTACATCAACTACTTTGTTGTTTGAACTGACAAACATGAGATCTTGTACCATCTTTTGTTACCTGCTGATATCCGATCTTGACCTTAACATCTCCCAAAACTCTTTCCACCTAAAAACAAGGTAGTCCATTTCACCACCGCAAGAGTTGAGTAAAGAATTAACCAAAATAACAAAACATGTAAAACATTAAAGAAACTTCATCATTAATGACATAACAACTATGTTCTGAACATCCTATTAAGTCAACCAACAAAAATGAACACATTACTACCCTTTATCCCAAATTAACAAATACATTAAGTTGTTATTGGTCAGCGAGAAGCGTCAACTTTCTTTAAGTACTCGATAACATATTCAAAAACCAAAATTGGTTTATAAAGTATTGTAAATGACGTATCAACAACATAACAATTAAATTAAAAGAAGCAATTCTCCACACATGAGATACTTGAATGCTTTAGAAATATAACCAAACTCAATTAATGAAAAATCTATAAATCAGAAAAGGTACGCTCAACATCCACATAGTGATGTCCCAATAAAATCTAACACAAGTAGGGAAGTGAAACGCATAAATATGATATTAATCAATTATTACCAATCTTGAGTGAGAGTCTCGTCTGTGCCGGACGAAGACTCTGACGAAATCCAATCTAGCATTCCACACCATCACCAAGTACCCCAACACAATGCGACAAGGAAAATGGCAAAAAGATACTGAAATGAAAAGATAATAATAAAATATCAACTATATTACTGTATTTGTAAAAAAAATATGAATCTTCTGGATAGTTTCCCCTTAAGAACCACACCAAGATACCTTAGAGTTGCTTAGGAGAAATAATGTTATGTACTCTCCATAATTTGTTTCAGCTGTTGAATGTCAACTTTCCAAGCAAATTTAATAAACACTGTGAGTTCACGATCCCTCTTGCATAGTAAGAGGACAAACATTCGAGATGAGAAAACATAAGTTCAAGAACGGGGAAATCCACAACTTTCCAAATCACATTATTTATTGTTCAAATGCTTAAAAAATATTTACAACATGCAAGAATTTCCATCCTCAAACAAGATAATGGAATTAATCAACCAAAATTGATTTATAAATTATTGTAAATGACATGTCAATAACATAACAATTAAATTAAAAGAAGAAATTTTCAACACACGAGAAACTTGAATGCTTTAGAAATATAACCAAACTCAATTAATGAAAAATCTATAAGTAAGAAAAGGCACGCAAAACATCCACAACGTGATGCCACATAGAACCTAACACAAGTAGGGAAGTGCAACACAAATATATGATATTATTCAATTATTACCAATATTGGTGAGAGTCCGTCGGGTTTGATGAAGACTATGACGAAATCCATTCTAGCATTCCACACCATTACAAATTCCCCAACACAATGCGACAAGAGAAATGGCGAAAAGATACTGAAATCAAAAGATAATAATAAATTATTAACTACATTACTGTATTTGTAAAACAAATATGCATCTTCTGGATAGTGTTATCTTAGAGTTGTTAGGAGAAATAATGTTATCTACTCTCCATAATTTGTTTCAGCTGTTGAATGTCAACTTTGCGAGTAAATTTAATAGACACTGTGAGTTCACGATCCCTTCTGCATAGTAACAGGACAAACATTCGAGATTAGAAAACATAAGTTCATTCTCACAGAATGGGGGAAATCTACAACTTTCCAAATCACATTATTTATTGTTCAAATGCTTAAAAAATATTTGCAACATGCAAGAATTTTCATCCCCAAACAAGATAATGGAATTAATCAACCAGAAGAAAAGAAAATAAATGTATACTTTTAGAATACACCATATATGTTTAATTATATACAAGAATATAATCCAGAACACTCACTTGCCAAATAAAAAGGCATAATCTGCTCATGGAAGCATATAATTTTAACACAAAAATGCAATATTGTATCAACAATAATATTCAAAATGCCCCACTGCATCATTATAGCTAGAGTACTTCACCTGGATCCACCAAACTTGATAACAAAGTCCAGTGAGGAGAAGAAGCGATGCTCTGCAAAGATAGCAAGTTCTCTTTCCCTTATAATCTAACCGTTTTTTTCCCCAATTGGGATGCATAAGATTTACCAAGCTGGGTTAGTTTGTCAATAGATACATCCAAAAATATTACAACCTACAAAATAATACTATGAGAGCTAATCCAATAAATTTACTATTGACGTGTAAAACCTGAAAGAAACTCCAACATTAAATGCATAACAACTATGTTCTGAACATTCTATTAAGTCAACCAAAAATGAACGCATTATTACCATTTATGCAAAATTAACAAGTACATTAAGTTGCTTTTGGTCAGCAAGAAGCGTCAACTTAGTCATGTGTTTCTTTAGGTACTCGACAACATATTCAAAAACCAAAATTAATTTATAAAGTATTGTAAATGACATATCAATAACATAACAATTAAATTAAAAGAAGAAATTTTCCACACACGAGAGACTTGAATGCTTTAAAAATATAACCAAACTCAATTAAATCAGAAAAGGCACGCAAAACATCCACACAGTGATGCCCCAATAGAACCTAACACAAGTAGGGAAGTGAAACACATAAATATGATATTATTCAATTATTACCAATATTGAGTGAGAGTCTGGTCTGGGTTTGACGAAGACTCTGACAGAATCGATTGTAGCATTCCACACCATTACCAAGTTCCTCAACACAATTCGACAAAAGAAATGGCGAAAAGATATTGAAATCAAAAGATAATAATAAAATATGAACTACATTATTGTATTTGTAAAAAAATATGCATCTTCCGATATCTTGTTATCTTAGAGTTGCTCAGGAGAAATAATTTTATCTACTCTCCATAATTTGTTTCAGCTGTTGAATGTCAACTTTGCAAGCAAATTTAATAGACATTGTGAGTTCACGATCCCTCCTGCATAGTACGAGGATAAACATTCGAGATGAGAAAACATAAGTTCATTCTCACAGAATGGGGGAAATCCACAACTTTCCAAATCACAATATTTATTGTTCAAATGCTTAAAAAATATTGGCAACATGCAAGAATTTTCATCCTCAAACAAGATAATGGAATTAATCGACCAGAAGAAAATAAAATAAATGCATACTTTTAGAATACACCATATATGTTTAATTATATACAACAATATAATCTAGAACACTCGTTTGCCAAATAAAAAGGCATAGTCTGCTCATGGAAGCATAGAATTTTAACAAAAAAATGCAGTATTGTATCAACAATAATATTCAAAATGCCCCACTGCATACTTATAGATAGAGTATTTCAACTGGATCCACCAAGCTTGATAACAAAGTCCAGTGGAGGAGAAGAGCAGTGCTCCTGCAGCATAGCAAGTTCTCTTTCCATTATAATCTAACCTTTTCTCTCCCAATTGGGATGCATAAGATGTAATGTACCAAGCTCGATTATAATTTCCTAGCGTAGTTTGTCTATAGATACATCCAAAAATATTACAACCTACAAAATATTACAATGAGAGATAATCCAATAAATTTACTATTGACGTGTAAAACTTGAAAGAAACTCTAACATTAACTGCATAACAACTATGTTCTAAACATTCTATTAAGTCAACCAAAAATGAACACATTATTACCATTTATGCCAAATTAGCAAGTAAATTAAGTTGCTTTTGTTCAATGAGAAGCGTCAACCTAGTCGGTGTTTCTATAAGTACTTTCGACAACATATTCGGAAAAATTACAACCTACAAAATAATACTATGAGAGCTAATTTAATAAATTTAATAAAACCTTAAAGAAATTTTCCACACACGAGAGACTTGAATGCTTTAGAAATATAACCAAACTCAATTATTGAAAAATCTATAAATAAGAAAAAGCATGCAAAACATCCACACAGTGATGCCCAGTAGAACCTAACACAAGTGAAACACATAAATATGATATTATTCAATTATTATCAATCTTGAGTGAGAGTCTCGTCTTTGTTTGACGAAGATTCTCAAAAATCCATTCTAGCATTTTACATGATTACCAAGTTCCCAACACAATGCGACAAGAGAAATGGCGAAAAATACAAATCAAAAGATAATAATAAAATATTAACTACATTCTCGTATTTGTGAAAAAAAATATGCATCTTCTGGATAGTTTCCTCTTAAGAACCACATCAAAACACCCTTAGAGTTGTTCAGGAGAAATAATGTTATCTACTCTCCATAATTTATTTCAACTGTTGAATGTCAACTTTGCAAGCAAATTTAATAGATATTTGTGAGTTCACGATCCCTCCTGCATAGTAAGAGGACAAACATTCGAGATGAGAAAACATAAGTTCATTCTCCTAGAATAAGGGAAATCCACAACTTTCCAAATCACAATATTTATTGTTCAAATGCTTAAAAATATTGGCAACATGCAAGAATTTTCATCCTCAAACAAGGTAATGGAATTAATCGACCAAAATAAAATAAAATAAATGCATACTTTTAGAATGCACCATATATTTTTATTAATTTCAACAATATAATTTAGAACACTCGCTTGCCAAATAAAAAGGCATAGTCCGCTCATGGAAGCATAGAATTTTAACAAAAAATGCAAGATTGTATCGACAATAATATTCAAAATGTCCTACCGCATCCTTATAGCTATAATACTTTACCTGGATCCACCAAACTTGATGACAAGGTCCAGTGAGGAGAATGCAGTCATGCAACATAACAAGTTCTCTTTTCATTATAGTCTAACCTTTTCTCCCACAATTGGGATACATAAGATGTAACAAGTCAGTATAATTTCCTGCGTAGTTTCTCTCTAGAGATAACTCCAAAACGTTACAACGCATAAATAATACCATGAGAGCTAATACAATAAATTTACAATTGACGTGTAAAACCCGAGAGAAACTCAATCATTAATGGCATAACAACTATGTTCTGAACATCCTATTAGTCAAACAAAAATGAACACATTTTTACCATTTATGCCAAATTAACAAGTACTTTAAGTTGCTTTTGGTCACCGAGAAGCTTCAACATAGTCGTCTTTTTTTTAAGTACTCGACAACATATTCAAAATCCAAAATTGATTTATAAAGTATTGTAAATGACATATCAACAACATAACAATTAAATTAAAAGAAGAAATTCTCCATACACGAGAGACTTGAATGCTTTAGAAATATAACCAAACTCAATAAATAAAATATCTATAAATCAGAAAAGACACGCTCAACATCCACATAGTGATGCCCCAATAGAACTTAGCACACGTAGGAAAGTGAAATACATAAATATGATATTATTCAATTATTACCAATCTTGAGTGAGATCTCGTCTGGGTTTGACGGGGCTCACGGCGTAATACGTTCTAGCATTCCATACCATTACCAAGTTTCCCAACACAATCGACAAGAGAAATTGCGAAAAGATACTGAAATCAAAAGATAATAATAAAATATTAACTACATTATTGTATTTGTAAATAAAATATGCATCCTTCTGGATATTTTCCCCTTAAAAATCACATCAAGACATCTTAGAGTTGTTCAGGAGAAATAATGTTATCTACTCTCCATAATTCGCTTCAGCTGTTCAATGTCAACTTTGCATGCAAATTTAATAGACACTGTGAGTTCACGCTCCCTCCTACATATAAGAGGACACACATTCGAAATGAGAAAACAAAAGTGCATTCTCCCAGAATGGGAGAAATCCACAACTTTCCAAATCACATTATTTATTGTTCAAATGCACAAAAAATATTTGCAACATGCAAGAATTTTCATACTGAAACACGCTAATAGAATTAATCAATCAGAAGAAAAAAAAAATAAATGCATACTTTTAGAATACACCATACACATTTTATTAATTCTATAATATAATTCAACATCCGCTACCAAATAAAAATGCATAGTCTTCTCATGCAAGCATAGAATTTTAACACAAAAATACAAAGATTGTATCAACAATATTATTCAAAATGTTCCACTTTGCATCCTTATAGCTAGAGTACTTCACCTGGATCCACCAAGCTTGACAACAAAGTCCAAATGAGGAGAATAGCGATGCTCTGCAGCAGTAGTAAGTTCTCTTTCCATTATAATCTAACCTTTTCTCCCCCTATTGGGATGCATAAGATGTAACAAATTGGGTATAATTTCCTTGCGTAGGTTTTCTAAAGATACATCCGAAAAAATACAACCTGCAAAATGATACTAAGAGAGCTAATCTAATCAATTTGCTAGTACCGAGAAAACAATTGATGGTTAATGAATGATACAATTTTATGGGCCTATGAAAAAATTCCGACCATAAGTTATGATCATAACAGTATTATCCAGAATATCACGAGCATAATTCATTTAACAAATTGAGAATGCAACTAAAAAAATGAGCTCCTATAAAAACAATTATTATTTGATACATGCTTAGATACCGTATGCACTTATAAAAAGTATTAAAATTGTATTAGTCAATACTCATGTTTGTTTGTTTGAATCAAATGATCTTAATCATAGAACAAGAAAATTAGGTCATACTTGGGGGTGAGATCATAATCTCAATTGAAGGAAAAATAATAATCATAAACACTATCATGCAATAATAATAATCACCCAACAATTAAAATCAGACAAAAGAGATGAAGAAATATTACGCTTTGATTAAGCCACAAAAATAAATTCAATGAGAAAAACCCAAGCAATCCCAATGATGATTGAAAGAGAAAAATAACAAAAACTAGAGTTTAGAAGTGCTAAGTAGTAAAGGTGTATGGAATTATGGATCCTCCAAGTGCTATTTATAAGCCTAAAACCATATACAAGGTGGAAGAATCCCAAAAGAAGAAAAAAGTCGAAGAAGAAATCTAGAACATTCCAACGGTGCGCGCCCGCGCAGTGGTCTGCGCATGTTTCTATGCGCGCCTTGCGAGCGCTCTTTGCGCGCCGCTCAGCTGTCCATGCGCTCCTCCTAATGCGAGCCGCGTGCAAGTGCGCGCACACTATTTTTTTGTTGTTGTCTCAAGGTTACGCGCCGCACACTTGTGCGCCCGTCCCAACCGTCGTCCGACCGAGATGTCCATTTTAGTCCCTTTTCAAGACTTCTTTTTACGAAAACCTACGAAATTGACAAAAATATCTTACGTAACATACGACACTATAAAACGGGATGTAAAGACACGAAAATACGCATAATCACACATAAGAAAAATAGAAATCGCGCAAAAATCACACACAAAAATATGCAAAACATTATTGTGTAATAGAGGCTACTTAATTTATCCACTACAACCTAAATGACATTAGGTAACACAAAATTGTAACACTTTTTACATAAAATACATTATGTAACATGTGTTTGTAACACTTTTACATTACAATATTTATGTAATACTTTTGCAGCACTTTATCAATATGTAACGCTTATATGTATCAGTTTTAAATAAGTAACACATTTTAAGTATAATTTTTTCTGTTACTTCATTTGTAACAAAAATAGGTATCACTTTAATTAAACAACACTCTAGGTAACACTATATTTTGTTAATTGTAATATTTTTTGGCTATATTTTGGTAACACAAAATTATATCGCTTTTTTGCAATCTCATTTTTCACACAAATTCAAAACACCTTTTCTTTCTCTCTTTCTTCTTCATTTCTCCAATCCACCGTTTCTTCTATTTCTTCTCCATTCTTCCGCGGCAGCCGAGAACAAAACTGTTGTGTCGGTTTTGAAGCTTGTCGTGGTTCATTCGACATCAAAATCCTAAACGACCTTGGTAGTCTTGCTAAAGGTCATATTCTCAGTTCCATTTTCTCATTTTTGGGTGTAGATTTTTGTGGAAAGGGTTTATCCCTTATTTTTCTTCATTTTATGTCGAATCGTGATGATGTTTTTCCGGGTTTTGGGAGTTAGTTGCACTAAGTAGAGCACATAATTTTTTTTTTATTTTAAAGTTCCTAGGATTTTGTTCAGCGATTTTACAGAATCTCCTTTTTTTTCTTATGGAATTATTTTTTGTGCGAAATGTTACAGATTTGGTAGAGATGTTTTTGTATTAAATTAGGTAAAAATGTTGTATATTTAGTTAATGAAACATTTTGGCCCATTTTGTGTTTTTTTTAAGCGTGGAATGAATTGATGACAACTTACCTATAAGTTTGTATACACTTAGTAAATAGTTGGTATACGGTTAGTTATGTTTTTATTTTAATTATAGATGTGAATTGATGAAAACATAGCTATGGATTGGTATACAAATAGGCAAATCACAGTGGTATACAATTAGTTGGGATGTGACACACAAATGCATTTGCAACAACCTTTTTCTTTTCTTTGATTGACTTGTTTGATGTTAACATCGTTTCTTTTTTTGTTGGCATTCAGTTAGATATGTTCTCTTGATATCTGCAAGCACGTGGGTGTTATCAGTCAGCGCGAAATATTGAAAAATGCCCCCCAAGAAGACTTGGCATGTCGTGGAGGGATGCACAAAACAAGATCGATTGCGGGTCTATGTCATGTGTCATATAGAGAACTACATGAGGGGAACATTAAAGATATGGGATTGCGGATTTGACAAGGCCGACGTTGCGAAATTTGCACGATCGAGGACATTATATTGCCATGCAATTTTGATGCATGACCAACCAAGAGAAAGGAAGAGTTCTTGGGTTGGCTAAAAAATTTGTCATGGCAAGTAGTGTTGTTATGGATAGTTGGGTTGGTTTGTTAGATGGAGTGTTTAAGCACACGTTTTTATTAGTACTTATGTTTTGGTGACTTATAACAGAACGATCTTATGCAATTATATTTTCTGTGTTTAACTTTTGACTTTTTTTACGCTTTATGGTTAGTGAATAAACAGTACACAATTAATAGCATTTGTGGTACATTTTTATTAATGTTTTGGTGTATACACGTTTTATAATTGAGTTCTTGAAATTTATTTTTACAATGTTTAATGAATCGTGTGAATGCATAATTTATAAGCAATTTGTGTACTGTAGTACTTTAACTGCTGATAGTTTTTGGATTTCAATGCAATCGTTTAAAAACATAAACCTCAATTTATATTACAAACATACAATTAATGTTGAGTTGGTAAACATTTAGTGGTATTTTGGCAGACATATAGTTTTGAAATTGAGAACGGTATTAAAATACCAAAAAACCTGAAGACATGACAAGTTGATGCAGAATCACTGATGACATTCTATATAATGAGTAAACAGGCACGCATATAGCAATTACACTCTCAAAGCATTTATGGTTTAGGGCAAGTTGTTTTATTAATTTAGTCACATATATAGACATAAAAATGATGCACATTTAGAATAGAAATAACATTCAAACAGACAATAAGTGGCGTTCAATTAACACAAAGACAAATATTTGAATTGAGTTTTTGGAAAGCACAACATTGAAAATGCAGGAAAATGGTTTTCTCATTCAGTTGGCGTTGCACCCACAACGGTTTGATACTCTGATTCGTTTTTTTGTGTGTGATTTGCTTCCTTCCACTCCGCCCACGGACGACGTTTGTTTGTACCCTTCTCTGTTACAAACAATGTATTGCAGATGGATCTCTTTGTTCTTAAATTTCATTGACGTGCTTATTCGTATGTCAAACCCGCATCGTTTACCATATTCCCTATAAAACTCCACACCTTTCTCCAAACTGACAAAGTGCATATCTACTCGTGGTATTTTATCTTGTTCTACTTCAGGTATCCAATATTTGGTAGAGCCGGGGGATATTACTAGGTGCTCTCGCACTTCAACGCGTTGGATACTTTCATCACTAGCATCTGCAAAGTCGTACACCAAATCAGTCAAATGTATTACACAAAATAATTTTCAAAATATACAATAGTTTCAATATTAGTATACAATATTCTAAATTAAACATCTAACAATGCACTATTGAATGCTTATATTATCACCAAATATTGGACTAGTGTACACCAAAATATGATTTCAGGGTACTGTAATGGAATTATTTTTAGACCATATTTTTATGATTATAAAACACCAAAGTATGCATATATATACACCAAAATATGCTTCTAATGTACAATATTGTCGATATTTTTATACCAATCTACGTATCAATGTTTATTCTGAAATAAACATCCAAACACGTCATATCCCATGTTTAATTACCACGAAAATATAAATATCTATACACGAAACAATGCTTCTAGGGCATAATATTATAAACATTTGTACACCACAATACGCATAAAAGACTCATCATCAACCGTGCATTACACTACTTCATATTGCATGATTATCTGTACACAATAGTTTACATATGCATACACCAACATTACACTTACTGTGTACAATTTTTGCCAATATTTTTATACCTGAGTAACCATTAATGTATACCATGTGAAGCAGCGAGCAAAAAATGCATTATCGTACTGTATTATGTACACAATCCTTTTCATTTTTATACACCAAAATAAACCAAATTTACGATGTAATATTTTGTCATATAACGTGGATAAGTCGAACAAAGATAATTTGTGATTTTTTGAAACAGAAGCACACATACCAGAAAACGCGCCGAATCGCAGTTTTCATCGGGTTTGTCCACCAACATGTCACTTTGGTGTGATTGAGTGTACTCATCGCCCATGCCGAATGCCTTCTTTGTTGTTCAAAAATGGCGGATAGGATTGTTTCTATTAATTTGATGCATTTCATTTCATTTTTTCCTCGCTTTGTATTTCGTCAATGAAGAGTGAAGAGGATCCCGAATCCGTTATCTTTGCTCCCGATTCAACGATCTGTATGGAAAGTCGATAATAAATATATCCCTTGATTCTAGGTAAGTAATTATGGTATTATTTTACTCCATTTTGATAGTTATCGATTTGCCCTTTTTACATATAAAATAAATGTAAAATGGTGTATTTTAGGCCTAATCTGAACTATTGATTGATTAGGATGGATGGATGGGAACTGTCCACACTGCTATATGGTAAGAGGCTGCCACATGAGATCTCGTCCCTGTATATATATATATATATATACATATATATATATAGGGATTGGTTCAAATGAGACCAACTCATTTAGGTTAGTCCTTAGGAACACTTATGGACTCTTGATTTAAAATTTTAAATGGTGTAGATCATTCTAGTTATTTTAGGCTAATAAGGGCATATTTGTACTTTCTATATCATCAATTTATTAAATAGGCGGGTTAATATCTTTAATTGCTTTTTTAATGCAAATACAATCTTACCTTTTCAATTGGCGATTTTTAGGGAGAAAAAGCGCATCACTTTTATACCTGATTTTGTTTTGTCATATATTTAGTTAAGTGAAATTGTATACTCAGTGGACTTGTATACTTAGTCATGTTCTATTGTATATTTAGTTTAGTGGATTTGTATACTTGGTTCAATGGAATCGTATTCTTAGTTATATAAGTAGTTTAGTGAATTTGTATACTCAGTTCTGTGGATTGGTATACTTAGTTCAATGGAATTGTATACTTAGTTATATAAGTAATTCAATGGAATTGTGTATTTAGTTCAAGATAATTGTATACTTAGTTAAATGTTTCTATAATTACTAATATTTTAATGTATAGTTAGTTCAATGTAATTGTATACTTAGTTAAATGTTTCTTATACTTAGTAATATTTTAATGTATAGTTAGTTCAATGTAATTGTATACTTAGTTAAATATTTCGTATACTTAGTAATATTTTAATGTACATGTAGTTTAGTGTAATTGTATACTTAGTTAATTGTTTATTATTACTTAGTAATGTTTTAATGTATAGTTAGTTCAGGGGAATTGTATACTTTTCATTAATTGTTGCCTGATTCTGTAGCCAAATTTGAATAATTGTTTAATGTACATGTAGGTTCTTTTGAATAATTTGAATAATTTAGTTCAGTATAATTGTATACTTAGTTAAATGTTTCTATATACTTACTAATATTTTAATGTATAGTTAGTTCAATGTAATTGTATACTTAGTTAAATGTTTCTTATACTTAGTAATATTTTAATGTATGGTTAGTTCAATGTAATTGTATACTTAGTTAAATGTTTCTGTATACTTAGTAATATTTTAATATACATGTAGTTTAGTGTAATTGTATACTTAGTTAATTGTTTATTATTACTTAGTAATGTTTTAATGTATAGTTAGTTCAGTGGAATTGTATACTTTTCATTAATTGTTGCATGATTCTGTTGCCAAATTTGAATAATTTGCAGGTTCTTGTGAAGAAGGGAGAGAAAGGAAAGGTGAATCGCGTGATTATGGGGACGTGATCAATAACAAATTACGCCCCTAATTTGTGTGAAGGCGGTTATCATATTTAGTTTCTTGGATTCCTATTTTACCCCTTCTAATGTATACGTTCATATGAATTGTTGTATATATTTGTTCATATCTTGCCATTGATTTATTTTTTTGATGGTGTAGATCTCGGTCATATGGTCTTTACCTAGGAGGGTGGTCTCATTTGGATCTCTTCCCTATATATATATATATATATATATATATATAGGAATAGGATCAAATGAGACCACATAATTAGAGTGAGACAGTGTGGACTAATCCTAGCCACAAATCTCAAATTTTAGATGGTTGTGATTTTTCCAATTTAATAATCATTTTAGATTTATTTTAAAGCTGAAAAGGGCATGATTGTCATTACACAATTACATAATATCATTTTAATTATAGTTTAAGCAAAGAATTTCGATGGGAAGAAGTGGAAGAGGATTCTTCTTCGCCATTGCCGTCACATAGTACTGTTTATTCGGCCCTGTCGGCGTCCGCGAGAGGCGGGAGGAAATAGAGGCTGAAGGATTTCTTAATGTTCCGTAGCGCGTCGAGGGATGCGCCGCGACAAAGACCCTCAAAGAGGTACACGACAACAATTGAGAGACCTGGGTCGATCCGATTTGAGAAGAAGGGGACCGATTTCGGCTCACAAGATGAAGAAGAAAAAACGTTCGAGGATATGAAGAAGACACGTTCTTGTTGTACAAACAGGGGATTTGAATTTAATTATGGTTTAAAAGCTTACGAGTTTAATTATACTTAATTAAACTAGTATAACTAAACTCATGTGGTGGGGAAATAGTGGACGGTGGTGGTAATCGCTCGATTCGAGAGATATTTTTGGGGTTTCGAATAAAGGTCATGATTGGAGGATTGGTGAAGAAGACGATCTTTGACGTGGAGAAACCGAGGGCCTACGAGGAGGCGCTTAGAATTAATGTACACTTAGATGTTTTTTGATGTATACTTATATGTGTTTTGTTGTATAAGTAGTTAATTTTTGATGATGTATTTATGTTGCTGTGTACTTAAATTTTTTTTATGTATACTTATATGTATTTTGTTGTATACTTATATGTGTTTTGTTGTATACTTATATTTTTTGTTTGACCATTTTAATATGCAGTAAAATTATGTTAAATATACAGCAAAATAGTGTTACGTATACATCAAATATATATTAAATATACAACACAATAATGAGCATGATTTTCTTCTCTCTCTATAATTGATTTACTTAATCCACGGTTCTCACATGTTAATGAGTGTGATTCTCTCTCTGTATAACTGATTTCTTAATTAATGGTCCCCACATATTTTTGTTTGACCATTTTAATATACAGTAACATTATGTTAAACATACAACAAAATAGTGTTAAGTATACAACAAATCATTGATAAGTGTACAACATACTGCATGATAGAGCACATGCGTGATTTTCTCTCTCCAGCGCGATTTTCTCTCTCTCCACGTGATTTTCTCTCCCCTAATAACTGATTCCATATTTGGATGATCCCCCACATGTTTGTTTTGACAATTATACCATTTTTTTGCCTTAATTAAATGTTTAATGTAATTTTAACTCTTATTTATCTTAGCCATTGATATAGATAAGAGAGGTTGAGATGAGTCCATATTGTCTCACTATAATATATGGTCTCATTGTATCCTCTCCCTATATATATATATATATATATATATATATATATATATAAGTGACGTCGGAATAGGTACTGGTCGATGTAACGATAGTGCATGCATCTTAATAGTTGTTCATTATAGCGTTTTGGGAATTGATGGGCTTAAAATGGCTCTTATTGGGCTTTTATTAATTTCAATAGCTTTCTTCAGTCAATGAGGCGTTTTAGTTATTTTCTCATTTTTTTGTGCTTTTCTTTAATTATTTTTATAGGTAACAATGACATTAATTATTTTGTTGAATATAATTTTCAATTTTAAAAGAGAAAATAATAACACAATCTTGTAGATGTAATTCGATTAAAGAGTGACCAAATAATTATTTGGTTAATAAAATCTATGGAACGGTTACGTATTAACTAACTCTATGATAATACAATATCATTAACTTTTTGTGGGTGGAGGTTGTGGGTTCAAGACCACACTCCATCAAATTGCTCTTTGGGCATATGCGAACTGGTGAAGATTTGTTAGGTAATCATATCAACGCCGCAGATCCATCCTACTGACCCACCGGGTCGGTTTGTGCACATCCCACGATTTGCATTGATGGCGAGAGATGAGGTGTCGGAGTCACGCCATCGTATATAGTCAAAGTTGAGTTAACAACAACGAAAAGAATATGAGTTCACACATGAATTATCATATTAAAATATACAATAATTTACCTAGTTTGGTTGCATTGTGAAAGAAAGGCTTGGTGTTTTTGGAAATATTATGTACATATGCAAAAGTACATTTAGAAAATGGACTTTTTAATAAGTAGCTTCTCAAAAAGCTTCCTGTTCTATGGAAATACCAAACATCTTTTACTATGCAAATGGATTTTTAGATCCAAAAGTCCCTTGAAAAGTGCTCTCAAGCAAGCATATAATTCGTGAGTTGTAACAACAATATCTAAGTGTCACAAAATATTTAATTGATAGGTAATTTTATATTCTAGCAATTATTATATTTATCTTTCCAACATAATTAAGTATTAAAACAATAACTAAAATAAACAATTCTTTTTCCTCGTAGTAAAAAAAAACTAAAGTATAATAATTACCTTAGTTTTTTTTTTTCCAATAATGTAAATGGAAATGTTCCCTTAATGTTTTTCCAATAACTACGTACGGTAGACACTGAAACTGTTAAGTTTATTAATTAGGAAACAATCCAAGAGTACTTAATATAAAAAGGATATTTCGGGTGTACCAGAATTAATGGATGGAAGTATTGAGAGATTTGCAACTTGCAAGACGTACAGGCGATTAATATAAATTCTTGCATGGGTTCGATTCCCACTGTTAAGTCTAATTTTTAGACAAAATTAATTGACATTATTTGTCAAAAAAAATATTATTATTGGTTAGGTTGTATTTATTTGATTTGTGCAGGAAATAAAATATGAGCAGTAGTGATTTTGTGAAGATTTATGTAATTTATCCACAATTGAAGATTCCTAAATTTAGAAGGAAACTTAGGATGTGATTTAGAAACGGAGATCTAATTGTGATATATATAGGATTCTTAACTCACACGTTAGTTTCTAATTCAATCTAGCATTCCAGATTAAGTAAGTGGAAGTCGATCTTTTTATTTATAGAGTTCGTATAGGACTTGTCTTTTGAAAATTTATATTTAAGGTGATCAACGGCAGACAGAAGAGACATTGTGATTCAGCGTAGCGCATATTCATTCTTTGGAGGAATAAAGTGAGTCTTCCGAGCATATATTTATAATATTACAATCTCAGAGTTAGAAATTTCGTGTTTGCACCATGGAAAAGCAACGGGCAAATCAAAGAGGTGATGACGATGATGGTTCCGATGATGGTTCCGATTACTTAGACATGATATTTGTGTTGCCCATACATATATTGCAACACATTCTCTCTTTTCTGTCTCAAAAAGAGGCGGTCCAAACTTGTGTACTTTCCAAATCTTGGCGTCACCTAGGATCTACTCGTCCCAATCTCGAGTTTGATGAATGCTCCTTTGAAGAAAGTAACGATAAAAATTTTTTGTCCGTCCTCGACAAAACTTTACAAGCATACCATGATCAAAACCTTTGTATACAAGAATTCGTTGTATGGATGTCATGGCCCGATTTTGAGTCTGTTTCGCTTCTTGAGAAATGGATTCCCATAATCCCATTGAATATGAGACGTATATCTCTCGAGATTGATGCTTCGCCCAAAAAAGGAAAAGTTTATAGAGGCTATTAAGTTAGAGATGGGCCTTGAGACCTTTCTCCATTCCGCCTCCTTCTTTGCTTTGTTCCAATAGAGTCTAAGGCAAAGTGGTTCGTATGCCTACTTTACCTACTTGACGAAAGGAACGAACTTTGTTTCGTTTCCGTGTTTATTTTGGTACTCTAATGGGTTGAAGACCATATCAACAGGTCTTCCATCTTGCAGATAAGGCATATCTTGTCTAGGCAAAATTTTGCTTCGCTTTAGTTTTCAATAAGTTCGCTAACGTTTGTTTTGTTGGGGAAGGTAGAGACTACCTTGATATACCCTCGAAATCTTCATAGTTGAATCCCTCCAAGAATTAAAATTAGAAGGATGAAAGTTTAATTCTATTACCAAAGTGGTACTGTTTAAGCATTTACAAACACTTCACTTAACCCGAGTCTACATCGAGGACAAGACTTTTGAGAAGATAATGTCAAGTTGCCCTTTGATTGAATACGTGACCCTCGATAGATGTGAGGGATTGAGAACCTTTAAGGTGAGTAAGGTTGCGGGCTCATAATCTCAAGGGTTTTGATTTAACTTGGAATAATTACAATCATGACATCGATCCACACCATAGCATTGAATTACTCGACATCCCAACTCTCGAAACAATCAGAATTGATGGCAGCGCGTCTCCGAATAAATGGTACCATCACCACTGTAACTACTTCTCATATCTCAAGTCTTTATATCTGCGTAATGTGCAACTGTATCCAAAGTCGCAGATCTTTTCGTCGTCGTGTAATAACTTCCCGTGTCTTGAAGAGTTGGACCTTGAATTTTTTCGGCTATCGAGCCATTCGATTAAGCGACTGAGCATTATGGTGGAAGGGTTCATGATGAAGGTTGCAATTGATGTCCCAAACATACAATATTTTTATTTTAGAAGCAAATTTCTGCCATCGATATCCTCTTTCACGACAAATAATAATGCTACATCATGGAAATCAGATTTACACCGACATTCAACATAAACGATGTTGATGATACATCATCATGGTTCCTTAAGCTACATCAAATGCTCAAGGCATTAAGTCAATCTGAGATTTCTCTTTATATTTCTCCTAGTGAGCATATAAATGAGGACGACGTCGTCCATTACCTACCTGTATGAAGCTGTAGCAGTGGAGCACTTGTACTGTAGTCGACATAGTTATGATTCATGCATGGTCTTCATATTCGACCTTTGTGATTAATTGCTACCGAATTTGTGAACCGAGACACTTAGGCTTGCACGAGTACTTGGAACCGTACGAGCAATTAGAGAGACAGAAACAAAGCAATATTATTAGTAGTGCTAATTATGGTTCAGGTTGGGATTAAGTTTTGAATGAACATGCATAGTCGTCTTGTTAAATATTAGGCTCTCTTTATTTCTTTCTATTCTCATTAATTAGTTGAGTTGTTAATTACCCCATTTTTTTATGAAATACTTTTCTAGTATAGATAATTTTAACTTTGCTCTGTATTGTTTGCTTTTTATTTAATCTTTACATGCATTAACTCAATCATCAGGATACAATTATTCTCTGATTTGGCAACTAGTCATATACAATATTCTATTTTTGACCAGAAAAATAATTTCATTAATTAATTCAAACTAACAATACATCAACAAACAAATCTGTCAAAACCATAAAAATGAAGCTATGGAAAAATTCATAATACCAAGGTTAATAACAAAAATCGTATTAAAGCCTACAACTTTGAAAATTCTATAATGCCCAAAATACTTATGATTCTGGATATGCTACATGTTGTAAACCACAATCGGATTTATCATTCCAAACGTCGCACCAGATGGCGAAATCAAAAAATAAATAAAAAAAATCACTCCTTGCAGCCAATCAACCACCAAAAGGGCTAGATCTGACACCAAATCGGCCAGATATGTTGTCAAGAGGATCATATCTGAAAAAGAAGAAAAAGAAATAAAAAAAACACAAAAGAAAGCTAAATCATTCCCATGAAATGAGACTAATTAAAGTCCCACGAGGGGATTTTCATAAGAAGCTAAAAAAGAAAAAAATGATTTGTAATTGTAATAGATGCTTATAATTCTCTTTTTGATAATAAGCGCTTTATCCAAGCTTCTTTCGGGTTTTGGATGACATAGCCAAAACTATAATGAGTTTTGTATTTAGACCCAACAGTCTTTCCATTTTGCTAACAAATATATACTCTGTAAGTTTTGAAATTCTAACGTGTTTACTCCACAGGAGAATTGAACCCGTGACCTTAATAAAGGTAAGGTGGTGTTCTACCGCTAGACCACTGGTTCTTGTTGTACATATTTAGTATAACCTTGAATATACCATGAATATAAGGCTTCATTCTCATCCCTTCATTTTAAAATTTTAAATTCTCTAAATAGGAAGTGATAGTGTGATACTTTATCCGAAAATAGTGATATTTTCGAGTATAAATATGATACTTTTAAGGTGAACATTAATACTTTAATTTTTACATATTCAAAAAATAGGATTTTTAATGTACTCGTTTTCTAGTCTTGTAACTAATGTGATGAACGTTAAAAATGTATAATTATTTTTATCTTATATTATTATTTTACCTTATTAATATAATTAATAAAATAAATTTATAGTATTATTAATATGTTAGGAATAAAATAGAAATCAACATAGAATTGTACTTGGAAGCATTTTTTTTGAGTGCGGGTTCGGATCAACGAGCATAACTTTCATTTCCGACATGATTTTGGGATGATTCTTGAAGATATGGATTCAAAATCTATTCATTTACAAGTTTTCGTGAGATATTGAAACCAAAAATCAAAGTTTGGAATGATGTTTTCTCGGATAAAAAATTCATCATAAAATGAAGATTGAAAGGTTGCTCATTTAATTTCCAGACTTAGCCAAGTTTGGTATTTTGGATATAACTCGAAAATACAAGTTATTTGTATCTGAAATTTTTACTGAGTATGTAAAAATCATAGAGCTACAACATTTATGAGGACCCCAAAGTCAGATTCGTATTGGATGAATTTATAAAAATCTAAGAGGTTGTTGCACTAGTCAATCCCGTATGCCAACCACATCTCAATTATTCAACCATATCTTGGCCCATGGTTGTTGTAATTCAATGAAATCAGTCGGAAATTCGAGCTAACACATGTGATAATTGATTTGTGGAAGAAAATTGAGCAAAGATGGCTGATATCATGGACAAAATGACCAGTCAAAGAAGGTGGCAAAGTTGGTGTTGATTTCCTTATTTTCTTACTTGAAATAAAAATAAAGAATAAAATAATTGTAAATTAATTTTGTGTTGGCTATAAATAGAAGGCATTAGCATTATCCAAGAGTAAGTTTTATGTAGAGAAAGTTAGAGTTACAAAGTTCAAAAGAATTTTTCTTTCTTGCTTTTCTTAAATTATAGTAAAATTTCTAGTATTTTATAAAATGTTTGCTTTAGTTTTTCTTCAATATTTTGTTTTCTCTAATTTCTTCATGTTATTCTAAGTTTATTTTGTTGAGGAAATATGGTGAAACTCTTGATGAAGGATAAAGAATGATTGTAGATTCATATTAAATTTCATTGTTTGTATCATTAATTTGTTTTTAGCTTATACATTTTTGTTTGGTGGTGTTTCTTGATTTATGTATATCTATTGGCACAACAAATACTTGGTTCCATTTAGTTAAATGTCTGGTTTTATTTCAACCGACTACTAATGTGAATACCTTGATTTGTTGTAGACAAAAGAATACAGAAATACTTGATCCCATAAACAAATATTGATGTTATAAGATAAATTCTAATTGATGATACAACATGATTACCTCATTGCATGATTTATATGTATAATATCTTCCCATTGGAACCTTCTTTGTGTATGGATTCCAATAGTGGCAATCTAAGAGGTAAGAAAATATAATCATTCCTTTATCCAAAATCAAGAGTGAATCCCTAATCCTCAACATTTCTATTAATTAAATTTCTTGTAAAAAAATATATATTCTTACTAGTTAAAAATCTATTTACTCATCATTTAAATAAGAAATATCCTGTAAACTTCCATCAACTTCCCTGTGGATCGACCTAGACAACCTGCACTTGGGTTTGCAACCTTAAAGTTGTAGCAAGTTTTTGGCGCTATTGCCGTGGAAGGCAGGGTAGGTTTCTAGGTTTGTATATATATCATTGTATATATTGTGTGTTTATATGCTTACATGGTGTCGTAGTCCAAATTCTCACCGTTTAATTAGATATAATTCAGAAAATTTGATAAAAAAATTTGATTCACCTCCACACACACCAATTATGGCTGAAGAAGTAATTGTTCAAAATGAGATGGAAAGAGTGGAAAATTAAGAAGTGCATAATATGCGTTATTATTTGCAACCTCCTCGAAATTCTACTCCTTCTTGTTTCATTTTTCCACTAAATGCAAACAACTTTCGATTTAAGCCCGGGATGATACCTTTACTTCCTAATTTTCATGGTATGGATTCTGAAAACCCATATTTACATTTAAAGGAATTTGAAGAAGCATGTGCCACATTTGATGATCAAAATTGCACGATTGAAATTGTTAAGCTCAAATTATTTTCTTTTTCTTTAAAAGACAAAGCAAAAACTTGTCTTAGCTCATTAAAACCTAGATCAATTGGTACATGGCAAGAAATGCAAACTGAATTTCTGAAAAAATTCTTTTCAACTCATAAAACAAATTCTTTGAAAAGACAAATTCAGAATTTTTCTCAAAATCCTAAAGATGTTTTCTTTGAATGTTGGGAAAAGTTTACAGAGTAGTTGAATTCCTGCCCACATCACGGTTTTGAAAATTGGCGTATAATCAGTTTCTTTTATGAAGGTTTAAATCCTGAAACTAAGCAATTTATTGAATCAATGTGTAACGGTCAATTTCTTGATAAAGAACCCAATGAGCGCTAGAATATCTTGACTATTTGGCAGAAAATTCTCAATCTTGGCATAGTGTTGATGAAAATAAAGGAAAACTCAATCTTACTCAAGAAGATAGTTTAAGTGCTAGGCTTGCGCTTTTGGCTAAAAGAAGATGACATGGAAGTTAAAAAAGTAAAAGAAGTTAAATATGTGCAAGATAAAAAAGTTTGTGAAATTTGTGGACTTAAAGAACACTCAACTAATGATTGTCCTCACATTCCTATTGAAGCAAATGTCATGAATGGATTTAGAAAACCTTTTCAATCTCCATATTCTGAAACTTACAATCCACAATGGAGAAATCATCCTAATTTCGGTTGGCGTGATAATAATCAAGCTCAACCAATAAATTCACAAACGCCACCAAATTTTCCTTCATATCCATTTGCATGTAAAATCAATTGAGGAGACTTTGCAAGCATTTATGAATGAACAAACAAACATCAATAATAAAACTTCTCAGGCTATCAATGAGATCAAGAACTCACTTTCAACACTCACAGCTTCTTTGCAAATTCAAGAAAAGGGTAAGTTTCCTGCTCAACCTCAACCTAATCCTTCTACGCAGTGTTGTGCTTCTACTTCAGGTGAAAATCTAGTAAATGAGGCCAATTCAGTCACAACACTTCGAAGTGGAAAAATTATTGATAAAACAATTCATCCTAAGAAAGTTCTAAATTCATCTTCAGAAAATAAGAATGAAAATTGTGATGATGGAGAATGTAAGTTGAATAAAGGTAAGTTTGAAAATGATGAAACATATTCACCTCCTGCCCCTTTTCCTCAAAGATTGCAACCAACTCAAAAATTGAACTCAAATTCTGAAATTTTTGAGCTTTTTAAACAAGTCAAAATTAACATTCATTTGTTGGATGCAATCAAACAAGTCCCACCTTATGCAAAAATTTTGAAAGATTTGTGCACAATTAAAAGAAAACATCATGTGAAGAAAAAAGCATTTTAAACTGAAAGTGTGAGTTCAATTATACAACAATTTGATCCACCTAAGTACAAAGATCCAGGTCATCCCAACAATTTCATGCATTATAGGAGACAGAATTGAACGTGCTTTACTTGATCTTGGTGTTAGCGTAAATCTTCTACCTTTTTCGACTATGAACAACTAGGTTTGGGTGAACTTAAAGAAACTCCAATTGTACGCCAACTAGCTGACCGATCAATTAAAATTCCAAAAGGAATAGTAGAAGATGTGTTGGTACAAATTGACAAGTTTTATTTTCCGTTGATTTCATTGTTTTGGATACTCAGCTGGTTATAGATGCAAAAACACAAATTCCTGTCATTTTAGGTCGTCCATTTCTTGAAATTTCAAATGCATTGATTAACTGTAGAAATGGTATCTTGAAATTATCTTTTGGAAATATGACTTTGGAACTAAATGTGTTCAATGTTTGCAAACAACCTGCTAATGATACCGAACTACATGAAGTTGATTTAATTGAAGAAATTGTTCGCGAAAATTTCACTGTCAATAATTCATTTTAATTTACTGAAACATGTTTTGAAAATGAGAGAGTTTGTGATATGAAATGTTTTGATGTCTCCAATCGATTTTTACAAGCACTAGAAAACCATTTTTGGAAACCGAAAATTGAAGAGTTGTCATCATCAGAAGTGCAACCTATTCCTTCAAGCATAAAGCTCCAAAAAATGATTTGAAACCTTTACCATCTGATTTGAAATACTCTTTTGTTGGTGAGAGTGAAACTTTGCCTGTAATAATTTCTTCCAGACTTGATGCATCTCAGGAAAGTAAGTAGATCAAAATTTTGAAAATGCAAAAAAATGCCTTAGGGTGGACCATTGTTGATATTAAAGGTATTAATCCTCTAATTTGCACACATAATATTTATTTAGAGGAAAATGCAAAACCATCTAGAGAAAGACAGTGAAGACTAAATCCTAATATGAAAGAAATAGTGAGAAATGAAATTATTAAACTTTTAGATAATGAAATAATTTGTCCTATTTCTGACAGTAAATGGGTAAGTCCTATTCATGTTGTGCCGAAGAAGTCTGGGGTTATAGTGGTTAAAAATGAAAATAATGAACTGATTCCAACTAGAACCATTACTGGTTGGCGTGTGTGCATTGATTACAGAAAACTTAACTCGGTTACTCGAAAAGATCATTTTCCATTGCCATTTATGGATCAAATTTTAGAAAGAGTTGCAGGTCATAAGTTCTATTGTTTCTTAGATGGATATTCTGGATATAATCAAATTGAAATTGCACTTGAAGATCAAGAGAAAACAACATTTACATGTCCTTTTGGTACATTTGCATATAGAAGGATGCCTTTTGGATTATGTAATGCACCAGCTACATTCCAACGATGCATGCTTAGCATTTTTAGTGACATGGTTGAACGTTTTCTTGAAGTCTTTATGGATGATTTTTCAGTTTTTGGTGAATCATTTGAAGATTGTTTGTTGAACTTAGAAAAAGTGTTGATAAGATGTGAAGAAAAGAACCTTGTGCTTAATTGGGAAAAATGTCAGTTTATGGTAACAACTGGTATTGTTCTTGGACACATTACTTCAGTAAAAGGCAATGAGGTAGATAAATCCAAAGTTGAGTTAATTGCTAATCTACCAGTACCAAAATCTGTGAAGGAGGTAAGATCATTTTTAGGGTATGCAGGTTTTTACAGAAGATTTATCAAAGACTTTAGTATAATTTCTAAACCATTGTGTAATCTTCTTACAAAAGATGTTAGTTTTGAATGGACTGAAAATTGTGAAAAAGCTTTTTTCAAACTTAAAAACATGCTTACATCTGCCCCAATAATCCAACCTCCTGGTTGGATTTTACCTTTTGAAATAATGCTTGTGACTATGCCGTTGGAGATGTTTTAGGGCAAAGAAAAGAAAAGAAACCATATGTGATATACTATGCAAGTAAAACTTTGAGTGGTGATCAAATCAATTATTCAACCACTGAAAAAGAATTACTTGCTGTAGTATTTGCATTGGAAAATTTTCGATCCTATCTTGTTGGTTCACCAATTGTTGTTTTCAGTGATCATGCAGCTTTGAAATATCTTTTATCAAAAAAAGATTCCAAACCAAGATTGATTAGGTGGATTCTCTTACTCCAAGAGTTTAATATTACCATTCGTGATAAGAAAGGTGTAGAAAACGTGGTAGCTGATCATTTATCAAGACTTATTTGTGATGATTCATTTCAAACTCCACCTATCAATGATACTTTTCCTGATGAACAACTATTCAATGTTACTGTAGTACCTTGGTTTGCAGATATTGTTAATTTTCTTGTAACAGAAATGATGCCATCAAATTGGAATTCACAAGATAAAAAGAAGTTTTTGACTAAGGTAAAAAAGTTTTATTGGGACGATCCCTACCTTTTCAAATATTATCCATATCAAATCTTTCGTAGATGTGTACCCGACAATGAGGGTAGGTAGCATTATTCAATTTTTTTCATTCTCAAGCATGTGGTGGTCACTTTTCAAAAAGAAAACCAAAGGCAAAGATCTTACAATGTGGATTTTATTGGCCAAATCTTTTCAAAGATACTTACGCCTTGAAAAGATACTTACGCCTTTTGCAAAAGTTGTGAAAATTGTCAAAAGTTAGGATCAATTTCAAAACGAAACATGATGCCTTTGAATCTATTTTGGTGATTGAAATCTTTGACTGTTGGGGTATTGATTTTATAGGGCCATTTCCAGTATCATTTGGTTTTATTTACATTTTAGTCGCAATAGATTATGTTTCAAAATGGATCGAGGCAATTCCTTGTCGAAACAATGATCATAAAACTGTGATAAACTTTCTAAAAGAAAACAGTTTGAGTCGATTTGGAATTCCTCGAGTCATTATTAGTGATGGGGGAACACATTTTTGCAACAAAGTTTTTGCATCTTTAATGAAAAAATATGGAATCACACATAAAGTTGCAACCCCTTATCACCCACAGACAAATGGACAGGTTGAACTTGCAAATAGGGAGATAAAACAAATATTAGAAAAAATTGTTAACCCGAATCATAAAGATTGGTCTTTTAGACTTATCGACGCACTTTGGGCATATAGAACTGCTTTTAAAATATCATTGGGAATGCCTCCTTATAGAATAGTTTATGGAAAACCTTGCCATTTACCAGTGGAACTTGAACATAAAGCTTATTGGGCAATTAAAATGTTTAACTTCAATCTTGACGATGCTTCGAAATTGAGAAAATTGCAAATCAATGAGCTTGAAGAATTGAGAAATGATGCATACGAGAATTCAAAAATTCATAAAGCAAGAATCAAAGAATTTCATGATAATAAAATTACAAGAAAAACATTTGAGATTGGTCAAAATGTTTTGCTTTATAATTCTAGATTGCATTTATTTCCTGGAAAATTAAGGTCAAGATGGAGTGGTCCTTTTATTGTGAAAAATATATATCCGAATGGAGCTATTGACATTGAGAATTCTAAAAATGGTAATGTATTCAAATTTAATGGACAAATACTTAAACTGTTTCTAGAAAATCAATTCCTTCCAGAGAAAGTTCTTTTTCTTTATAATCCTTGTTATAATTAGTGAATATATTTGTTTCTTATAAATGTGTGTATTTTGTAGTGTTTAATTGTTTCTTATCCCAGTTAAATGGCGGATAACGGTACTCCGTGACGATTAAGTCGGACTCATCAGTTTCCCACAAACACTGATATTTGTACATAATTTTGTTTTCTCATTCTCTTTCATTTGGATTTTTTAAAAAAAATGGATAAAAGAATTCCCCCTACTCTCAACAAGCGATTATATTTTCTTCCCAAAACTGAAATTTTAGAAATATATAAAGCCAGTCTAGAAAGGTTAAGAATGTTTATGAATAAAGGCATTCCAGAAGATATACGTTGGATAATTGAAGCAAAGGTAAGAGTAACGGGAGAATTTTCATTTTCTCCTACTAAATGCTTGCCTGGTGTTGGAAAAAGTTCATATTCAGAAAAAAGAAGGGCCAAAAGAATTCAAGTTTGTCACAAATGTGCTAGATGGACTTGTGGCACACGATGTCGTTCTTTAGGTATGGTTTCCAGAAATCGAGAGGACAAAATTCAATTCATAAAGGATGGGCTGAGTAAGGAGTCTTTAGATAACATTCTATGGACTTTTGATACGCATCCTTGTGGATTTATGCATCATGAAATTCTCAGATTATGGCTCCAATTTCGAGAAGAACGTGAACTTTGTCTTGGGAATCGGTTAAAAGACCACGTTTGCCAATTTATAAGAAAATTGGATGGGAAGCATATCCCGACCCATAGAGGGCATTTAAGCCGTTTCTGGATGTAAAACCAGATGAAGATGTGAGCCACAATCACAACTACTTTTCTGTTCATTCACATGCTAGCATTTTATTTTGACATTGTTGTCTTTATTTTCAAACTTTTTGACAAAATAAAAGTTCCAATAATTATATCTACTGCTGCATTCCCTGTTCATACCTCAATAAATAGCGTTGCATTCACTCGTTCTTTTACACCATTCAGTTTGTATCAGAAAAAAAAAAAGAGAGAAAAAATATATATAATAAAATGGAGAGTACTTCTTCCCATAGAATTAAATGTGTTGTTGTATTCTGTGGTGCAAATCCTGGGAAAGACGTTTGTTTTCTTGAGGCAGCTGATAATCTCGGTAAATTTCTAGCAGAAAAACACATTAACTTAGTATACGGGGGAGGTAGTTTTGGGTTGATGGGGTGTGTTGCTGGTTTTGCCTGTTTAGGAGGAGTCAGAGTCTTAGGAGTTATCCCGAAACCATTAGTTGTCCGACAAATCACCGGTCAAACCATTGGAGATGAGTTAAGAGTATCAAACATGCAAGACCGAATGGTGAATAGAATGCATAATGCAGATGCCTTTATCACCCTACCTGGTGGTTTTGGTACACTGGAGGAGTTATTCCAAGTGTTCTCCTGGGCACAACGCAACATTCACCAGAAGCCTATAGGTATTCTTAATGTTAACGGTTTCTTTGATGGTTTATTGTCTTTCATAGATTTTGCCGTCGAGAAAGGTTTTATTTCACCATCTGCCAGACGAATCATAATTTGTGCAACAACACCAAGTGAACTAATCGATCAACTCCAAGCATTTGTTGCTGAACCTGATCCAAAATTGGCTCATGTTGTTTGGTCCGAGGATAGAAATAAAAAATGCAAATTGGATTTGTCTTTGACGTTGTGAGAGTTATCTTTCACGGGTATAATTAATATTGTGTTCTTCTACTTTCATTTCAAAAAGCTATACATCAGGTAATATCTTCTAAACCTTACTTTCCTATTTATTTTTGACATTGAGGACAATGTTTTAGATAAGTTGGGGGGGAAGGGATAATTGATATTATTTTTTTTCCTAATTTGCAATGTGTGATTTTGAAAAAAAAATTAAAAAAAACACTGATGGCAGAGTAAAGAATGTCATTTTGATATTATTGAAACGCATCCCTACTTTTATTGATATTGTTTTTGTAGTAATTCTCTTTTCAAAATATGGCATGTTGGGATTTTTTTTTAAAACAAAATATTGTGAATTGTCAAAACATGAAAATAGTCTTTATTGTTGAATTCAATGATGCTATCTTGATTAAATTAAAAAAACTATAAAAAACTTTAAAAAAAAAAAGAAGAGAAGAAAGTGTTTTGTGCACATTCTAAGTTTTGTGGAAAGATTGGTTGTGATACATATAACTGAAAGTTTGATCATGATAAAGTATTTTATTTTTAATATTCACATATCTTTTGTGAATGAGTGGTGAGTTTGAGAAAACAAGCATTCTGAACTTTAATTGGTCGTTTGAAATGGTTATGTTGTGATTTGAAATACTTAAATATTCTACGTAACATGTGGAGAAATGATTTGGTTAACACCCACATTGTCAATTTCTATAGAAAATACTCTATTACGTAATTTGTGATGAGCATTCTTTATTGTTATGTTATCATTGTTAGCCATGTTGTAAAAATACTCCATTACATAATTTGTGATGAGTATTGTTCATTGTTAGTCATGTTGTAAAAAAAGAAAAAAAAGAAAAAAAATATAGAAAAAGAATAAAAATGTTATCATTTTGTTTGCAATTCTAAATCAATGAAATTTCGAGACATACTTTGGTATGAAAAACATGGGTGTTTCAAATTTTATAACTACCTATCTTATGCTCAATTCTGGTTTGAATGCTTGTCCTAAATCATATTGGCCATTTCCTTGAGAGTTTTGACTGTTTTCCAACTCCAAGAGTGAACACCTCGCCAATTTACACGACAAACACTAACCTGTGAGGATATGGAGTTGAGGCTTTTTCATGATCAAATTTGAAGTTATTGTATTTTGGTTTGTGGAATGAAACGGGGGTTTTGTGCATATATACACGATATTTCTTCTCTAAAAATATATTATATAAAAAAAAGTTATAAAATTTATTCTTGATAGCATATATGATGACTGACAATAAACGTTTTGATTGTCAGACTATTTCATAAGGTTTTTTATAAAAAAATAATGATCAACGTGCCATATTCATCAAATTTCTTTTGTATTTTTCTTATGCTTTAATTACTAGGGACTAGTAATAAACTGGTTGGGGGTGTGATGAACGTTAAAAATGTATAATTATTTTTGTCTTATATTATTATTTTACCTTATTAATATTATCAATAAAATAAATTTATAGTATTATTAATATGTTAGGAATAAAATAGGAAATCAACATAGAATTGTATTTGGAAGCATTTTTTTAGTGCAGGTTCGGATCAACGAGCATAACTTTCATTTTCGACATGATTTTGGGATGATTCTTGAAGATATGGATTCACAATCCATTCATTTACAAGTTTTCAGAGATATTGAAACCAAAAATCAAAGTTTGGAATGATGTTTTCTCGGATAAAAAATTCATCATAAAATGAAGATTGAAAGGTTGCTCATTTAATTTCCAGACTTGGCCAAGTTTGGTATTTTGGACATAACTCGGAAAATACAAGTTATTTGTATCTGCAATTTTTACTGAGTATGTACAAATCATATAGCTACAACATTGATGAAGACCCCAAAGTCATATTCGTATTGCATGAATTTATAAAAAATCTAAGAGACTGTTGTACTAGTCAATCCCGTATGCCAACCACATCTCAATTATTCAACCATATCTTGGCCCATGGTTGTTGGAATTCAATGAAATCAATTGGAAATTCAAGCTAACACATGTGATAATTGATTTGTGGAAGAAACTTGAGCGAAGATGGCTGATATCATGGACAAAATGACCAGTCAAAGAAGGTGGCAAAGTTGGTGTTGATTTCCTTATTTTCTTACTTGTAATAAAAGTAAAGAATAAAATAATTGTAAATTAATTTTTGTTGGCTATAAATAGAAGGCATTAGCATTAGCCAAGAGCAAGTTTTATGTAGAAAAAGTTAGAGCTACAAATGTCACGCCCCAAATGGGACGCGTCGACGATCCACAACTTAAATACAAATAACCAAACAGTCTAGACGAATATCATCGAGAACCCAATGAAACAAAGTCAAATAGTAGCGGAATAAAGAACAAGTACAAATTACAGTCCACAATATCCATAATCCAAATTACATCCCCGATATGATCTAAAGATAACAACTTAAAAGTCAAAGGGTCCTACGCCCTTCAGTTACAAACCGAAATGAAAAGAAATACAAGAGTCCAACAACAAACACAAGAAAAGAGTCCAACAACAACAACAAGAAGTAGTAAGTCCAACAGCAAATAATAGTAACAAGTCCAGCGACATCAACAACAAAAGATAGTAAGTCCAACAAGCGGAATACAAGGGCTCAATCCATAGTCGGGTTCGAAGATCTTCAACGAAGTCCTCATCTAAAGGTTAGAAAACGGTGGGATGAGACAAATCTCGGTGGATGGGGTGATCGTGTGCGGTGTGGCGATATATAGTTAATGCGAGAAAACAATTATATGAAAATGCGTGAGTATGATGCATGAATTCACACACGATCCACAAGCGTCGTGATAAATATATTTAAGTAATATACTTATACGATTTCGAGAAAATAGTTCGTGGTCACACAGCACTATGTGATTCGAAAAGACAGAATTGCGTGCGGAAAATGTAACGCCAATCCCATGCAAGACAAATAATGATTGCGTGCAGTTTGTAGCGCCAACCAAACGGGTCCGATAACTCCTAATCGTGTGGATCGATAAGCGATTCCTTCGTTCTTCCTTGTAACTCCCGGGCAAGATGGTCCAAGACCACACCTTATCGCTCCGTAGGCAAAGACAAAATCCACAGTGGAGCTTGCAAGGCTCGGATTTGTCATAATCATGATTATACCTCAAGTACTACGACCCGCTTCCCTTGACACTCCGTCCCTCGCCTTGCGGGATTAGGGCGATGGGGCGCCTTAAAGAGTGGAATAGCAGCGAGCTGCCTTGGTTCCATCCCCCGACGTATCCATTCCGACGTGAGCTCGACACACCAAGTTGACTTCGAGCGAAAGTAAATACAAGTTCGTAGTCAACCAGGCAATGAGTATTATTGATTGAGGAGTTAGCTTCAGAAAGTTTTCAAAAACTCGAGTGACAATTATGGCGTTAGTGGAATTATTTGGATGAAGATGATTATCGGAAGGATAAGCAATCTTCGATATCTTGAATGATTAGGTGGAACATAAGTCCGTTATAGATTCAAAATCGCAAGGCGAGGAAGTCGCTCCGCGATCGGTTATTAATCGGTCAAGACGATCCGATAAGTCAAGGAGTTTTTGAGAAAATAAAATATTTTAATTAATAATTAAAATCAGAGGGTCCAGGGCTGTTTTAGAAAAAGGAAAATAATTTGAATTAGGTCCTTGATAAAAAGAAAATTTACAATTAGCCCCGTTTGTAAAAACTAATACTTTTGGGGTTAAAAATTGAATAAATAAATATCCCGACCTTGAAATATTATGAGGTCAGTTCCTAAATTCTCCAAATTATTCAGAGATTAAGGTTTTTAAAGTTTTGAGGTCGAGTTTTTATAAAATTCTCACATTGGCCCCAAATTTGTTAAAATTGTCATTTCGGGCCTTAAGTTAAAAATAATCGGAACTCACAAACCGGAAGGGCTTTTAATGTGATTCCAGTTGACAAATGTCACTAAGGTTAGTAGGATATTGGGACAAAAGCAGTTTTTAAAAGAAATAAGTTTAGGTCCTTTAACTTTTGAAAATCTCATTTTTGTCTCATTTTGAAATAATTGCCTTTAAGGCTTTTAGGGGTCCAATTGTTATGAAATTTGAACCTTGGGTCCAAAATATAATTATGTTATAGTTAAATTAGTATTTCCAGGTGCATGGGCTGCATAATTCCTGGAAATTTCATTTGGGTCCTCAAGTTTAGTCTTTTACACTTTAGTCTCTCAATATTTAGAAAATTACTTTCCAAGCCCTAAACACTTGGATTTTTGGAATACATTTAAAATATGTCATTTCCAGTACATTAAGAGATAAAATTTCAAATTTTAAAATTAAGGTCTGGTACAGTTTCAAAATTTGCAAAGTAGCCCTTAAACTTGTAAAATTTTACAATCTAGTCCTTAGGCTTTTAAAGGTTGATTTTATTTATCTTAAAACTCTTAAAACTTTATTAAAATGTCCAAAAGTCATTTTTGAACCTGAGTACAGTCCCAAAATTCGAAATTTGCAGAGGGGTCCTTTAAATTTTATTTTCTTGTAATTTAGTCCACCAACTTTCCATGTTTGCATTTTTAAGTTCAAAATTGAAATTTAATCAATTATGCTCGACTTGTCCAGGTTATAAGTCATCCAAAACATGGATTTCAAAGATCATACACATGCATGTCCAATTCATACAAGAATTCATCAAATAGAACATTAAATTGTACATGCATGCACCTAAAGTTCAATAAATAGCAATTTTGAGCAACTCTTGAGAATTTTCATGATTTGATACATAAAATTGACATGCAATACATAGATTATATATCTCAAGGGCTCATGATCAAAATTCTACATGCATTTTAATAAAAACACCTAGAAGTTGGAAAGTATTTTTCCACCCACCTTAAAATTGGAAAATTGTGAAATAAAAGGATAAATTTCACAACTTTGGATGAGGTCACTTAGGTCAGCCCCTAAGTCAAGAAATATCAAAAATTTGGAGTTAGAAAAATGAGAGAAAAATTAAGGAGAAAAAGAAGGAGATAAGAAAATTGGAAAGACTACACTTTACCTTGTGTAGTAGGTGATTTGAAACTAGTTGAAGCTTCAAATTTGGAATTTTTGGTTCAACTCCAAAATCACCTAAGGTCAGCCCTATTTCTCAAAAATGAAAAAGGAGTGTTAAAATTTGAAAAAAATAGAAAGAAGAAGAAAAAGAAGAGTTCTAGTGTCCAATTCTTACCTTGTAGTCCAAATTTCTCTACTAATTATTCTTCAAGTCTTCAAATTTCACCACCATGCATGCATGTCTTCAAGTGGTCTTCTAAGTACCTCAAAATCCAAAATATGAACTTAAATTAAAAGGAGAAGGTGATGAATAGTAAGATTTTAAGTTGAATTGAGGAGTGAAATTTCTTACCTTGAGATAGGGGTGTTCGAAATTTTGGTGTTTAAGTAGGAAGATAGTTTGTTTTGATTTAGATGTTTGGAGAAAGAAGGTGTGTTTGATGTTAGGAAGAAGATGTTCTTTAAGGTTTGAAGGTAGGCTTTAAGATGTGAAGAACTTGTGTTTGAATTTTTGAAGATGTGAAGAAGTGGTACTTGAAGATATGAAGAACTTATGTTTGAAGGTTTGAAGATGTGAAGGGTTGGTGTTTGAAGATTTGAAGATGTGAATGAATTTTAGAGAGAGGTTAGAGAGAATGGGGAGAATTTGCTTGAGAGATTAAAATGTGTTGGATGAAAATTTTTAACCAAATATTGTGTAAAATGGCCATGTTGGCCGTCCAACATTAGGGAGAGAGAGAGAGATTTTTTGATTAATTTTGTGTCTTGGAAATTATCTCTTGCATGGAGACAAAAGAGTGGTCAAAGGTATGGGCAAGGTATGGGAAGAGAAGGAATGTTGGGAAGACTCCAACATGTTGGGAAATTTTAATAATAAAGAATTTATGTATGAGGTGATGTGTATAATGTTTGAATTAATGGTATAATTATACACAAGATGACTAATATAAGATGTAAGTGTACAAGAGTTGGATGATATTTCTACTCCAAAAATCATCACCATGGCCGTCCACTATAGGGGTACTATGGTAATTCCATATATTTGTTTTGTCCCAAATTTAATGATAATAGATGAAATATATCAATCTCCAAAATAATTAGTAATTTCCTTGATCACTTATAAGTCTCATGATCACTTAATCTAAATCGAATTCTTAATTCTTAATTCTATAAGGTAAAAGTCTCTAAAATAAATAGTCTCTTAAAAATTCTAAGGTGACTAATAAATACAAAAATAGTAATAATGATCAATCAAGTGATCATAAATGCAAAATAGAATTAATAAAGATCATGATCACAAGTAATAATAAAATGAAATAAAATATAAAATATATATATTATTAATAATTACCCGTTAAAGTGACGCGGTAAAATGGTCGATCAATACATAGACGACAATAAGAATCAATTATATGTTTGGAAAAATCGGGGCTTCACATCCTCCCCTCCTTAAAAGAATTTGGTCCCCAAATTCTCCTCGAAATAGTTCTGGATATTGATTTCTCATGTCTTGTTCCATCTCCCACGTTGCGTCTTCGTCTCGGTTGTGTTACGCCACACCACTTTAATCATCGGAATTTCTCTCTTACGCAATCCTTGTCGTGACGTCGGTGATCAATGATCCGGATCGGCCTCTCGGTGTAGGATAAATTTTCCATTAGAGGAGGAGTATCACGAGTGATGATATGTTCGGGATCTAGTTGATACTTCTTCATTCTCGATCGTGGAATACATCGTGCATTCCCGCATATGGTCTTTGTAACTCGAGTCGGTAGGCTAACTTCCGATCCTTTGTAAAATCTTGTAAGGTCCAACATATCTTGGACTCAACTTGCCTCCGACTTCAAATTCCAAATCCTTTCTTCTCTTGTCCGCGTAACTCTTTTGGCGGCTCTGAGTCGTGCGAATCCGCTCCTTGATCGGCTTGACCTTCTCCATGGCCTCCCAACTAAGTCGACCTTTGGAATCGAGGCGACTTTCGTTTCTCTTTCGAGTCCATTGGTCATCAATCTCCCGTGTAGTGGGGATCTGCATTTTCGCCCATACAATGCCTCGTAGGTGCCATCCCAATCGTGGCTTGATAACTATTATTGTGGCGAACTCGGCTAATGGTAAGTGTGAATCCCAACTTCCTTGGAAATCCAATGTGCGGGCTCGCAAGATATCTTCAAGGGTTTGAATCGTTCGCTCGGTATCGTCCATCGGTTTGTGGATGTCTTCAGATCTTGAAACTTAGCGAGGTACCCAATTCCTCGTGTAAGCACTTCCAAAATCTAGAGACAAACCTCGGGTCTCTTTCTCGATACTATGTCGACGGTACTCCATACAAATCGAATGATCTCTCGAATATAAATTTGTGCAAGTTTACGCAAGCTATCGCTTTTCTTGATGGGTAAAAAGTGTGCGATTTCGTGAGTCGGTCTACAACTACCCAAATAGCATCATGGCCTCATCGGTCCTTGGTAGATCCGTCACGAAGTCCATCGTTATGTGTTCCCATTTCCACTGAATTCTCAATGGTTGTAGTAAACCGATGGTCGTTGGTGTTCTCGCTTTTACTCGTTGACAAGTCAAACATCTCGCAACGAATTTCGCTACCTGGTTCTTCATGTTTACCCACCAATAACTCCGTTTCAAATCCTTATACATCTTGTTTCCTCCAGGATGTATAGTGTATTTCGAACAGTGTGCTTCCTGCGAGGATTCTATTCCTAATCTGCTCATCACTCGGTACACAAACTCGATTTTGAAACCTGATAACTCCATCTTCAGTCACCGAGAATTCGATCTTTTTCCTTTAAGTATCTTCTCTTTCGGTTTCAAGATGTGCATCTTTCTCTTGTGCTTTCTTGATTTCATTCAAATGAGATCGGGTTTAACCGAAATATTAGCACATGAAATTTGAGTATTGGTTCTCGTCGATTCCAATTGCTCAGCTCTTCTTCTAATGATTCCCACTCTCGAATCATAAGTCTGCTAAGCTCGCCTTTCTGCTTAGAGCGTCTGCTACGACGTTAGCTTTCCCGGGATGGTATTGAATATCAAAGTGATAGTCCTCAATCAACTCCATCCATCTCCGTTGCCTCAGATTGAGGTCTTTCTGGGAGAATAGATACTTCAAGCTCTTATGATCCGTGAAAACTGTGAATGTTGCTCCGTAGAGATAGTGTCTCCATTTCTTTAAAGCAAACACTATCGCTGCCAATTCCAAGTCATGCGTTGGATAATTGGCTTCATACGGCTTGAGCTTTCGTGATGCGTAAGCGATGACCTTTCCTTCCTGCATGAGCACTGCTCCTAGTCCTTCCTTTGATGCGTCACTGTAGACGACAAAGTTTTTGGTTCCCTTTGGAAGGGCTAAGATCGAGCAGATAGTAAGTCGTTTCTTGACTCTTGAAACTCGCTTTGGCATTTGTCATTCCACTCAAACTTGATTTGCTTCAGGTTAGTCGAGTGAGCGGTCCGGGCTATCTTTGAGAAGTCCTGGATAAATCTTCGATAATATCGGCTAGTCCTAAGAAACTCCCGATCTCCGTTACGGACTCGGGTTATTTCCATTCAACCACCGCTTGTACCTTGAAGGATCTCTTGCAATCCTGGTGCCGGATACTATGTGTCCCAAGAATGCGACTTCACTTAGCCAAAATTCGCACTTGCTTTGAATTTGGCATACGGCTTATGCTCCCGTAGTGTCTCCAAAATAATTTTCAAATGACGTTTGTGCTCTTCTCTAGACTTAGAGTATACGAGTATGTCATCAATGAATATCACTATGAATTGATCCAAATAAGGTTGAAAGACTCGATGCATCGGATCCATAAATGCTTTCTTTGGTGCATTCGCCGGACCGAAGGCATCACTACAAACTCGTAGTGTCCATATCGGGTTTGAAATGCGATTTGGAAATGTCTTCTTCGCGGATTTTCAGCTGATAATATCCTTTCGTAAGTCAAACTTGAGTACACTCGTCGCTCCTTGAAGTTGATCAAACAGATTCGTCTATTCTCGAGAGGATATTTGTTCTTGATGGTCACACTTGTTAAGATCACGATAATCTATACATAGTCTTAATGTGCCATCCTTCTTTTTGACAAATAGCACATGTACTCCCCACGAGACGCACTCGGGCGGATAAATCCCACATCCATCGGTTTAGAATTATTGCGTCTTCAACTCTTGCAACTCAAGAGGAGCCATTCTATACGGTGTCCTAGCAATCGGGACGGTCCCCCGGTAACACCTCGATGGTGAACTCGACTTCCCTATCCGGAGGGACAGTGGTGAGTTCTTGTGGAAATACATCCGTATATTCGATACTATAGGTACTTGGTTGATTTGTGTCTCAACCTTGGGTTTGTTGATTACAAACGCCAAGTACCCTTGTGCCCTTCTTGTGATCGCCTTCCTCGCTTTCATTCTTTGAAATGATTCAAAAACAAAAACTTCGTGCCCTTCCCGAAATTTCCACTTCGGGCTTTTCGGTTCACATAGCTTAATGGACTTGTTATGGCAGTCCATTTGTGCATGGTGTGCAGACAACAACAGATTCATTCCCAATATCACATCGTATTCGGATATTGGTAATAAGATCAAATCGGCGAGAAAATTTATCTCATCAATCTTAACTTCGCATGCATTATAGATAATATCTCATATCGACTTGCTCCCATAGGAGTTGACACTTCTAGACATATAGGCATATGTTCCATACATGCATGCGGTTTGTGTACAAAATGCGGTGCAACAAATGAATGCGTTGATCCAGGATCGAATAGTATTTTAGCGTAGTGGTTAGATACTTAGAAGCGTACCTTCCACCACGCCCGTGCATGCCTCCGGAGCCTCATGTCCAGCGAGTGCAAATGCTCGGCGAGCATCATTGCCCTATTACCCTGGCCATTGCCCGCTTCTGCATTTGCACTGCTTGGTTTGGTCCTCGTCTTCGAAATCTTTCACCGGTGCATCGATTCACGCCACAGCGCAAACACTTTCCTTGTTTACACCAACGATCATTGACAAGATGTCGGTTTACGGCAATGTGCACACACTTGACCGGTTTTCCTTGTCTTGTCCTTTCCTTTATCTCGCCTTATTAATCGGTCTCTTCAAACTTAGCAGTTGCTTAGATCACGTCCCCACAATTGTCCTCTTAAGATGCTTCGATGGCCTACTATCTTTGAATCATGTCCAATACGGTTCGATCCCCGACTCAATGCGGAGAGTGCGCTTTACCGCTAGTGAGTAGGTTGTCAATTCAACATCAACGATTGTTTCGAAGTTCCAGTTTCAATCCTCGAGTGAACTTATAAAGTTTATCCTCTTCGGTACTGATTGTCCCCAGAGCATACTTGGACAATCGATGAAATTCGGACTCATATTGAGCTACAGACATGTTCCCCTGCCTCAATCTGTGGAATTCATCCGCGCCCCTCTTTCACAACTTTGTGGAATGTCTTTATTCATTGAACTCGACCAAGAAATTTCCCCATGTTCTCGCTACCCGGTCCTGTTCCCACCTTCTTTCAACTGCCCTCCACCAATCTCTAGCAGCCGATTCCAGACGAAATACGGCGAGTGTGACTTTCTGCTCATCTGAATATTGGAGAGCATTGAAGATATTCTCCAATTTCTCTATCCATTCTTCTGCCTTTAAATCATCTGGCTCTCCTAAGAAAGCCGGTGGGTCGAACCGTAGAAATCGCTCCAACGTGCGATCGTTCGCCTCTCTGCGGGTTCGGGGGCACGGTGTTGAGGCTCTGCTTGTTGCCTCATGAAAACCAGTATTTGTTGCGGGGCTACGCGATCCAAGTTGTCTCTGCAGCAGTGGAGGAGACGGTGGTAATTCGGGGAGGGTACCCGGTCCCCTGGTACATCGTTATTCCTCGGGAACGCGGCGAAGTCTCCCATGTCCACGATGTTCAGCCATTCTCTATCTTGAAGTGTTAGTTGCGATCCACGGGTAAATGAATACAATAATTATTTGCGTAAAGCAAGATATATCGTAGGGAAAGTAACAGCAAACACAAGACACAGTATAAATAGAAAAGGCATATCCATTAATGTAAAACTTGAATACACCCATAGTACAACAATAGTAGACTTTTGAGTCAAAGATATATCGGAACCAAAATACAAATCAATCTAATACAATAGAAAGTAAGGTACAACACTGGAATAAGCGTCTACAACAACGAAAGTACAACTGACAATCAAGCTAACTAATCAGTGAGATCGCCATCATCGTCACTAGCAACTATGTCTATGATCGGGGCCTGTCGGGCGAGGTGGCGCCTTGACCTCGGCCAATCAACGAAATCCAACCACCGCTCGAATCCTGTGCATCATCAAGTGGAGTAGCCTCAGTGCCTCGGGCTCTCCGACCTCGATGGATCCTCCTCGGGATCTTCCTCGATCCTCCTCGGGGTCCTCCTCGGCGTCGGGTGCAGCTCCACCTCGGGTGGTGGCAATGGCCGTGCATTAGCCGCCAGAGCGCCTCCCGAGCGGCGTCTCTCCGAGCTAGGGCACATGTAAGGTCCTCTATCACTTGTCATCCGCTTGATGAGGGTCTCTCCAAGCGCTCAACGGTGTCGCGAGATAGGCGGGCGTCAATCTCCCATTTCTCGGCGGCCGTCACTTGCCCTCTTCATTTTCTCTCGCACATTATCCAGCGCTCGGATATTCTCAGATTTGATCCTTCCGCTCATATGGTGTTGTTGCGGTCCTTAATGATAGTGGTCAACTCGCTCTTTTCATCTTGGCTCCTTGCCAAGCGCCGTGTCGTGTCCATGTTACACTTTGGCGTTCCTCGGATAGCTGCGAGGTCGCTCGATCACTCTCCGGTGCGGTGAATCATCGGTGCCCGTTAGTACTCCCGCTCAAAGACGGGCATGAAAAACGCCCCACCAAGAAGGTGGCGCGGCTCCATCCTGATCAAACAAAACTAAGGCGGATCGATCAAAGGTAGAGGAAAGATAAGAAGAGAATAAGGAAAGAATGAATAAGAAAGTCAGTCAAGAATCAACTAAGTCAAGACAAGTATGACTATGGAACCTCAAAATATGCGTTCTAACTTAGTTCAAACATCAATAAGGCGGTTCTATGCCAATTTGAAATCGATTTCACACTTAATGAGTCAAGTCGCGGTACTACCCAACACATACCAAGGGTCCTATCCTGGGTTAGCTCGGTGTAAGTTTCCATCTTACTAGTCGAGCTCTGATACCACTCTACCTGTCACGCCCCAAACAGGACGCGACGATGATCCACAACTTAAATACAAATAACCAAACAGTCTAGACGAATATCATCGAGAACCCAATGAAACAGAGTCAAATAGCAGCGGAATAAAGAACAAATACAAATTACAGTCCACAATATCCATAATCCAAATTACATCCCCGATATGATCTAAACATAACAACCTAAAAGTCAAAGGGTCCTACGCCCTTCGATTACAAAACCGAAATGAAAAGAAATACAAGAGTCCAACAACAAACACAAGAAAAGAGTCCAACAACAACAACAAGAAGTAGTAAGTCCAACAACAAATAATAGTAACAAGTCCAAAGAACATCAACAACAAAAGATAGTAAGTCCAACAAGCGGAATACAAGGGCTCAATCCGTAGTCGGTTCAAAGATTTTCAACGAAGTCCTCATCTAAAGGTTAGAAAACGGTGGGATGAGACAAAATCTCGGTGGATGGGGTGATCGTGTGCGAGTGTGGCGATATATAGTTAATGCGAAAAACAATTATATGAAAATGCGTGAGTATGATGCATGAATTCACACACACGATCCACAAGCGTCGTGATAAATATATTTAAGTAATATACTTATACGATTCGAGAAAATAGTTCGTGGTCACACAGGCACTATGTGATTCAGGCAAGACAGGTAGAATTGCGTACGGAACGTAACGCCAATCCCATGCAAGACAAATAATGGTTGCGTACGGATTTGTAGCGCCAACCAAACGGGTCCGATAACTCCGGAATCGTGTGGATCAGACAGCGATTCCTTCGTTCTTCCTTGTAACTCCCCGGGCAAGATGGTCCAAGACCTGTCACCTTATCGCTCCGTAGGCAAAGACAAAATCCACAGTGGAGCTTGCAAGGCTCGGATTTGTCATAATCATGATTATACCTCAAGTACTACGACCCGCTTCCCTTGGACACTCCGTCCCTCAGTTGCGGGATTAGGCCGATGGGGCCGGAAGAGTGGAATAGCAGCCGAGCTGCCGGTTCCATCCCCGACGTATCCATTCCGATCGTGAGCTCGACACACCAAGTTGACTTCGAGCGGAAAGTAAATACAAGTTCGGGTAGTCAACCAGCAAATCAGTATTATTGATTCAGAAGCGATTGGGAAAGTTTTCAAAAACTCGAGTGACAATTATGGCGTTGGTGGAATTATTTGGATGAAGATGATTATCGGAAGGATAAGCAATCTTCGATATCTTGAATGATTAGGTGGAACATAAGTCCCGTTATAGATTCAAAATCGCAAGGCGAGGAAGTCGCTCCGCGATCGGGTATTAATCGGTCAAGACGATCCGATAAGTCAAGGGGTTTTTGAGAAAATAAAATATTTTAATTAATAATTAAAATAAGAGGGTCCAGGGCTGTTTTAGAAAAATGAAAATAATTTGAATTAGGTCCTTGATAAAAAGAAAATTTACAATTAGCCCCGTTTGTAAAAACTAATAATTTTGGGGTTAAAAATTGAAAAATAAATATCCCCATTTGAAAAATTATGAGGTCAGTTCCTAAATTCTCCAAATTGTTCAGAGATTCAGGTTTTTAAAGTTTTGAGGTCTAGTTGTTATAAAATTCTCACATTGGCCCCAAATTTGTTAAAATTGTCATTTCGGGCCTTAAGTTAAAAATAATCAGAACTCACAAACCGGAAGGGCTTTTAATGTGATTCCAGTTGGAAAATGTCACTAAGGTTAGTAGGATATTGGGACAAAAGAATTTGTTAAAATAAATAAGTGTAGGTCCTTTAACTTTTGAAAATCTCATTTTTGTCCCATTTTGAAATAATTGCCTTTAAGGCTTTTTGGGGTCAATTGTTATGAAATTTGAACCTTGGGTCCAAAATATAATTATGTTATAGTTAAATTAGTATTTCCAGGTGCATGGGCTGCATAAGTCCTGGAAATTTCATTTGGGTCCTCAAGTTTAGTCTTTTACACTTTAGTCCCTCAATTTTTAGAAAAATTACTTTCCAAGCCCTAAACACTTGGATTTTTGGAATACATTTAAAATATGTCATTTCCAGTACCTTAAGAGATGAAATTTCAAATTTTAAAATTAAGGTCTGGTGCAGTTTCAAAATTTGCAAAGTAGCCCTTAAATTTGTAGAATTTTACATTCTAGTCCTTGGGCTTTTAAAGGTTGATTTTATTTATCTTAAAACTCTTAAAACTTTATTAAAATGTCCAAAAGTCATTTTTGAACCTGAGTACAGTCCCAAAATTCGAAATTTGCAGAGGGGTCCTTTAAATTTTATTTTCTTGCATTTTAGTCCACCAACTTTCAATTTTTGCATTTTTAAGTCCAAAATTAAAATTTAATAAATTATGCTCGACTTGTCCAGGTTATAAGTCATCCAAAATATGGATTTCAAATATCATACACATGCATGTCCAATTCATACAAGAATTCATCAAATAGAACATTAAATTGTACATGCATGCACCTAAAGTTCAATAAATAGCAATTTTGAGCAACTCTTGAGAATTTTCATGATTTGATACATAAAATTGACATGCAATACATAGATTATATATCTCAAGGGCTCATGATCAAAATTCTACATGCATTTTAATAAAAACACCTAGAAGTTGGAAAGTATATTTTCACCCACCTTAAAATTGGAAAATTGTGAAATAAAAGGATAAATTTCACAACTTTGGATGAGGTCACTTAGGTCAGCCCCTAAGTCAAGAAATATCAAAATTTTGGAGTTAGAAAAATGAGAGAAAAATTAAGGAGAAAAAGAAGGAGATAAGAAAATTGGAAAGACTACACTTTACCTTGTGTAGTAGGTGATTTGAAACTAGTTGAAGCTTCAAATTTGGAATTTTTGGTTCAACTCCAAAATCACCTAAGGTCAGCCCCTATTTCTCAAAAATGAAAAAGGGGTGTTAAAATTTGAAAAAAATAGAAAGAAGAAGAGAGAAGGGTTCTAGTGTCCAATTCTTACCTTGTAGTCCAAATTTCTCTACTAGTTATTCTTCAAGTCTTCAAATTTCACCACCATGCATGCATGTCTTCAAGTGGTCTTCTAAGTACCTCAAAATCCAAAATATGAACTTAAATTAAAAGGAGAAGGTGATGAATAGTAAGATTTTAAGTTGAATTGAGGAGTGAAATTTCTTACCTTGAGATAGGGGGGTGTTCGAAATTTTGGTGTTTAAGTAGGAAGATAGTTTGTTTTGATTTAGATGTTTGGAGAAAGAAAGTGTGTTTGATGTTAGGAAGAAGATGTTCTTGAGAGTTTGAAGGTTGAAGATGTGAAGAACTTGTGTTTGAATTTTTGAAGATGTGAAGAAGTGGTACTTGAAGATATGAAGAACTTATGTTTGAAGGTTTGAAGATGTGAAGGGTTGGTGTTTGAAGATTTGAAGATGTGAATGAATTTTAGAGAGAGGTTAGAGAGAATGGGGAGAATTTGCTTGAGAGATTAAAATGTGTTGGATGAAAATTTTTTAACCAAATTTTGTGTAAAATGGCCATGTTGGCCGTCCAACATTAGGGAGGGAGAGAGAGATTTTTTTTTTGATTAATTTTGTGTCTTGCAAATTGTCTCTTGCATGGAGACAAAAGGGTGGTCAAAGGTATGGGAAAGGTATGGGAAGAGAAGGAATGTTGGGAAGACTCCAACATGTTGGGAAATTTTAATAATAAAGAATTTATGTATGAGGTGATGTGTATAATGTTTGAATTAATGGTATAATTATACACAAGATGACTAATATAAGGTGTAAGTGTACAAGAGTTGGATGATATTTCTACTTCAAAAATCATCACCATGGCCGTCCACTATAGGGGTACTATGGTAATTCCATATATTTCTTTTTGTCCCAAATTTGATGATAATAGATGAAATATATTAATTTCCAAAATAATTAGTGATTTCCTTGATCACTTATGAGTCTCATGATCACTTAATCTAAATCGAATTCTTAATTCTATAAGATAAAAGTCTCTAAAATAAATAGTCTCTTAAAAATTCTAAGGGGACTAATAAATACAAAAATAGTAATAATGATCAATCAAGTGATCATAAATGCAAAATAAATTAATAAAGATCATGATCACAAGTAATAATAAAATGAAATAAAATATAAAATATATATATTATTAATAATTACCCGTCAAAGTGACGCGGTAAAATGGTCGATCAATACATAGAAGATAATAAGAATCAATTATATGTTCGGAAAAATCGGGGCTTCACAACAAAATTCAAAAGAATTTTGCTTTCTTGCTTTTCTTAAATTATAGTAAGATTTCTAGTATTTTATAAAATGTTTTCTTTAGTTTTTCTTCAATATTTTGTTTTCTCTAATTTCTTCATGTTATTCTAAGTTTATTTTGTTGAGGAAATATGTTGAAACTTTTGATGAAGGATAAGGAATGATTGTAGATTCATATTAAATTTCATTGTTTGTATCATCAATTTGTTTTTAGCTTATACATTTTTGTTTGGTGGGGTTTCTTGGTTTATGTATATCTATTGGCACAACAAATCCTTGGTTCCATTTAGTTAAATGTCTGGTTTTATTTCAACCGACTACTAATGTGGATACCTTGATTTGTTGTAGACAAAAGAATACATAAATATTTGATCCCATAAACAAGTATTGACGTTATAAGATAAATTCTAATTGATGATACAACATGATTACCTCATTGCATGATTTATATGTATAATATTTTCCCATTGGAACCTTCTTTGTGTATGGATTCCAATAGTGGCAATCTAAGAGGTAAGAAAATATAATCATTCCTTTATCCGAAATCAAGAGTGAATCCCTAATCCTCAACATTTCTATTAATTAAATTTCTTGTAAAAAAAAATATATATATTCTTACTAGTTAAAAATCTATTTACTCATCATTTAAATAAGAAATATCATGTACTTGAGACAACCTGCACTTGGGTTTGCAACCTTATAGTTGTAGCAAGTTTTTGGCGCCATTGTCGGGAAGGCAAGGTAGGTTTCTAGGTTTGTATATATATCACTGTAAATATTGTGTGTTTATATGCTTACATGGTGTCGTAGTCCAAATTATCGCCCTTCAATTAGATATAATTCAGAAAATTTGATAAAAATTTTGATTCACCTCCACATACACCAATTATGGTGAAGAAGTAATTGTTCAAAATGAGATGGAAAGAATGGAAAATCAAGAAGTGCATAATATGCGTTATTATTTGCAACCTCCTCGAAATTCTACTCCTTCTTGTTTCATTTTTCCACTAAATACAAACAACTTTCGATTTAAGCCGGGATGATACCTTTACTTCCTAATTTTCATGGTATGGATTAAAAAGCCCATATTTACATTTAAAGGAATTTGAAGAAGTATGTGCCACATTTGATGATCAAAATTGCACGATTGAAATTGTTAAGCTCAAATTATTTCCTTTTTCTTTAAAAGACAAAGCAAAGACTTGGCTTAGCTCGTTAAAACCTAGATCAATTGGTACATGGCAAGAAATGCAAACTGAATTTACAAAAAATTCTTTCCAACTCATAAAATAAATTCTTTGAAAAGACAAATTCAGAATTTTTCTCAAAATCCTAAAGATGTTTTCTTTGAATGTTGGGAAAAGTTTAAAGAGTTGTTGAATTCACCCACATCATGGTTTTGAAAATTGGCGTATAATCGTTTCTTTTATGAAGGTTTAAATCCGAAACTAAGCAATTTATTGAATCAATGTGTAACGGTCAATTTCTTGATAAAGAACCCAATGAAGCGCTTGAATATCTTGATTATTTGGCGAGAAAATTCTCAATCTTGACATAGTGTTGATGAAAATAAAGGAAAACTCAATCTTACTCAAGAAGATAGTTTAAGTGCTAGGCTTGCGCTTTTGGCTAAAAGAATCGATGACATGGAAGTTAAAAAGTAAAAGAAGTTAAATTTGTGCAAGATAAAAAAAGTTTGTGAAATTTGTGGACTTAAAGAACACTCAACTAATAATTGTCCTCACATTCCTGTTGAAGCAAATGTCATGAATGGATTTAGAAAACCTTTTCAATCTCCATATTCTCAAACTTACAATCCACAATGGAGAAATCATCCTAATTTCAGTTGGCATGATAATAATCAAGCTCAACCAATAAATTCACAAAAGCCACCAAATGTTCCTTCATATCCACCCACATGTAAAGTCAATTGAGGAGACTTTGCAAGCATTTATGAATGAACAAACAAACATCAATAATAAAACTTCTCAGGCTATCAATGAGATCAAGAACTCACTTTCAACACTCACACTTCATTGCAAATTCAAGAAAAGGGTAAGTTTCTGCTCAACCTCAACCTAATCCTTCTACGCAGTGTTGTGCTTCTACTTGGTGAAAATCCAAAATGAGGCCAATTCAGTCACAACACTTCGAAGTGGAAAAATTGTTGATAAAACAATTCATCCTAAGAAAGTTCTAAATTCATCTTCAGAAATGAAGAATGAAAATTGTGATGATGAAGAAGGTAAGTTTAATAAAGGTAAGTTTGAAAATGATGAAACATATTCACCTCCTGCCCCTTTTCCTCAAAGATTGCAACCAACTCAAAGCATTTTTAACTGAAAGTGTGAGTTCAATTATACAACAATTAGCTCCACCTAAGTACAAAGATCCAGGTTGTCCAACAATTTCATGCATTATAGGAGACACTAGAATTGAACGTGCTTTACTTGATCTTGGTGCTAGCGTAAATCTTCTACCTTTTTCACTATGAACAACTAGGTTTGGGTGAACTTAAAGAAACTCCAATTGTACTCCAACTAGCTGATCGATCAATTAAAATTCCAAAAAGAATAGTAGAAGATGTGTTGGTACAAATTGACAAGTTTTATTTTCCTGTTGATTTCATTGTTTTGGATATTCAGCCGGTTATAGATGCAAAAACACAAATTCCTGTCATTTTAGGTCGTCCATTTCTTGCAACTTCAAATGCATTGATTAATTGTAGAAATGGTATCTTGAAATTATCTTTTGGAAATATGACTTTGGAATTAAATGTGTTCAATGTTTGCAAACAACCTGCTAATGATCTTGAACTACATGAAGTTGATTTAATTGAAGAAATTGTTCACGAAAATTTCACTGTCAATAATTCTTTTGAATTTACTGAAACATGTTTTGATAATGAGAGAGTTTGTGATATGAAATGTTTTGATGTCTCCAATCGATTTTTACAAGCACTAGAAAACCATTTTTGGAAACCAAAAATTGAAGAGTTGTCATCATCAGAAGTGCAACCTATTCCTTCAAGCACAAAAGCTCCAAAAATTAATTTGAAACCTTTACCATCTGATTTGAAATACTCTTTTCTTGGTGAGAGTGAAACTTTGCCTGTAATAATTTCTTCCAAACTTGATGCATCTCAAGAAAGTAAGTTGATCGAAATTTTGAAAATGCATAAAAATGCCTTAGGGTGGACCATTGCTGATATTAAAGGTATTAGTCCTCTAATTTGCACACATAATATTTATTTAGAGGAAAATGCAAAACCATATAGAGAAAGACAACGAAGACTAAATCCTAATATGAAAGAAATAGTGAGAAATGAAATTATTAAACTTTTAGATAATGAAATAATTTATCCTATTTCGACGAAGAAATGGGTAAGTCCTATTCATGTTGTCTTAAGAAGTCCTGGGGTTACAAAGTGGTTAAAAATGAAAATAATGAACTGATTCCAACTAGAACCATTCTTGGTTGGTTGTGTGCATTGATTACGAAAATTTAACTCGGTTACTCGAAAAGATCATTTTCCATTGCCCTTTATGGATCAAATTTTAGAAAGAGTTGCATGTCATAAGTTCTATTGTTTCTTAGATGGATATTCGGATATAATCAAATTGAAATTTCACTTGAAGATCAAGAGAAAACAACATTTACATGTCCTTTTGGTACATTTGCATATAGAATGATGCCTTTTGGATTATGTAATGCACCACCTACATTCCAACGATGCATGCTTAGTATTTTTAGTGACATGGTTGAACGTTTTCTTGAAGTCTTTATGGATGATTTTTCGAGTTTTTGGTGAATCATTTGAAGATTGTTTGTTGAACTTAGAAATAGTGTTGATAAGATGATAAGATGGGAAAAATGTCATTTTATGGTAACAACTCGGTATTGTTCTTGGACACATTACTTGATAAAAGGCATTGAGGTAGATAAATCCAAAGTTGAGTTAATTGCTAATCTACCAAAGACCAAAATCATGAAGGAGGTAAGATCATTTTTAGGGCATGCGGGTTTTTACTGAGATTTATCAAAGACTTTAGTATAATTTCTAAACCATTGTGTAATCTTCTTACAAAAGATGTTAGTTTTGAATGGGTGAAAATTGTGAAAAAGCTTTTGTCCAACTTAAAAACATGCTTACATCTCGCGCCAATAATCCAACCTCCCGATTGGACTTTACCTTTTGAAATAATGTGTGATGCTAGTGACTATGCCGTTGGAGCCGTTTTTTTAGGCCAAAGAAAAGAAAAGAAACCATATGTGATATACTATGCAAGTAAAACTTTGAATGGTGCTCAAATCAATTATTCAACCACCGAAAAAGAATGACTTGTCAGTAGTATTTGCATTGGAAAAATTTCGATCCTATCTTGTTGGTTCACCAATTGTTGTTTTTCGGTGATCATGCGGCTTTGAAATATCTTTTATCAAAAAAAGATTCGATTGATTAGGTGGATTTTCTTACTCCAAGAGTTTAATATTACCATTCGTGATTAGAAAGGTGTAGAAAACGTGGTAGTGATCATTTATCAAGACTTATTTGTGATGATTGATTTCAAACTCCACCTATCAATGATACTTTTCCCGATGAACAAATATTCAATATTCTTTGTAGTACCTTGGTTTGCGAGATATTGTTAATTTTCTTGTGACAGAATGATGCCATCAAATTGAAATTCACAAGATAAAAAAGTTTTTGACTGAGGTAAAAAGTTTCTTCGGGGCGATCCTACGTTTTCAAATATTGTCCAGATCAAATCTTTCGTAGATGTGTACCCGACAAACAATGAGGTAGGTAACATTATTCAATTTTGTCATTCTCAAGCATGTGGTGGTCACTTTTCAAAGAAAGAAAACCGGTCAAAGATCTTACAATGTGGATTTTATTGGCCAAATCTTTTCAAAGATACTTACATTTTTTGCAAAAGTTGTGAAAATTGTCAAAAGTTAGGATCAATTTCAAAACGAAACATGATGCCTTTGAATCCTATTTTGGTGATTGAAATCTTTGTTGTTGGGGTATTGATTTTAGGGCCATTTCCGATTATCATTTGGTTTTATTTACATTTTAGTCGCAATATATTATGTTTCAAAATGGATCGAGGCAATTCCTTGTCGAAACAATGATCATAAAACTGTGATAAAATTTCTAAAAGAAAACATTTTGAGTTGATTTGGTATTTCTCGAGTCATTATTAGTGATGGGGAACACATTTTTGCAACAAAGTTTTTGCATCTTTAATGAAAAAATAAGGAATCACACATAAAGTTGCAACCCCTTATCACCCACCACACAAATGGATAGGTTGAACTTGCAAATAGAGAGATAAAACAAATATTAGAAAAAACTGTTAACCCGAATCGTAAAGATTGGCTTTTAGACTTATCGACGCACTTTGGGCATACACAATCGCTTTTAAAACATCATTGGGAATGTCTCCTTATAGAATAGTTTATGGAAAACCTTGCCATTTACCGGTGGAACTTGAACATAAAGCTTATTGGGCAATTAAAATGTTTAACTTCAATCTTGATGATGCTTGAAATTGAGAAAATTGCAAATCAATGAGCTTGAATTGAGAAATGATGCATACGAGAATTCAAAAATTCATAAAGCAAGAATCAAAGAATTTCATGATAATAAAATTACAAGAAAAATATTTGAGATTTGTCAAAAGGTTTTGCTTTATAATTCTAGATTGCATTTATTTCTGGAAAATTAAGGTCAAAGTGGAGGAGTTATTCCAAGTGATCTCCTGGGCACAACTCAACATTCACCGGAAGTCTATATGTATTCTTAATGTTAATGGTTTCTTTGATGGTTTATTGTCTTTCATAGATTTTGCCGTCGAGAAAGGTTTTATTTCACCATCGCCAGGCGAATCATAATTTGTGCAACAACACCAAGTGCACTAATCGATCAACTCCAACCATTTGTTCTTGAACCCGATCCAAAATTGGCTCATGTTGTTTGGCCCGAGGATAGAAGTAAAAAACGCAAATTGGATTTGTCTCGACGTTGTGAGATTTGTCTTTCACGGTATAATTAATATTGTGTTCTTCTACTTTCATTTCAAAAAGTTATACATCGGTAATATCTTCTAAACCTTACTTTTCTATTTATTTTTGACATTGAGGACAATGTTTTAGATAAGTTGGGGAGGAAGGGACAATTGATATTATTTTTTTCCTAATTTGCAATGTGTGATTTTGAAAAAAAAAAAAAAAAAAAACTCTGATATTATCAACACTTTTTCTAAGTTCAACAAACAATCTTCAAATAATTCACCAAAACTCAAAATCATCCATAAAGACTTCTAGAAAACGTTCAACCATGTCACTAAAAATGCTAAGCATGCATCGTTGGAATGTAGCTGTGCATTACATAATCCAAAAGGCATCCTTCTATATGCAAATGTACCAAAAGGACATGTAAATGTTGTTTTCTCTTGATCTTCAAGTGCAATTTCAATTTGATTATATCCGAATATCCATCTAAGAAACAATATAACTTATGACCGCAACTCTTTCTAAAATTTGATCCATAAAGGGCAATGGAAAATGATCTTTTCGAGTAACCGAGTTAAGTTTTTCGTAATCAATGCACACACGCCAACCAAGAATGGTTCTAGTTGGAATCGATTCATTATTTTCATTTTTAACCACTTGAACTTGACTTCTTCTTGACAACATGAATAGGACTTACCCATTTACCATCGAGAAATAGGATAAATTATTTCATTATCTAAGAGTTTAGTAATTTCATTTCTCACTATTTCTTTCATATTAGGATTTAGTCTTCACGCATTTCTCTATATGGTTTTGCATTTTCCTCTAAATAAATATTATGTGTGCAAATTAGAGGACTAATACCTTTAATATCAAAGAATGGTCCACCCTAAGGCATTTTTATGCATTTTCAAAATTTCGATCAACTTACTTTCCCGAGATGCATCAAGTTTGGAAGAAATTATTACAGCAAAGTTTCACTCTCACCAAGAAAAGAATATTTCAAATCGATGGTAAAGGTTTCAAATCAATTTTTGGAGCTTTTATGCTTGAAGGAATAGGTTGCACTTCGATGATGACAACTCTTTAATTTTTGGTTTCCAAAAATGGTTTTATAGTGCTTGTAAAAATCCATTGGAGACATCAAAACATTTCATATCACAAACTCTCTCATTTTCAAAACATGTTTGAAGAAATTCAAAAGAATTATTGACAAAGTGAAATTTTCGTGAACAATTTCTTCAATTAAATCAACTTCATGTAGTTCGGTATCATCAATGTTGTTTGCAAACATTGAACACATTTAATTCCAAAGTCATATTTCCAAAGATAATTTCAAAATACCATTTCTACAGTTAATCAATGCATTTGAAGTTGCAAGAAATGGACGACCTAAAATGACGAGGAATTTGTGCTTTTGCATCTATAACCGGTGAGTACCCAAAACAATAAAATCAATTGTCAATCTGTACTCAACACATCTTCTACTATTCCTTTTGGAATTTTAATTGATTGATCAGCTAGTTGGAGTACAATTGGAGTTTCTTTAAGTTCACCCAAACCTAGTTGTTCATAGACTTAAAAAGGTAGAAGATTTACGCTAGCACCAAGATCAAGTAAAGCACGTTCAATTCTAGTATCTCCTATAATGCATGAAATTGTTGGGCCATGTCTGATCTTTGTACTTAGATGGAGCAAATTATTGTATAATTGAACTCACATTTTCGATTAAAAATGTTTTTTTCTTCACATGATGTTTTCTTTTAATTGTGCACAAATCTTTCAAAAATTTTGCATAAGGTGGGACTTGTTTGATTGCATCCAACAAAGGAATGTTAATTTTGACTTGTTTAAAAACCTCAAAAATTTCAAATTTGAGTTCAATTTTTGAGTTGGTTGCAATCTTTGAGGAAAAGGGCGGAGGTGAATATGTTTCATCATTTTCAAACTTACCTTTATTCAACTTACCTTCTTCATCATCACAATTTTCATTCTTCATTTTCAAGATGAATTTAGAACTTTCTTAGGATGAATTGTTTTATCAACAATTTTTCCACTTCAAGTGTTGTGACCGAATTGGCATCATTCTTGGATTTTCACCGAAGTAGAAGCACAACACTGCGTAGAAGGATTAAGTTGAGGTTGAGCACGAAACTTATCCCTTTCTTGAATTCGCAAAGAAGTTGTGAGTGTTGAAAGTGAGTTCTTGATCTCATTGATAGTCTGAGAAGTTTTATTATTGATGTTTGTTTGTTCATTCATAAATGTTTGCAAAGTCTCATCAATTGATTTTACATGTGGGGTTGGATATGAAGGAAAATTTGGTGGCTTTTGTGAATTTATTGGTTAAGAAGCTTGATTATTATCACGCCAACTGAAATTAGGATGATTTCTCCATTGTGGATTGTAAGTTTCAGAATATGGAGATTGAAAAAGTTTTCTAAATCCATTCATGACATTTGTTTCAATAGGAATGTGAGGACAATCATTTGTTGAGTGTTCTTTAAGTCCACGAATTTCACAAACTTTTTTATCTTGCACTGATTTAATTTTTTTACTTTTTTAACTTCCATGTCATTGATTCTTTTAGCCAAAAGCGCAAGCTAGCAAGACTTAAACTATCTTCTTGAGTAAGATTGAGTTTTCCTTTATTTTCATCAACACTATGCCAAGATTGAGAATTTTCGCCAAATAGTCAAGATATTCTAGCGCTTCATCGGGTTCTTTATCAAGAAATTGACCGTTACACATTGATTCAATAAATTGCTTAGTTTCGAGGATTTAAACCTTCATAAAAGAAACGATTATACACCAATTTTCAAAATCATGATGTGGGCGAGAATTCAACTACTCTTTAAACTTTTCCCAACATTCAAAGAAAACATCTTTAGGATTTTGAGAAAAATTCTAAATTTGTCTTTTCAAAGAATTTGTTTTATGAGTTGGAAAGAATTTTTTCAAATTCATTTGCATTTCTTGCCATGTACCAATTGATCTAGGTTTTAATGAGCTAAGCCAAGTTTTTGCTTTGTCTTTTAAAGAAAAAAATAAATAATTTGAGCTTAACAATTTCAATCGTACAATTTTGATCATCAAATGTGGCACATGCTTCTTCAAATTCCTTTAAATGTAAATATGGGCTTTGAAATCCATACCATGAAAATTAGGAAGTAAAGGTATCATCCCCTGGCTTAAATCGATAGTTGTTTGCATTTAGTGGAAAAATGAAACAAGAAGGAGTAGAATTTCGAGGAGGTTGCAAATAATAACGCATATTATGCACTTCTTGATTTTCCACTCTTTCCATCTCATTTTGAACAATTACTTCTTCATCATAATTGGTGTGTGTGGAGGTGAATCAAAATTTTTATCAAATTTTCTGAATTATATCTAATTAAACGGCGAGAATTTGGACTACGACACCATGTAAGCATATAAACACACAATATTTACAGTGATATATATACAAACCTGGAAACCTACCTTGCCTTCCCCGGCAATGGCGCCAAAAACTTGCTACAACTTTGAGGTTGCAAACCCAAGTGCGAGTTATCTCAAGTAATAAATTTCTCGAGTCCGAGGTCGATCCACAGGAAGTTGATGGAAGTTTACAGGATATTTCTTATTTAAATGATGAGTAAATAGATTTTTAACTAGTAAGAATATATATTTTTTTACAAGAAATTTAATTAATAGAAATGTTGAGGATTAGGGATTCACTCTTGATTTCGGATAAAGGAATGATTATATTTTCTTACCTCTTAGATTGCCACTATTGGAATCCATACACAAAGAAGGTTCCAATTGGAAGATATTATATATATAAATTATGCAATGAGGTAATCATGTTGTATCATCAATTAGAATTTATCTTATAATATCAATATTTGTTTATGGGATCAAGTATTTATGTATTATTTTGCCTACAACAAATAAATGTATCCACATTAGTAGTCGGTTGAAATAAAACCAGACATTTAACTAAATGGAACCAAGTATTTGTTGTGCCAATAGATATACATAAATCAAGAAACACCACCAAACAAAAATGTATAAGCTAAAAACAAATTAATGATACAATCTTACTAGAAATACTAGAAATCTTACTATAATTTAAGAAAAGCAAGAAAGAAAAATTCTTTTGAACTTTGTAACTCTAACTTTCTCTACATAAAACTTGCTCTTGGCTAATTCTAATGCCTTCTATTTATAGCCAACACAAAATTAATTTACAATTATTTTATTCTTTATTTTTATTACAAGTAAGAAAATAAGGAAATCAACACCAACTTTGCCACCTTCTTTGACTGGTCATTTTGTCCATGATATCAGCCATCTTTGCACAATTTTCTTCCACAAATCAATTATCACATGTATTAGCTTGAATTTCCAACTGATTTCATTGAATTCCAACAACCATGGGCCAAGATATGGTTGAATAATTGAGATGTGGTTGGCATACGGGATTGACTAGTGCGAGCCTCTTAGATTTTTTATAAATTCATCCAATACGAATCTGACTTTGGGGTCTTCTTCAATGTTGTAGCTCTATGATTTGTACATACTCAGTAACAATTTCGGATACAAATAACTTGTATTTTTCGAGTTATGTCCAAAATACCAAACTTGGCCAAGTATGGAAATTAAATGAGCAACCTTTCAATCTTCATTTTATGATGAATTTTTTATTCGAGAAAACATCATTCCAAACTTTGATTTTTGGTTTCAATATCTCTAAAAACTTGTAAATGAATTGATTGTGAATCCATATTTCAAGAATCATCCCAAAATCATGTCGGAAATGAAAGTTATGCTCGTTGATCCGAAACTGCACTAAAAAAATGCTTCCAAATACAATTCTATGTTGATTTCCTATTTTATTCCTAACATATTAATAATACTATAAATTTATTTTATTAATAATATTAATAAGGTAAAATAATAATATCGACAAAAAATAATTATACATTTTTAACGTTCATCACAACTATAATTTATGAAAAGCAAGAAAGAAAAATTCTTTTGAACTTTGTAACTCTAACTTTCTCTACATAAAACTTGCTCTTGGCTAATGCTAATGCCTTGTTTTTATAGCCAACACAAAATTAATTTACAATTATTTAATTCTTTATTATTATTTAACTAATATTTTTTCCATTGAAAAATTGATACTTGTGCTGGAAATAGTGATACATTTGAAATTAAATATGATACTTTTATGATATTAAATATTACATTACATTGAAGAACAAATAAATATATTAGAGTTAAAGTAACACCTTTATGAGTAAAAATATATATTTTTTGAGACAAAATATCATGTTTTAAGAGTAAAAATATCTATTTTTTTGAGATAAAGTATCATATTTTTTAATATAGTCACAAATTAAAAATGAAGGAAAGAAGAAAAAATAAAAAATAAATATGATATAGTTAAAGTAACACTTTTATAAGTAAAAGTATCCGTTTGTTGAGATAAAGTATCAGATTTCTTAATACAGTTACAAAATATGAACAAAAAAAAGAAAAAATAAAAAATAAATATGATGTAGTTAAAGAAATACTTTTATAAGTATCCATTTATTGATATAATGTATAATGTTTTTTTTTAATAGACTTGGGCTCGATTCTTAGCCTTTATATTTATAGGCGTTTTTAATTTTTTTTTTAATTACCAGGCGTATTTATGAATGAGTTTTATAAATTGTAATACTAAATTTGCACAATAAGCACTAGTGGTATAGTGGTAGAACACCACCTTAAGTCTATTAAGGTCACGGGTTTATTCCGCTGTGGAGTAGTTTTTTTTTTAAAATAAGAGGTGTTGTAGGCGGGTGGGCTGGGTTGTTGTTGGGCGAGACGGGTTGCTGGGCGGGTGAGGTGTTGTAGGCGGGTGGGTTGGGCTCAAGCGGCGGTGGGTTGGGTCATGTAGGCGGGCGGGGCGGAGTTCTTTGGCGGGTGGGCCGTAGGATCCGTCTTACGGAATAGGATCCGTAAGACGATCCTACAAGAGACCTACTCATGCGATAAATATTTTAAGCTCGACATTTGTTTAATTCAACTAAAATCCATACACTAGCTCCATTAAATCAAATTCGAATACAAACTTTAGACCTAACAACAAATAATTTAAGCTCGACATTTGTTTAATTCGACTAAAATTCATACACTCGATTAAATCAAATTCAAATATAAACATTAGACGTAACAACAAATAATTTATGCTCGACATTTGTTTAATTCGACTAAAATTCATACACTCAATTACATCAATTTCAAATACAAACTCTAGACCTAACAACAAACTTAAAAGTTAAGACAAACTTAAACAATGATGATGTTGCTCAATAAAGCAGATCCACTCTAAGTCAAGTAATTTGATAAAAGTCCAACTTCTTTGAAGCTGGTAGAATCTTCGGATGTGTGGTCCTAGGGAGGCCCCTCCGACGCTCAAGTTAGCGATTGTGGGAGAATAATTCCTAAAAACGAAACAAAATTGAGAGTATTGAATTGTGAATACTTACAAATGAGATGGAGATACCTTTCTATACTTGGGTTGATGGGCAGTGTGGGCTGGATCCGGGCTGCGTGGTCCGGATAATTTTATCTATGGCCCAATAATAATAAGTAATATTGTGTAATTAATGAGATTTAAATAATATGTTAAATAAATAATAATTAGAAAAATACGTTTTTGCCCACAACAAATATCTTGTATTACACATGCCAAGCGGACATGAAAATTGAAAAATTGCAGAAATGGGCCACTCAAAAGGCAATCAATGTAAAATACCAGTTTGAATAAAGAGGAAATTACATAGAATACCCCGATTTTTAAAAAAGACAAAAATACCCACCTATCACAAATCTACCCAACCCGGTCCTGGACTTCACAAAGATACCCACCCTATTACTTTTCCTTTCAGTTTTTTACCCTCCTTCAATTTCTTTCATTTCCATAGAATCCAATCGATACCTAACCATGGAATATTTCGGCTCTTCCATCTATGCAACCATTGCCTTTCTTCTTCCTCTATTACATATTGCTCCGTCAAGATCGGCTAAGCCAAAACCAAATAGCACCACCCGGCCGACGACACACGACTTTTTACAGAGCCACCTCCACCTCATGCCTGGCGACTCCTCCGCCGAACTTCCTCACATAAACCTAGCTTCCTAGCGGATAAATACGCCCATTTTCACGATCCGCCTCGGCGTCGCCGAGCCTTGGTGGTGAGCGGCTAGGAATTAGCCAAAGAATTGTTCACCACCGCGATGTCGCCGTTTCGTCCCGCGAGATTACGAGCCGCCAAACACTTGAGCCACGACTTCGCCATGTTCGACTTTGCTCCTTACGACGCAGCTCTATTGGCGAGCTTTATAAGCTCGAAGGAGAAGAAGGGCGAATCGGGAGAGTGTTGGTGGACATGAAAAAGTGGTTCGGTGATTTGAATTTGAACGTGGTCCTCGGGGTGGTGGCGGGGAAGAGGTTTAATTACGGCGTGGAGGTGAACCCATTTTCTCGTGTTTTTTATTATTTTGTGATTTGAAGTTTTTCGTTTGTTTCGATGTTGTTTCAAAGTTGTTTCTTTTATGTTTCTTTTGTTCTTTTATGTATTTTCCATATATTTGTTCTTTTTTATTGTTTTTCATTTGTTGTGTTATCTATCCTGATTGTGTATTTTTTTATTTCTTTTGTAGTGAATGTGGGATTTTTGTTGCTTGTTATGTCGTTGTTGGGAAGGTTATGGACATTGAAGCGTTCAAGATAGAGAATGAACAAGCAAGACTCGATGTCTATTCACAATCATGCTAAGTTGAAGTCAGAAAATGGTGATGACGATGACAACGACATTGAGTTTCTACCTCCATTTCCTAATGATTTTAGAGAATTGTTGTTACGTAAATCTTAATGATGATGTAATCGGTTGAAACATGTAAGAAACATAAATGAAACATGTAAGAAACAATTGTGAAAAGGGGATCATGTGATAAAAGTTTGTAGTAAATTGCTTTTAAATTTAGAGAAATAGTGTAGTTTTTCCCCATATACTCTTGATTTTTAGTTCATGTGATATGTTTTACGGTTTCATTTACATAAGAAAGAAGTTTTACCTCATCCAAATATGATTACACGATTTAGAACCTTTATTCGAGTAAGCGATTTGCATCTTGAGTTGGTAAACATGTGTGCGAGAAAGAGAATGACATCGCAGTTTCAAAGCATGCGGATCTCGATCGTAATAGTAAGAAAAATTACATGAGGCAACTTTGGAGAGGTGATCGAGGAAAAAAGACAGATGCGAGAGATGTTTATCATTTAATTCGATCAAAATAAGGATTCAAAAGGAAGTTCCATCTCGAATTAGTGAGCAACATTTGGGGACGGAAGAAACTCCAAGAACATGATTAAGAAGATCATATGCATCGAGAATCGCAGAGTTGAGCATGCCAAATCTTTGTAATTTTACTAGTAGTTTTAGAGAATTGTCAATGTAAGTCTACATGCGTAATCTTGAACTAAAGATCTCACGTCTTTGTAGCAAAGTTGTTACTAGTAGGTCTTTCACCGCTATAGTTGATGCATTCAATAATTCTACGATGTTGAAAGTCAATACAAAGTATTTTTGGTCCGACAATGGAGTCGTGTCCATTTCTCGTAGCCGATGATGGACAATTAAGCTCAAATTTTCTGAATTGAATTTGTTGTTCCAAGATTTCTTTTAGGGTACATTGGAATCATTATTCTTGTTATCTCAAAGTTGGTATACTTTCTCTATTTTCTTCCCATTGTCCATTGTGACATATCACAACCGAGATTTTCACCATGCAATCAGTAGAATGCAATGAAAAATTGGCTAAGTGAAACATATAAGAAACATAAATGAAACATGTATGAAACAACAAAAAAACAACAAACATTTGTTGAAACATGTATGATGATGGTTCCTTCATTTACATTTTGTTGTGTTGTTATTTCCAAGCTCGATTCGTTTTTACTATATCTATGCACAAAGGGAACTTCATCCACCGTTTCTTTGCTTTTCACTTCCGGTAGAATTTGAGATTGTAATCACTTTCTATTTTCAATGGTGGCGAGTCTCTGTCAATTTGTATCTAATCTACATATCTTCCATATCTTTCTTGTATTGAATTTGTTGTTCTAAGATCCCCCTTAGTGTCTTTGAATGTGTTGCCCAGTGGAATGAATATTCTGTTATCTCAAAGTTCATGTACTCTCCATTTTCTCCCCATGGTATACTACGATTTGGGATTTGCTCCATCCAATCTGTGGATTTCGATGAATAGTCGGCTAAGTGAAACATAAACGAAACATAAATGAAACATGAATGAAACAATGTTTATGTATGTCGAAAAGCAAAGCGAACGAAACAATTGTGAAACATAAAAGAAACACATGTGAAACAAGAAAGAAACATATGTGAAACAATCACGTAATGTATCGCATTGATTTTTCCAGTTGACACGTTTTATTCTTAAATAATCACGAGAAACAATGTTTGTAGGATTTTGGATCATAATTCGAACTAAATAAGTATTTTGAAGCTTACAACTTCCGGGTTTTGGATATGCATGCAAAATTACTTTGGTTCAATTCAATGTCAATCTCACCAATACACATTGAATCCTAAATTTCAATCAGAAAATCATGAAATATATCTAAATAAGGTATTTTCGAACAAGATAAACAAATCGCGTTTTCTTACCTTTTTTGGTCTTCTTCTTCCTCGATATTGATCTTGAAATGTGATCTCTAACAATCGAGTTTTTTTTCCCTTCGATCTGTGTTTCCTCGAATCTATGCCTTTCCTCTGTTTTTCGTTAGTATTCGGGATTGTATTTTTGATCGGAGATCTGCTTTGTGATCGGACCGTGATTTTTGGAGGGGAAACGCCGCAATTCATCGAAGATCTTTGAAGATTGTGGTAGTTTTGTCCTAATCTGTTTGAGTTGGGTATATTTGGGAACAATTTGGACAAATCGGGCATTTTTGTGAAACATCCCTGTCGGGTGGGCATTTTGCTGGTATTGGGTCTCCAAAATCGGGTATTTATGTCCTTTTCCTTGAATAAATATATTTTTAAGGGCCACTAGACCAAAATGATCGGTGAACAAAAGCCTTTCAATCACAAAAGTATGAGTGCCCCATATATGTTCATTTATTGCAGATAGATAGGCCGGCTATTTTTCAAACCTTAGCTTTAACATAAATTGAAGCGGGCCTCACACTGACACACATTCAATGCCAAATTAAAAAATAAAATATTCATCCATTTAACAATAGTAATAATATAATAAATAGTAACAAACGAGTACACAAAATGATAAAATGATAGAAGTTATGGATTTAACAGTTCCCTTTTGAATCGTTTAAGCCTAACAAACAGTTTTTATTGGATAAGGGTATTGGTTGTATTTTTTAAGTACAATTTGAAAGGGTGATAAATCCTCATATAATGGGTGTGGTGTGGTGGGAATCGCTCCCAAGCAGAAACCTAAAAAATTAAGCATTGAACCACTTATGTTACACTTGATCCCCCAAAATAATAATTTATTAAACTTGAAAACAGTTTAATCTATAGCTAGAAATAAAAAGCGAATTGGGCAGCCGTCGGCATTCCCAAAATCCCACCTATGGTAGAGGGTGGGTTAATTATTTAGTAGCCCGCCAAAGGGCGGGTCTAAACGGGCTAACACGCCAGAAATAAAAAAAAAAAAAAAAAAAAAATGAAAAATGAGATAAAATAGACAAAAAAAAATAGTATAATTGATATTTTATATTTTTATATCTTATAAAAGTGTATATAATATTTTTATAAAATATGTATTTGTTATCCATTAGTATATTTAATTTATTAAAATTAATGATATAAATAAAAAAATATATTTTTTTATTTTTTTACTTGTTTTAAAAAAAAATTTGGGGGCGCCCGCCCAACCCGCAACCCAAGGCGGGTTGGGTTGAAATTCGAGGCTCTCGACCCGCCACCTCGGCGGGCCAACCCGCCCCGCGCCCATTTCAACGCTCTAGCTATAGCAATCGTTGTTTTCTTTCTAAAACTATTTTTCGTTTTCTTGATATTTTTCAAAATATTTTCATATTAGATATAAGTTTTTTTCATCTTATTTTTTGTACATAGTTAAATTGGTAAATCTATCGTTCTCTAGATCCAAATGATCGATCTTTTTCTATTATTTATTATTCAACGAGAATGAATAAGAAGCTCGTGCAATTGATGTGAAAGGTAGTGATATAGTGATATTTATTCTACACTATGTATATGCACTTGGTATGGGATAAATGCAAGTATTTTGTTTCCTAAAAATAGAAATTTGGGGTTGTTAGAAGTTATATTTAGTGTATGTACACCAAATCTAATATCTAGTATACCTATGAAAGTCATGGTAACTGCATTTCTTGGAGCAAAAGATAAATCCGTCCTAAGAGGAGCTTGCATCTGATTAATTAATTGATGGAGTGAAAGCTTACTAAGCGATATGATAGAGAATATGTTTATTAAAATAAATACTTTGATTACTTAAATATTAAAGTATACATGCTGTTACTAAAATTGATGAATGTGTTTCTTTATCCTTCTTTATCAATGTGGCCATGCCGCCGCATGAAATAATGTGAATTTTGAATTTTGGTCAATATTTGCCCATTGTATTTTATTTTCATAGTTTAGGTTGCAATTATTGGTGTTTGTTGAGTATGTGTTCTAAAATAATTTAATTATCAAAGTTCTCTAATACTATAGTTACATCATCCAATGAATGCCTTTATTTTTATCATTTGCTGTAATTGATAGTTCATTTTAATTATTTTCCGTTTAATAATAAACTTATTATTTGATTGGTTGATTGATTTATATATACATGAATATAATTACATGTTACTATCATAATTAGTTTTGTAAAATTAAATGTAATTCAATAGTCAGATGATTAAATCTTTTGATTCTCTTTTGTTAAATTTATAGATAACTCGTTAATATATGATATGATGATTAGGGATAACTAAATTGAATAGAAACTGAAATAAATTTTCCCGAGTACCATTTCTTTTTCCTTTTTCTTTTGACAAGGAAATTTTCCCGAGTATCTTTTGACTGTGAAAATTGGGGAGTACATTTTTGACGTTGACCAGCCCAGGGTCCAATTTGAAGTGATCCCAAATTTAACTGAATGAGTTTTCCACGCGCCTAAAAGATGCGTGTATCAATCTTGAATTTGCTTTTACTAATTGACATTTACATGTGTTTTTTTTTTTTTTTTTTTTTTTTGAAGGTTGACATTTACATGTGTTAATTTTATTGTTACGAATAAATATTTTAAAAATATAAAGTTGATAATTTCCAGACAATACAAAACCACTATAAATTATAGAGTTTCCGGAATTGATGGGTTGAAAATGCCTCTGATCGAACTTTTATTAAATTCAATAGCCTTCTTCAGCCTATGAGGCTTTTTTATTGGCATTGTAAGATTGAACATGTTTCCAACACTACAACTAGACATGTCCAACGGTTCGAACCGAACCGCGAATCAGCGATTTTGAACCGTGGTCAACGGTTTTGAACCGTTGACCCGGTTCGTTCGTTTCGGTTGAACCGAACCGTAAACCTTAATTTTAAGGTTAGGTTACGTTCGAATTCTCAAACCGAAAACCGCCGGTTAAACCGGCGGTTTAACCGCGTTTTTCTTTTTTTTTTTTTTTTTTTTTTACAATTTAAAATTGAAATTTCAAACGGTCACTTTTGTGACCGTTAACCGCCGGTTTTTTTTTTTTTTTTTTTTGAAAATTCAAAATTTGAAAAAATTAACGGTCAAGATCATTTGACCGTTGATGATCAACGGTCAAGATCATTTGACCGTTGAAAACCGCCGATTTAACCGAAACCGCCGGTTTTCGGTTAAAACCGGCGGTTTTCCGTTTTTTTTTTTTTTTTTTTTTTTTGAATTTCATTTTTTTCCTATAAATACCCCTTCCAATTCATCCATTTTTCCTCACACCAAATTTCTAATCTCTCAATTCTCTACATTCTCTATATTCAACTTGTTCAAGTTTAAATTCCAAGTTTCAATTTAAGTTTTAGTAGTTTCATACTTTTAATTTCATTAGCTATTTTAAAAAAATGTCGAGACGTGGAGGATCTTCCCATCAATCTAAGGGCAAAGGTTTGGCGTCCGGCTCAGAGCAACAACCACCACCACCACCACGTTTTGATGAAGCTTTCGATTTGAACGAAGATGAAATCGAAGCTTGTTTTGCTAGTTTGCAACAAGAAGGTGAGGCTCAACCGAATCGCAATCGCCAACTCAAACTCAAAGTCGCCGAGCTCCGCCACTTAGATCCGATATTTTTCGTTCATTTTAAAAAAATTCCGGATCCTACAACCGGCGGTTTCAAAGTTACTTGCAATTATTGCACTAATTCCTACAAGTTTAGAGGAGGGGGCGGTTATGGGACGTTCACGAACCACCTCAACAAAAAGCATCCGGATAAAGTTGGGCTAGATCGTGCTCAAACACAACTACCGACGGGATTCACGGGTTCTTCAACGGTATGGAGTCTTCTTCTTCTTTATTTAAATATACCGATTTAAATGCTAGAAAAGAGACCGGCTTTATTTGTTAGTGGTATGTCACTTCCTTTTACCTTTGCCGATAATAAAAAATTTGAAAGGTATACTAGACGTGCTTTTTAACAAGTGTTGTAGTAGAGAATGCTAAATCATGTTTATATGATATTTTTAAAGAATATTCAATAAAATTTGGTGATAGTTTTAGAGGCTCATCTAGTTACGCTATTTCTACACCCGATGTTGAACATACTAGTGATATTGGTACGTTTAGTGAGGCGTCGGTATTTGCACCATTAGATAATTTTTATGACGCGAGGATACCAAAACGTTCGAGAGGAGGCGCATTCCCTTATCTTGAACTTGATACATATTTAACATCTCCTTTTGATTATACTTGAATTTGTAGTAGGGAATTCAAAGTTCGATTTGTTAAAGTGGTGGTCAAAGAGGTCTTCCTCTTTTCCTATAGTAACTTTAATTGCGAGGAAATATTAGCCGTTCCTGCCTCAACCGTCTCCGTAGAGCAAGCATTCATGAGGAGGTTATATTCGGATCCTGACGATCTAGATTAACGATGAGAAAGTCTAGAGGCTCAAGTATTGCTCCACGATTGGACAAATGCCGAAACACGTGAGCAACAAGTCGATTTTGATGATTCCGAAAGAAAGCGATAATCTTGATCTGGATTCAAACAACGGGTCACAAAATAATTGAAGAATCACGTTGCCAATTGCCACCTTCCCTAAGGTAAGTAAAAGTAAGAAGAGAACTACGTAGGGTTTTGATTCCTCTATGAGGATACGTAGGCATTTTATTTCAATATTCAAAGTTAAATTTCAAATTTTTAACTTAGAATATTAAAATAAAACTCAAACCCATTTCTTTTTTTTTTTTCCTTTCTTTGTGGTTTGTACTTTGTACTTTGTAATTTAAACTTTATACGAAATTGTATTAACTTGTAATTTTATTTTTAAATTGTACTTTGGAATTGTAATATATTAGAATTTTTCATTTTGTAAATTGTAAGTTGTAATTTTACTTTTAAATCAATAAAATTATTTTTGTGTTACTCAATTTTATTTCCTTCATCAATTGTGTTAATTTATCAATGGTGTTAATTTATTAATATTAAAAACTTAAAAATTCAAAAATTCAAAAATTCAAAAAAAAAAAAAAAAAAAAAGAAAGAAAAAAAACCGCCAAACCGAACCGAACCGCCGGAATCGGCGGTTTCGAACCGCGGTTCGAACAGAACCGAACCGAAACCTTCTATAGGGCGGTTGGGGTTACGGTTCCACCCTTTGGGCGAATCAGAACGACGCGGTTCGAATCGTAACGGCGGTTCGAACCGTTGGACATGTCTAACTACAACCTTAGATAAATATTCATTTTATGATGATGAGGTCGTACATTAGACCTCATGGACTTAGTTTTAATTTTTATTTTTTTAACGCGACCAAAACTTTAAATCACATTAAAGCAATCCGAAGTGAGTTCAAATGCCATCAGAAGGATAATAACCCAAAATCCTAAAATAGTTGGTATTCCGACAAACTCAAAAACATAAAGTAGTCATATTCCAAACAAACAGGCGGATCCAGGATTCGACGACGGACAAGAAAGCAAGGAAAATTTAGTACAATAAAATATGCATAATAAATTTTTTTAGTATTTGTTGAAGTTGTGCTCAACGGGATTCCGAGAGCATAAAATTCATCGAATTGAATCTACATTTATACTATTAACAAAATTTCGTTTAATGTACAACATCAAACAATCCGCAATCTAAAGCACTTTTCATTAATTTATTCATAACAATAAACTAAATCAATTTTCTAGTAAATTTTAGCAATTTTCTACTAATTTCTTCATGCCAACAGTATAGTAATACAATAAAGCTTAAAAGAATATATTATATTCATCCCCCAATATGACAATATTCCAATAAGCTAAGTAATACAAGAAAAACTAAAAGAATCGGAATTGTCTTTTAATTGTGGCTAGTTTGGCTTCATTTTTTTTTTTGTTTATTAAAAGAAGTGGGCTTCTTTGGGGCCAGAAAAAGTGGGCTTTGTTAATCATTAATTAGATTAAAAAGATGGGGTAAAATTATGGGCTGGGCTAATCATAATAAACCCAATAAAATAAGCATAAGAGTACATAGTAATAATGGGGTTCCACAAATTTGAGCCCAGTGGAGCCCATGAGTGGATCCGCCCCTGATTCCAAAGAATCCCAACAAAAATACAGAAACTTAAAATCTCAATACAATTCCATGATCCATTGGCTAATTGTATCCAAAACTATCTCAGGGACAAACTCACACTTTAGCTCTTAGCAGCAAGCTTTTCATTTGCTTTCTGTATCTTCAAAACCTTCTTCACAATCTTTTGTTCTTCCACCAAGAAAGCTCTAATCTAGACCTCTTGTACTCAGTAGGTCTCAAATGAGAAATCCCTTGAATTCTCTTTCCAGTAACAGGGCACTTGGGACCGCTTGCTCTCTTCTTAGTAGTCTGGTACACTAGCTTCCCTCCGGGAGTTTTGACGACCCGGTGCTGGTTGGATTTCGTGGCATAGCTCTGCCGCTTCCTGTAAGTTAGCCGCTGCACCATTTTCGACTTTCAATCGGGTTTTCGGGTTCTCTGCGTTTGGGGGGCTCCATCTCATGGACATAATTCATGAGGCGGATATATCCTAAAAAACACAAAAAAATATGGGTTTCTTTAGGGGTTTAGGTTTGGGTTCGGATTCTAATTATAAATAGGACCCGTCTCATTAATATAATCCGTGAAACCGTCTCATACAAATTTTTGGCTTTTATCATTTCTTTACACTTTTGTCTTTAATTATTTTTTTCACGTAAGAATGGCGAAGTATTTTTTTTTGTTGGGTATATTTTTCAATTTTATAAGGAAAAATTATAAACACGATCTTTTAGATGTAATCCGATAACGAATGGACAAATAATTATTTGATCCATTAATCTACAATATTACTACATGTTAACTAAATTTACGATATCAGTAACTTTTTGCGTTTAAATGTCACAAAATATTTATTCGGTAGGTAATTATATGTTATAGCAATTATGAATTTATATTTCCATCATAATTTCTTTCCCATCATAATTAAGTATTCAAACAATAAATTGAAATAAAGCTGATCAGTTCTTTTTCCTCATAGTAAAAAAAATGTATAGAAACCTATTTTGCCACTAAATTGTTGTGGGTAATAAAAAGGAGAATTAATCCGAAAATCAACAGCCACTTATATACGTGCAGAAATCTGACCTGTCACGTAATCTCACGCTCATGCAAGCGCGCGTGGGGAATAAAAACAAAACCATTAAGCAGTTGTGACTTGTGAAGCTGTAATTTTGTTAAAAGCACAAAATCACTTCTATATAAGCTTATTTACTGCCTCAGTAAAAGTTTTTCACAGGCGTCTGTCACATTTTTTGAGGTGAAACGTGCACTGATTCTCATTTTTCTATTCATTCTTTCAAGAAGAGGTGGGCAACATTTTGTTTTTTCTCTGTTTTTTTTTTCTTTTCTCTTATTATGCAATTTTTTGTTTTGATATTGGGATTCTTTGTTGTTTGTTCAAGAATCTTGTCTTTTTTATCAAACAACCCATAATTCTTAGCTTCAGTCTTTGTCAATATCACCTCCTTCTTCTCCTTTATTTTCTGTCCTCTCACTTTTCTTTTTAATTCTACAACGGTTGTGACATTCCCTGCTTTCTCTGAGTTATCTGATCAGAATCTACATTTTTCAGGCCGAGTTACAATATTTGACAGCTCACAAAAATAAAGGAAAAAAAAATGAAGGTTCGATTCTTGATTCCATTTTTTTTCCCTTTTTTGCTGACGATGATTGAGTTTGAATTTGCCCCTTTTGTGAATGAATCTCTTTCTTTTTGTTCTGATTCCTTATGGGATTTCCTTTTTGTGGTCTAATTTTTCGTCTTATGGAGTATTATTTTTTTGTAATGATTTTTTAATTTTTTTCATTTTCTTTTTAAATTGTTGTTGCTTTTGAGTAAGCCCAAGATCTTGCATTTTTTTTTTTTTAGGTTTGATTACTTGGACATTTTTTGTGGGTTATCACATAGTAAATGGCTTTGTTTCTTGGCCCTTTTAAATTGTTATTGAAATTTTGTATTTCCCTTTTATGTTTTGGTAATTTCAGTTTTCTTTTAATTACCATTGATGTTCTCATATGTGTCTATATATATATATATATATATATATATATATATATATATATATATATTGTTCTAAAAAGCGGTAAGCACGCAGGCAGTAGACTGGAGCCTAATACTAAGATGAGGCCTGGTGGGGTTAGGCGAGGTATAGATAGGATTAGGCAGAAAAACGTAGGTGGCGGATTCTAGCGCATAGTCGGAGACTACACAGGACTAGAAGAGAACTTGTAGAACTATATATATTACATATATTTATAATAATGCCAGGATCTTCTTTTTCCAAGACTCTTTTTTAATTAGCCCACCCCCCTTTCTCTCTCTAACTCTTTTCTCTCCCCTTCTCTCTAACTCCCCCAAAAAAAAAAAAAAAAAAAACCCTAAGTTTCCCCCTCCCTCTCCCTTTGCAGCCGCCCCCTTCCCCTCTCCCCCCCCCCCTCCCTCCTTCCCCCTCCCCCTCCCCCTCCATGGTTTCTATTGGAGGGATACCAAATGGCGGTCCCTTGGGCGTATGAAGGTGGCAAAATTTTTGGTCCAGGGCGAAAGCGGGTCGGAGCTTCACGGAGGTGTCTCGGAGCGGAGAAGACGATGGGCTGCGGCAGTAGATTTGGGAGAGGGAGAGGCAATTTTTTGCTTTTTTTCTCTAGTTTGTTAGTATATCTGTTGTTTTCTTATTTTGTTTGTGTTTTCTTTTCTCGGTTGATTTGCGAAACTCGTAGGCGGATCAGTTTTTTCTGTTCTGCAGTATGTAGTGGTTGCTCGTGCCCGATTTTAGTTTTTTTGGTGTGTTACAGTCTCCTTTAAGGAGTGCTGAAGTCTCCCGGCGTGGAGTGGGTAGTTTTGGGGTGGGTAGTTTTTTTAGTCCATGTGAATCTGAATTGGTTTTACCAATTCCCCGCTTGGCTCTTAGTTAGTCTTGTCGGCTCTTAGCCCGTTGGCTACGATTGTAGTTGTAATTTTAGTTTTTGAGTTGTTTTAATATAATTCTATCGTTCGACAAAAAAAAAAAAAAAAAAAAAAAAAAAAGACTCTTTTTTAATTTGTTTTTGTCATGTTTACATTTTTGTGTTTTTTGTTATTTATTTTTTCCAGAAGTGTGTGCTGAAGTTGGAATTGCAAGACTACAACGACAAAAGGAGGGCTTTAAAGACAGTTTCTACTCTTTCAGGTTGTAAGGCCAATCTTTAATTTTTCCTGCAAATGCTCTGTGCCCAAAAAAAAAAAAAATGGTTTCTGTTAAATTTTTGCCTCAACCTTGTCAGAAAGAAATTGTAGGATGTTGTGATGATTGTCACGTAAGTGAATTAAGTGTTCTGTTTATGCTGTTTGTGAGAAAATGTATGAAAATTCTGCATTGTAATTTTCTTTTCTTGTAAGATTTATGTAGGGTGATCTTCTAAGCTATTTTATTGGTTTTTATATGTGAAAACAATCTGAAAAAATGTCCCTCTTGGATAAGATACACTCCATACTAGGGAGAAACTAGAGATGGTGCATTATTTGGCATGATTGTTATTATGATTTTGAAAAGTGGGAAAAAATTGTAATGTAATGTTAAAGATTTCTCTTATGTGGGAGGACAAGGGAGACAGTGAAGATGCTCTAGGAGAACCTTGCATTTGAATGAAAGGATTTGAACCTCGGGATTTCAAATTCACAATAACAAATTTCACTGTGTTTGTTTGGCTCGGATTTCAAATACTTAAACTTCTATTTTAAGCTATATTTGAGTCACTGTGGTGGATTTCAAATCCAACTTTAGATGAAGTCATTTGAAATTATTTCCCATATCCTCCCCCCAAATCCAAATATTCTCATCCAAACGCAACCTTAATGAACATATTAGATATACAGGTGCATGTTGCAAATGTAAAACAACCACATTTTTACTAATTTTACGTTATTTTTGTTGTAGGAATCGATGAAATCGCCATCGACATGAAAGCAAAGAAACTAACGGTGGTTGGAACAGTCGACCCTGTAACCGTGGTAAGCAAATTGCGGAAAAGGAATTGGCCGACGGATATCATCTCAGTCGGGCCAGCCAAGGAACCAGAGAAGAAAGAGGAGCCCAAGAAAGAAGAGCCCAAGAAAGAGGAGCCGAAGCAAGAAGAACCAAAGAAAGAAGAGCCCAAAAAAGAAGAGAAGAAAGAAGAGCCCAAGAAGGAAGACGAGAAAAAGGCCGAACAAGAACTAGTCGTCGGTTCAGTAATGCCGTATAGGCAGTATTATCCGCCGATGAACACATACTACTATGTGCATCACAGCATGGAAGAAAATCCAAATGCATGTGTTATCTGCTAAGAAATTTTGCAATAAAATTGAAAGTGGGACTAAAATCTCTTTCTTTATTTCTTTCTTGGTTTTGGATATGTGCTGAATTAGATGCAAATCCAAGGCAAAAAAAAAAAATAAATAAATTCCTAGACAGGGCAATTCTGCCTATTACATGGTAAGCGCTGTAATAGTCTATTCAGGATTTTGTCAATGTGTATATATATTATTCAACTTTAATAAATGTTTTTTTTGTTCATCTTCTTTGGTTTTGAGTTTTATATTGAATTTCATCATACATCTTTGCTGGAAAGTTGCAATGGTGCATGTAATTTTCATTTTTTCTGTCTTGATTCAGACAAGTGGTTTGAAGGGGCAAACTAATTGGGGGTGACGATTGATTTTGTGAAATGGGACAAATTTGCATTGCTAGCCATTTTATTTTATTTTATTTTTATTACTAATGAAATCTTCTTATCTATTGAGTTTGTTTCTCTGTCACAGTGTTTTTCTGCTTGCTTGCACGCCACAAAAAATACATAAAATTATTATTAGCAGAATTTGTTTCGTGGATGGAATATCTTTTGGTATCTGAAAAAAATTATTGTTTGTGCAGCACATGCAAAATTAAATAATGGAAAATCTTTTCCAGGGAAAATGGGTTTTTAACCTTGAATCATCGCGAGGGCTTTAAATTTTCCCTTTTTTAATTTAACTTTATTTTTTATTTTTAAATATATGATACGCAATTATAAAATAAATATATGTTGATTAACAAAACGTAATTTATGTCGTAAACATGTGTAAAATTATAGTTGTTGGCATGTTGCAGCATTTCCTGCCATAAATTTTTTTTAACATAATCGGTTGAAAGTTATAAGAATCTCGTAGTCCCACGATACATCATTTCATATTTTAATTTATTGTATAATTCCATGTGTATAAGATAATGTTTTTATTCTATATGCATGTTATATTCACATGTTATATTGAAACACTTTATAAAATAGGATATCCAAAATTCCAAACTAGTCGAATGCGTCATTTTTGTCTAGAAATCGATCGTACAATAAGTTGTTATAGTCATTAATCAGTTAAGATTATAAAAAGAATTTATATATTTTAAAACTTTTCAATAATTTATTTGAAATACTACTACTATCAACTACCTTTTTATGACTATCATTGCACCAATTAACCATTAAGTTATAATATAGTTTTATGTTAATGTGATTAATTGGGTCTGCGTGGCTCATCTCCCTCTCACAATAGATGCAATTTGGCCAGCGCACAAAATTATTGTGGTAGAAATGAGGGGAGTACAAAAAGGGCATAGCAATGAAAAAGAAGACTTGGTTGAGAAATTTTGGGCAGTCATCAATTTTGGATAAGAAAAAATTATATAGGGGTCATTTCATAATAAAGTGAAAATGACCCAAGATTCAGTCCCATTTTAGTACATCCAAATGGAGAGTGGACAATAATAGTCTAAATTTAATGTGCCACGTCATTTTGACAAGGCAAGCCCAATTATTGTGAAGAGAGTAGCTAGATTAATATTATTATTATTTGTATTTTTACTTTCTTTGTGGAGTTGCCATTTTTATCCCTCAGTAACGGACTGAAAATATCTCTCTTAATGGATTGACAAAGTTTATAGTAATTTCTGGAAGGTAAGTAGATGCTACCCACTTGGGGAGGATAATATTTTAGAATATAATTTATACTACATTTAGAAAAAGACAAAAACTCCTGCAAACAGTCTAACGGGCTAAAAAACCGTTAGACGGATCTAAAACCGGCCCGGTGGTATTTCCGTGATATTAGCAGTTGTGTTTTAGTAGTTTTAAGGGACCACCGGTATTAACAGTCATTCTGAAAAGTATTAGCCGTCCTTCTAAAATGTATTAGCAGTTTCTGTGAAATGTATTAGTAGTTCCCTGGAGAGTATTTTAGTAGTTCTCCTGAATATAATTAACTTTTTCTCCCGAAAAGTATTATCAGTTCCTCGAAAAAATATTAGTAGTCCCTCGAAAAAGTATTAGTAGTTCTTTGAACAATATTTTATTAGTCCTTTTAAAAGTATTAGTTTTTTCAGTCAAAAATATTAGTAGTTCCAGGTGAAACGTATTAGTAGTTCCCCTGAAAAGTATTAGTTTTTCCCTCTGAAATATTTTTAGTAATTTCCCCGAAAAAGTATTAGTTTTTCCCTTAAAAAGTATTAGTAGTTCCCCTTAAAAGTATTAGATTTTTCCCTAAATGTATTAGTAGTCATATGAAATGTATTAGCAATCAATCTAAAAAGTATTAGTAGTTATTGCCCAAGGTTAATCTTCTTGTTTCAAAGTTCCAATTTTAAGGCTCCATGTTCTTTGCTTCAATTCCATGGAGGTTTTTTTTTTTTTTTTTTGCCGCAACTCTTAGAAAATTCTGATGAACATTGGAATCCGATTTATTCCTTTACTAAAAGCATAAGGGATGGAAATTTTAAGGCTCCATGATCTCTGCTTTATATTCTGATGAGGGTTTGCCTCCACTAAATAATGCTCAACAAGAGATGGGAGCTTGGAGGCTTCAACCTCGGCCATTGACGGAGGAGGAAAATGGATGGCACCGGATGAACTGCGATGAGTATTCCACTGCCAAAGTAGAGAGGATTTCCATGGAAGATTTGATTTCTCCTTGTTGCATATCTCACAAATGGCATCTTGAATAGCGGATTAATTGAAAATCACTGTAGGAAACGAGAAACCCATATGCATAGAATGTGTTGGGGTTGGGGATCCGTCTAGATCTGTTAGACGGTCTGACAAGAGATTTGCTCTTAGAAAAATTATCTAACAGAATGCTGGAGGGAATGCTGCATACTCTTTTCTAAATTTAAATATTTCATTTTTTTTGAATAAAATTTAAATATTTTTCCTGGATGTTAATAAGATGGAACTCAATTGGACCAGTAAATTTAAACTCGGGCCTGACCATTCACGAATAAACTCCAGGTCCAGTTATATGCGCCACTAAATCAAGTTGGGCTGCAATATATATATTTATTAGGCTTATTGGGCAGGAAACTGCTGTAATATTGAATTTAACTCGGATCTGGGCCTTTTTAACGGATTATTACTTTTTTTCCTTCTTACACAAATGAACCGAAAAAATAATAATTTAAAATTTTAGGCAAAAACGGCTTGCAACTTTCCGACTACTGCTTCATTTTTGTTTTTTCTTTTACTTAAATAAGAGTCGGCTCAAGATCAACCTTGTACTCCGTAGTTGAGGCGTGCGTTGAAAGGACGAATAACCCGGGTTCGATCACGTAAGTTAATCACTCATAATCTCACTTAATCATTATTCAGTATTACTTACTGTCTTACATTCTCTATCATTGTACTGATTTGAGCGTTGGAGAGGTCTCCTTAGGATAACTTCGGGGTCCGTCTAACGTTTGCGTGTATATAGGTAAGTTCCCGAGAAAGTTTTCAACTTCCTAGAAGAAGAATTGGAAGACTTTCCACTTGGGAAGGAAAAGACTGAGTGATTTGCCATAAAAAAAACATCATAAATAATTATATAAACTTATATATTTTTATGTGTAAATTATTTATTAAGTATATTGAATTTAATAATAGTTATAATATATAATTATTATTTAATGTGGAATGTATTGTTTCTCTCGTGATGTTAAAGTTGCATACATTACAACTTCCATGCACTATTCATAAAAAAGAGTCGGCTCGTTTATGGCGATTTTATTAAAATAAAAATAGTTTTTTTATGTTCTTTTTTTGAGTAGTTTTTTTTTTATGTTCTACCGGTAAAAAATGGTCAAAAACTTGCGAGAAGTCGGTTAGTACTTGACCGATTTTAAACCATTCTTTTTCGGTTCATTTGTGTAATAAGAAAAAAAGGCAATAATCTGTTTAAAAGCCCTTATAATAGGATCTGCTCCAATTATTTTAAATCCATAATCATTTGAAAGTTTTTTTTTTTTTTTTTTTTTTTCAGCGCTACTAAATTCCCATTGATTAATTAAATTTCGAACATATGTACGAGATTTGGTGTAGGGATGGCAAAATCCTTGTGGGGAACCATCCTCGTTGGTACCCGAATAAATTGGGACGGGGAATTCCTGATTAATTTCGGGGATGGGAGCGGGGATGGGGATTCCTCGCTTTTTTGAAACCGGGGATGGAATGGGGATGGTATTTATATCCCCCGTCCCCGTCCCCGCCCCCGATTAGATGAAACGGGGATTTCCTGTTCCCGTCCTCATTCACCGAAATATATTTATCACTACCAGAAAAACTGGTTTTTGAGACGCCAAAAAGTCGTCCCAAAAACTCAAAAATCGTTGCTAATACCTTATTTGCAACGGCTGGTCGTCCCAAACATATTGTCCCAAATATTGAGTCTCAAAAACTGGTTTTTGAGACGCCAATAAGTGTCGTTGCGAATATTGCATATTATTTGCAACGACTAAGTCGTTGCAAAAAATGGTATAATTTCCAAGTGTATATTTCCATAATTATTTGCAACGAAAATGTCGTTGCAAATACCCTAACCCTTTTCTCTATCCTAAATTTTACATTTTTTTTAAACCTGTTAATAAACATTTGTAATGACAAAACATATATGCATGTATATCAATCTGTTGGGTTCGCTTATACCACACGGGGTTGCACAGCGAAAATTTAAAAACTTTTAATCTAATTAAAACAAGGCATTCATCATAATAAACGCTAACCCCGTAGGTTCACGTAGCGATTGTAACGATCGGCATTTTTCGTTATCATGCGAGAAAAACAAATTTTGATTCGTAAGTGATAAAAGAAAATTACCCTCGTAGAGTCTTCTCCTTTTAGCGAAGATTGAGAGGAATCAATTCCCTGGATATGTGGCAATCACCTAAACTCCAAATCCTCGCCAATAGGGATCCAAACGTCTCCCCTCCAATCGAGTCCACATTTTGTTTGTAGACACCGGAATGAATCTTTCGCTAGTAAAATTCATTCCGTTCTTCAAAATGATAATTGGAATAGAACTCTTAATCTCACAATCAACTAGTGATAGGAGATTAATTGTTATAGAATAATAATTATCAATTAATTATTATTCACAAATAAGGAAGATAAACACTTAAGAGAGAATTTTTAGAAACCAAGAACTATTTTCTTTCTTTTTCAAAAAAATTGAAAACCACACGGCAGTGTTGTAGTTGTTCTCTCAAAAATGCAACTGAACAACTTTTATTTTTTTTTCAGTTAAAACATTTATCCTTTTTCATTTATATATTAACAAGTTTAATAAATATATTAAGAAGGAAAACTATCCACTTCATGATGTAGTGGGTTGGACCACTACACAAGTGGTCTTTGTGCCAAGAATAAAACTGCCGTGTTTTTCTTTTTTTTTTTTTTTATTTATTTTAATCTCTCTTATGTATATATATATATATATCCATATATATATATATGTATATAAATAAATCTTATTTATTTATTTATTTATCCTCAATAATCTAATGGACTTCTACAATTAGGCCTACTAGATTATATATATGGGCTTGAATTTCAAAGTTTAAATAATTAATACCCAAAGCCCAAATTAATCAATCTAATTGATTAATTAATTTATTCTATTCCTTTCATTGAGCCTTCTAATCAAATTAGATTTAATTAGATAGTCATATTATTTAATTAAATATTTAATTCAACTATTGAATTAAATTAAAACTCTAATTAATTAATCTATATTAATTAATTGCATCCAACTATTGAATTTATCAATTTGGAAATGTCAACAACCAAAATTATGTATGACCCTTTTAGGTTCACGACTAACACTAGCAGCGCGCTTACAACTCTTGTAACTTTCGAATAATATATTCTACTTATTAATCATATTAATTAATATACTTGAAATTAACTCTTTAATTTCAAGAACCTACAAATCATGGTAACATCTAGCAAGTAGCATGATTACTCAAAGATTAGGTGAAATAATGCGAGTAAACCTATTTCAATTGCAATTGCATACATGTACAATCCCTTCGAAAACTAATTTCCCGATTAAATCTTGGGTATGGATTTATCGAAACCCAATTGATTTAATAATCGTGATTCCATTTCAAGTTCCAATGATTCTTTTATGAATCAAATTCATCGTGCCTTGGCCAAGTCTTTGAATCACAAACTACGAAAACACAGGAAATTCCCTTGTCAAAAGACAAGTGTCGAATTCTATGTCGGCCACTAACAAGCCTCCATGTACATCAGTGCAATACCCAAAATACCCCTTTGTGATTGTCAAGCAATCAAAAGATAAATCAAAGTATTGCAGGGATAGATAGACACAAGAAATTTCTTTGTCGTGCCTCAAAACGAGGATTAATCATGTACTATTGCAATATGAAAATTCTTATTCGACAAACAAAGTTTCCATATAAGAACTTTCATTGGGTCATGTTCAGTGAACTTGTTCGCCAACAAGCACCGCATATATGCATTTGCGTCTCAACGCTAATGTTAATGGAATGTAACATTATCGTCTCACGAGCATGCATCATATACACAAGTCTTACGGGATTATTCAACGTCTATCTTGAAAAACCCATTGACTTGGAACTAGTTTAAGATCAAAGCCTTAGAGACATGTTCCATGATCGCCATCAAATGCGCAACCATACCCCATAGCTTAAAATGATCTAAGGACTTTATCTATGAGCAATCAAATAATAAATGCAAAACATAAGATAAAGAAAAACGCCTTTATATTAATATAATTCCCAATAAAATTGTTTCTACAAGTAAGATGAATCCATTCTAATTGGAGTGCGATGTGCACTCTACTCTAACATATCAATCAATATCAAACACATTATAAAACATAAATGCAATATTTATCCGCAAAATAGAAATCGAATATGAACAATATACGTGTATTACAAAAATAGAGTTAAGAGTCTAAATGAAAAAGGTCCTAAGGTCCTAATCAATATCTAGTGGGCATCATCATCATGGGTGGGAGGATCGGATGTCGTCATTTGAGTTGAAGTCAAGTGGCGGAACGCTAGAAGATGACGATGGTGGAGCACCATTATGTCCAAAGCTCGGTAGAGGACATTTGGATGCAATGAGCTATAATATCGTGTAGGGCTTTGTAGGCATTAGTTAACTCATCCACTCGTCCAAGCACCTGTTGATGCTCTTGTAAAGAAACTCCAATAGTAGCATTGGGGGGCCTCGGCAATGCATCACGTGGCAGAGTGGGTCCGACTCCATGAATATGTCCTCTCCGCTGACCCAACACCTCCTTCATAACAGCTATCTCGTCCACGGGACCTGAGAATGCATCACTACCTGAGACTGCCATTTGCGTAGCTCTCTCCTCCAGACGTTGCTACATACACATTTAAGAAATGGAAGTATATATTATTAATAAATGCAATTACGAAATTATTCACATTTATAATTACAACAATAAATACTTACATAAGTCTCCTCGGGGAATTCACCCAAGCCCTACTCAACGTGTGCATATCTCTAAAATTCTGAATGGGAAGTTGAAGTTTACGTGTCTCTGGGTTGGCCTAAGGCACAAAACAACAAAAATCTGTATAAACTTGTAACAAACCAAATAAATAAATCAACGATATTTATAAAGAACACGCAATGATCAACGAGATAAACATATGCCTTTTCGAACATTAGCTTATAAGTATTACAAGTCCAGATTGCTTATTTCAACATTTTAGCTTACAAGTATTACAGTCTAGATGTTTTATTTCTTAATTCTTGAAACACTTTTCAATGTTCACATGCAATCCTTAGGTGATAGTTGAGTACATTTGTATAATTGGCCAATTGAGTAGCTTAGTTGAGCATGTTTTTACAAGCAAAATATAGAAACTCAAGGGTCCACTATATTCCTAATTTTGGGTTGGATTATGAGAAAGACGGATGGACATGGAAAAGTGATTGAGAAGACGGATAAAGATTGCATTAGAAACACCTGCTCTGTTGACAAAAAGTTTGTCCTAAATTAAGAATTAAATCTGCAGGTTACATATGACCAATGGGTATATTTCAATTCAATCTAATTATTAAAGATCTATGTATATTTCAAAATTATAAGTACCTCGGTATTTGTTTCTATTTTATAACATATGTGACATATGACCAAGAAAATCAAACTAGGTTACCAACCCTGTTCAGAAATTTGTAACAAATCTGCAGTTATCAATCACATAGAAAATAATCAGCAACCAAAATTCGATACAGACAATGCAAAAACCATTAAAGAGAAAGGGTGGAAGTACAAAAGACCAGTTTCTCTTTGCCTAAATGAATATGAGGTTTCTCTGACCCTAAAGGGTTTATATGATCTGCTAATTCATTGGATTCTGTAAAAGAATACTATTTATAGGCCTCAATCATATGAATATAAAGCATCCACATTTTATGATAACTACCTAGCCCTTGATTGTTTACAGCTGAAAAAAATGATTTCTCCAAGCTACTGGCCATCGTAAACGGTAAAATTATCTACTTTTACTTCACACTATAAGAACAAAATGCAATATATTCAATTAAGCAATTAACCAGCATTCCACAATCAGGTTTTGGCAGTATATCTGTTCCCCCCCCCCCCCCTCTCTTTTTTATGAGTTATATAGTATCAGAATGATAATTACCTTCTTCGCACGATGCTGAGAGTAAGAAATCCGGCCATGTGTGCTCGGATATGGACGTCCTCATTCACCGAAATATATATATATATTTATTTATATATATGCATACATATTACTAATATTAATTATGTTTATATTTTTTTATTTTATTAAATTGTAAAATTAAACCCTAAAAATTATGTGTTTTATATTGTAATGATTTTTAATTTTTAAAATTACAAGACTTTGTATTTTAATATTATTGTATTTAACTCAATTTGTTGAAGTATTTTATATTGTGGAGTTATTATAAGATTAGCTAGTGATTCATGATATTTTATCTATTTTAATTATTAACTATTTTAAGTAAAAAAATATTTTTTTTATTAATAAATACAAAATGGGGACCCCAAATCCCCGCGGGGACCCCGTTCCCACTACAAGAAAAATGAAAAATAGTGAGGAAAATTTTGCAGGAATCTAAAATTTGTCACAAAAAATACTCTTTGAAACGAAAACATCATTATCTCGTCTAAATATGGAGACGAAATAAATCAATTCTTTGCCAAAATCCTCTAGTTCTTTTTGAAATATAAATATTTCTTTTTTAGCAAGGAATATCTGGTAAAATTATCGCCTCTAAGTTCTTCTTTGGGAAAAGATTGAAAATGGCCTAAATTTAAAGCCAACTTACAACTTTAGCCTCACTTATTCAAAAGTTTCAAAAATAGCCTTTTTATTTGATAAAACCCCAAAATACCCCTTATATTGAATTAAAGGTAAACTAATGGTTTTAAAGGTTTTAGGGGCCGCAGAAATGGTATCAGAGTCTAGGTTTATTAAGAACTTTTAGTTAAATTTATTATATTTGTGTAATTAACAATTGGTGAGGAGAAATTACTCCGATATTATGGATCCCAGGACCGATGTCCGAGATGTACCACTTACAGGACATATCGTCAAATATTGACGATGTATGCCAAGAACACCTTGACCAGGTTTCATATTGGGAATACCAACATGAAGAAAAAAAACAGGAGGCCGAAGCGGGAAACCTTAAGCGCAATGCACGAATCGAGGCGAGAATATTATAGGTAGTTACGGATGCTTAACCGCACCATATATGTTCACTTGATGAACCTTCAAGAAACGGTTCATGAAAATTCCCATCGAACAATGATTTTACGATGGAGTACCTGAGTGGAACGAGATACTTCCCAGACAAATCTAAGTTCTCCGAAGATCTTAGAGAAGTCCGGGAAGACGGTGCGGACTTATGGCAACCGCCATATTCATCTACCAACACAAGTTCATCGGATCCAGAACCGGATGGAGACGATGGTGAAATATCGAAGAAAACTCTTGAACTTCTTCATGATATTGAAACGAGTCAAGAACCTGGAGGACAGGCCGAGTTCTTCCGGAGGAAAGAAGCGTATAGATTTCGGGATAGTACCCTATTTACACCAAAAAGGAAACCAACCGAAGTTATACGAAAGATGACAGATGAGGAGAAGCTCATTGCTCTAATCAAAGGAAAATCCATCAAAAATTTTAAAAGATGGATATGGAAAAGATGAATCTTAAAGATCTACACGACTGGAGAATCCTTCGCAGGATTGGGTATTGTAGATTTAAAGATGAACGCAGTGATGGAACAACTTTGGTTACCTATGACCCACAAGGTAGACCAATTCCACCACCGCCACCGATTAATCCTAACGTCGAAGAAAGTACGGTTCGAATCATGGAGTTCGGGACGAGAGGATGCCACACGCCGGGATTTCTGGCCGGAAGTGATCCACTTTCGGAACGGAGGTCGAAACCTCTTTCGGGAACCGGACAACCCTCGGAAGGCCGAATGTTTATCGAGGCGCCTTATGGAAGATCGCACCTCGACCCAATACATCCATATGGGTTGATATTAAATCGGACATCCCGATTTTAAAAATAGAAGTTCTCATTGATGAATGGGCTTCAACTATGAGAATTTCAGCGGAACCCTCGATCTTACAAAGGATTCATTCATTCTACTCCTACAAATGAGTCTTGAAGGATCGGTGAAGATTGCCTGGGATATGACCGATGTTAGTACAAAAGGTTCGGTCACATCGGAGAATCACTTAATGGAATTATCGATGGTATGGCAAAACTATTCAAAATCCAGTTCATCGGCACGGGGTATTTTTGAGGATTAGAGGATGAAAAAGAAAGAAATATAAACAAACCCTCTATAGCCTTGAGTTATATGATATTTGTCATATTGACGAATATATCAAGTTGTTCACCGAATACGGTGGAAATCGAAGATTGAAGAAAAGGAAGGCTGCACGGCTATTCTTTGCAAAATTCCAAGTCCCCGGAGAGAAATGCTTATCGGGAATACAAGGATAGAGCGGAAGTAGAAACGTGGCGGAAAAATGTCTTTCCTAAAGGCGAGTTATCGAATGGTGTTACCAAGCGACTCTGTACAAGAATTACAAGAGATTAAGAGGAATTAACAAAGCGGTTCCTCTATGTTGCGTGGATAATGACATCCCAACAATTGTGGGAGGTCAACCAAGGCACAAGAAGAAGAAGGACATAAGCCATCCATACCGCCGAGGAAGCAACAACAAAAGAAGATGTCTTCATGGAGACCTAGAAGGTTACGTCAAAACAAAAAGCCCGGGTTATAAATCGGGGCAAAGACCAACACCAAGCGGAGTAGAGCCTCATCATCAGTTCAAATCAAGCAAGTACGGAGAAATCCGGAAGAAGAACTTCCAGGGCGTGCTCACACGAGCTAATGAAAGTTTCAAAGATTGTAATTGTTGGACATGCGGAGCAAGAGGCATATCTCAAAACGGATTGCCCGGACAATCAAAAACGAGTCGAGGCAGTTCGAGGCCACACCGTAAATCGAAGAAGGTTTATTATCGGATTTAATACGGTGTATCAATTTGAGGATATTCCCTCGGATGAAAGCATCTATGAAGAAGAGATCTATTCGATGATGGAAGTGAATCGATTCGAAATCGAGTGAAGAAGAAATTCTTCAACAAACGGTCGGGGAGGATATGTCGATTCCTCTCTCACACTACTGATGTCTCATAAGACTCTTATGAGAATTATGAAGGAAGATCCAAAGCTTCAAATCTATGATGGATTTACAATTGGGGCGATGGAAAAGGCTTTGGATAAGATTGGTTTTCGTAATAGAAAACACCAAATTATCCACAGGGTAACAACCGGAGAATTTGCCATTCCAATGGAGTTTACATGAACTGATCGAGATGCAGTTGGTCCCTATTAGAGAAATACAGGAGATCAAAAGCAGAGTTAAAAGAGAAGTTGCAAATACACTCTCATGGATTCATATCGGAGCTATAAGAGTCATTATTAAAGCAACATTCAAAGAAGGAATAGATTCGCCACTCAATCTGCTATCTTTGACAAGCGAATCTCAAACCTCAAGGATTCATGCCTTGGCAAGCGATTCTGAAATTTGTATACATGAAAATTGGCATTTAGTGTCTATCCTAGAATTGCATACAATTTGGGAGATCGAGATTTCAACGAGTCCTAACTCTTCATCAAGATTTCAAAAGAGTCGAATTGATGAAAAAAGGGAACAGACCTACTCGATCACATACAAGATATCATATGCTCTCTCGAATACACATCATTCAAGTATTCTTGAGAAAGGAATTTATTGAAGTCCCAAGGATTTTCGAGGACTTTGCCAGGGTGGTTTTACGAGAGATTATTGAGTCTCCAACTATCAAGAGATCGATATGAAAATACAAGATCAACCATCTTCAACAAAAGCCGAAGTCTTAGAGTTGAGCGAAAGATGTCTTTCCAACAGAAAGAATGACGAGTAGCGGCCGTTGAAGGAGACCAAGTGCAGTTCAAATGCATTCCCGGATGTTTTCAAAAAACAGCGAGAGCCGAAATGTTCGAAATGATGGCGAGAAGTTGAAGTAATATTCGACATCACTCAAAAGGATAATATTTTTCCTTGTGATGTTCTATATTATCTCCAACAACCAATAGTTGGGCGGTATCAAGAAGCACGAAGATAGGTGAAATTGAGCTAACTATCACAAAGTTGCGGGGAAAGATCCCGAGAACAATTAATACCGGGAATTAAATTTCTTGAGGATCATAAACCTTGGGAAAGATTACAAGACGGAATGGAGTTCACGATGGCGATAAAAGATATAGAATCGGATGACCACTAGTCCATTCTCCATATACATTTCTATCGGAATGTTATATGCTCAATACAAGGCCGAGTATTTCGCCGCCTATATTGATTCAGTGCCGGAATATGTCTTTGCAAAGCCGAATGTTTTTCCTAAAGAAATTGGAGAAGATTTACCAAATATTGCGGGAAGAGATTTCTCTAAAAGGATTCTTATCCTTAACAGGGAATTAAACAAGCGTAAATCATGATCGGAGGCGGGCGGTACCCCGTGGTACAAGGTGAAAACGCCACCAATCTATTTCCATGATACAGTGCGGATGTTTTGCTAGGAAATAATTTCCTACAAACATTCAAACGATTTACACAGAAAATGAGACAAGAAGACTTATTTTCATAACATTATGTGATCATAAGATTATTGTCAAAAGATCGCGGAGGCATTTTACGAAAAATGCCCATTACTTTTCGCGAAAGCGTGGTGATGAAGCCAAACTTCGCAATCCAAAAATGGCGGATCAAAGGAAATTTGGTGAAGCTTTATTATCCTATAGACAATTTGGTTCCAGTCAGAAGGATAAGAAGATATGGGATAATAACTTGTATTAATTCAGAGTACAAGGAGAAGAAAAAGTTACTCAAGAAGCCATTGCAGAATTATGGATGAGTCTAATGGAGAATCCACAGAGTGACGTGACCCTAGAGGAACAAATATCACTCGAGGATATCAAGAAGAAGATCCAAAGGAATTACAATGAAGATCCTTTGGCTTGGTGGGATAGAACGAGCTTAAAGCTTCCTTAAAGGTTAAACCTGGAAAGGAGTGCGAGTTCGTAAGATTCAAACCAATCCTTATGAACCGGAGGATCGTGAGGATATGCGAGAAGATACTTAAGGAACATCTTGACCTTAAGTTAATTTCACCAGGAGTTTCTCCATACAAAGATCCAGGTTCTTAGTCGAAAACCATGGAGAAATCAAAAGAGGAAAGCGAGACTTTGTTATTAATTACAAGGGAATTAATAACATTTTGGAGTTCGACGGATACTATATCCCAAGCAGAGAACATCCGGTTAATCGTATCAAAGGTACCAAGATATTCTCAAAGTTCGATTGCAAGTCCGGATTTTACAGTTAAGATGGATGAAGAAAGCAAGAAGTTCACAGCTTTCTCTACACCACAAGGACACTATATTTGGAACGTGATGCCTATGGGATTGGCTAACGCACCCCAGATATATCAAAGAAAGATGGATAATCTCTTCAAAGATTATTTCAGTTTCATGTTCGTGTATATCGATGACATTCTGATCGCATCAAAGAACATGAAGGAGCATCTTAAACATTTGGAAATATTTTCAGATATTTGTCACAAGGAAGGATTAGTGCTTTCGGAGAAGAAGGCAGTAATTGCAACAAGACAGATTGAATTCCTAGGAATTGAGATCGACGAATCTGGAATCATCCTACAAAATAATATTGTAGAAAAGATACAGGATTTCGGATACATTGAAAGACAAGAAGCGACTTGAGTTTTCTTGGGTTGTCAATTTTGTTGGAATGTTCATAAACAATCTAGCACATTACGGGAAGGTGTTTAGCCCATTGCTTAAAAAAAGATCACGATATTCAAATGGGAGAATGAACATCAAGAAGAATTAAGCAACTTAAATAAGTTTGCAAAAAGCTTCCTAAACTTGCAATTCCACGGGATGAAGATGAATCGGTGCTTTACACAGATGCCGTGATCATTGGTGGGCGGCGATTCTTACAAAAGCCACACCGAACGGAGAAGTGCCATGCGGATATTGTAGCGGACTATTTACGTAGACGGTGAAGCAACTCGGTGGCATATCAACGAGAAAGAATTCTTTGCGATCAATAAAAGCTTTCAAAAAATGGCCTTTATTTCTCTCGGCTAAAAAGTTTATCTTAAAATTGATAATTCAAGTGTCAAAGCTTTTACAAAAACAAAATTGAATCAAAACCGAAAAAAAGCTAGGATACTTAGATGGCAAGTCAATGTCAATATTATGATTATGATATTGTCATTATAAAATCTCATGAAAATGTTCTTGATTTTCTAACAAGAGATGGAGGGAATTGAAGCTGATTCCATCCTCACAAAATTTCAAGACATCTTGGAGACTAGCCGGAAATGCTACTCCGAGAATTTGATACCCTGGTCATCAATGCTTTGATTTGGCGAAATTACAAAGGAATGATCGGGACAAAGTAACCGATCGTATACGAGCATGTGTCCTGGTCTCACTCTCGATTGAGAACGGCATTTCAAAACCACTCCTCCGGCCGCTAATAAGCAAACGGAGCGTTTAGAGCGCAGGGCTCCCCAACTTGTAGCAGAGGATTCCAGTACTCTAGCAAAAGTCCTAAGTCGGCGAAATGTTGGCCTAAGGAAAACCGATACTCCGAGTCAAATCCCGAGTTATCACATCAACCCAAAGACGTCCGGGTAAGGGCGAAGAGATCAATCTTAGACATGATGGGCACTTCTAAGGTTGATATTAACGAGATTAAGGTTTCTTTCTTTTGGCGGGAATACCAGGCGGGTTGGGAGAAACGACACGAGCAAGGGGATATCTCGGAAAAATAAAAATCGATATTTCTCGGAAAATATCCAAGGGTTTGGATGTTACCAAATTCCCCTGAAGAAGTGAAGAGGTGGTACGAGTTTGGGGCTTTAGCCCGATCTATACTACTTCACCAGGCTTCTGGAGATCACAAAACCAAAATGGATCCGAGGAAGCGAATGTACGAGTCTTTGGTCCAACAATGACAACCTAAAACGAGGGGATACATTGGAGTTGTATTTCATAAGTGCGAAAGAACAGAGCCGTCGGAAAAGGTGGACATGAAGCCTTCCATTATATCGGGGCCGACGACTGACCCGGATGAAAGAGCCTTCAAAAATATCAGGAGGCTAGTTCGGAAAAAGTACAATTAGCCATGACCTTCACCGAAGATCAAATTACTACAAGAAGAGCATGGGATTGTGGGTGCATTTTACGAGATGGACAAAGTCAAGTTTAGTTCAAGTTTTATCAAAATTCAAGTGAACGGATCATTCCTGTTGAATACTATGACAAGAAAAACAACAAGATTTGCGGAAGACTTATTCGAAAAGAAAAGAAATCTTCGTGGGAAAACAAGCTATCGGGGAGTAAAGAAACTCACGGAAATCTTTGCAATATGGCTCACATCGGCCATTGGGAACTTGGTCTGTCCCGAATGTCAAAACCCGGAAAACCGGAATTTGGCAAAGGATTCCGGCCAAAAGTCGATCGGAGAAGACCCTGCGATGGAGAAGAAAAGTCACGAAGTATCCAAAGTTTGGGGACCACCAAAAAAGTAGATTCCCCAACAAAGCTAGTGGAGACATGTGACTACAGATACAGTAACAACCCACTCAACAAAAAAAAAAAAAAAGTGGGTCCATAAAAGATGCCGTCCAAAGTATTACAAGACAAAGGACGAGTCGGGATTTGGAAGTTTGTATAAGAACTTGGATACTGGCAGATGATGGGGCAATCCATGAAGAAAGGGAAAGACCAACTAATTGCTGCAAGTGGAAGCGAAGAATAATTGAGAGTTTGATGTAGCGGTGACGTCTTACATTTCAACAAGAGTGAAGTCCGAAATTGAAATCCCGACTTTCATCTATTTAAACCGTAGTTTGAAGGAGGGGTGAGGATATCGAACATTTCCTTGACTTCTTACAATAAACTTTCTTTGTAAAATTCTTTCTTTGTGAGTTTAGAATTTCAGTGTTTTTCGATTTTAGTTTTAGTTTTTAAATTTTATGTACAAGAGTGTGATAGCCTTTATGAGAGGCTAAATGTGTTTTCTCCTCCCAAAAGGAGATTCGATGTAATAAATTTTTCTTTAAGTTCTTAATAAAATAAAGGTTGTTTGTTCAACATGTGTTCATAATGTACTATTGATCAATCCCTTTGAAGAATTACTTTTTACGCCAGGAGTAGGAAACGAACCAGTGTCTTTGAAAGCGGTTTCTCAAGGAGTCGGATAACTTGCGGATCATCTTCCCCGAGGTGAGGTTGAACAAATGAGGAGTCTTTTGTCAAACGATCTCGGGCGAATTTTTTTCGGTGGCGTTGCGAACCACTTAACCCGGTCTTTGTTTTGGTCAAAAGAGGTATGAATTTTAAAGGGATTTATTAATTTTACTAAGCATGTTGGGCGATATGGTCGTAATGGACTATTTCCATTTTCACCGTAAACCTTAGTTTGGAACTCGATAACATAGAATCAAACATCTTTTAAATTCTATGACCTGGTTAAGTTTATCGACCGAAAACCCGACATGATCTTTTTAAAACCTCCGTATGGGACCTGGATCTAAGTAAGTGTATAATGCCCACGAATGAAACGAGAAATAAAACTGAAAGTGTTCGTATTCATGAAATCCTGTACAAATTAATCATATTTCCTTATTCTGTTATAAAGGGTATAATGAGAACTTTAATATATATTTGAATCCTTTTAATAAGGAAAAGCGTAGAATCGAAACATGAAAAAAGCCATTCTTGAACTTACCCCTTCTTCTTTGCAGAAGACTTTAACCTTTCGCTGCAAATTTTTAGCGCAAAATATTAGTTCCTTCTCTTCGCGCGAAATAATTCCCACGGCCCTCCCATCAAATTCTTTCACTTCCTTCCCCATCGGGTTCCTTTCTTTCCAAATCCTAAATTCTGGCAAACCCTATCCCAATCGCAATCAGCTTTCTCAATCAATTTCATAGCCTTTTCATTTGAGAAATCCGACAATGGTGCAATAGGGCAGTACGGTAGTTGACCGCTGGAAATTTACTTTGCATTCATACTCGCCGGAATCAGACGACGGGCGCCGTCGGAATTTCGAAGTTGGGTACAACTTTGAGTCAATGGAATCAGGTATATACTCATTTCACAAAACATAATTCACCATGTGATCCTTTTCTTCTCTGCATGTACTAAAGTAAAATTCGGAGATATGCGGCAGAATTGCAAAACTCTAGTTCTCCTTTTCTCCTTATAATATTCGGTTTCCTGCCTTGTATGCAGTTAGTGACCGTGGTTTTCGATTTGTATTATTTGATAAGAAGATACTCTGGAGAAGCACTACCTTTCGAATCTTGTTGAAATCTCTTCATTCAACTGTAGTATCATTTTTTTTTGGAGATAGCTCTAAACACCAGAAGCAAGAAGTGTTGGAGATACCTTGAAAACACCAGAATTTCTTTTTTTAGTTTTACCTTGAAAAACCTGTAGCTTTCTCATGGATTGGAAGAAAGTGGCATTTTTCCTGCATCTTTTTTCTTTAAGTGATAATAAAAGTATTATTATTTTTAAGTTTTCTTTCTGAGTTGTGTCTTTTGGGTTTATCTTTTCATTCTTTCTCATTGAGAAATTAACATATTTTATAGTGGGCCTTATTTATCATATGCAGATTTAGGTTGTCCTGCCTTTTACTTGGCCTTGTTGAGTATTTGTGCATTGTTCTTTTTACATACATATTGGTTATTGTGAAAGGCATGACTTCAACTTTGTGATATGAAGTAATTTTGAATGTTTGTGTGTTTAGTTGTCTAATGCACTGAAAATTTGAAATTTTTCTTGAGACCTTTGAACTAGAATTACAAGTCATCTCAAATATCAACTGATCTGTGAGCAATGATTTAGTACAAGTAGAAAGTGCAGTTGAATGACTAATAGCATAATCAAGAGAAATAAGAGAACTAGAAGTAAATTGACATTGTTTCCCTGAAAATTAAGTTTATGTGGTGGTTGAGTGTATTTAAAGTTAGATCTTGTATGCTAATCTTAAATGAGTTTGATAACATAAAGATACTTGTTCCGTTGACGTAATGTGACTGATATATAATGATGGATTTCAACTAGCAGTTCTGAAAATCTATGGTCAATGAGTAGAAAAATGTGTGCTGAACTTATTTTTTGGAAATTTGTACTGTAGGTGGTTGATCTTCTATGCTTTGAAATGAAAATAGTCGGAGAATATTTGCACTACTCTGAATTTCTATTTTCAGCTTGATCAAGGACTATCCTAGCTCTAGAGCACGTTCAATTTTCCGCTTCATCTTGTGATTGCATTGCCTAAGATGGGTTAACATAAGCTTTTACTGCTGCAATCTATTTGTATAAATGTCTCTAAAGTTTATGGGTGCATTGTCTGGGAGTAAAGAAATTGTCGAGCTGAATGAGATATTAGATTATATTGAGTGCTAAGCTATTAAGATAACTGTAGTTTGTTTGACCTGAGAACACACTTGAATTTATATTAATTATCTACTTCCAATCAATTAGCTCAACTATACTCTTTCACATGCAGTTGGTTTCTATTTCCAGTTGGAGATTCAACTTCTGCAACTGAAACCATATTCCAAGGGGAAGGTTTGAAAATTAAAGGTACCACTTTTCCTAGACCATGTTTGAGTGCACTTGGAAACTTAGCCTAGGGAATATTAAACATGATCAAATCTCATGGATCAAGTTTTCAGAATTCAGTATTTTCTAGAGTAGAATAACAGGGAGGTGTAAACTATCCCTTAAGACATGGTCATTATGTCATTACTCAAAACAAAAGTGTAAGCTATTTAATTATTCATCATAATAATAAGTTATGCAACAAAAGTTTACCTTAAAGCAGACACTTTAATCTACCAAGCACATGGTTCACTTTGTAACGTTTTTCAACCACTTACCATTTCTTATCATAATAATAATTTCTGCAACAGAAGTTTACCTTGAAGCAGATCCAGTCCACAAGCATATCTTCACCAAAGGAGGCCTATATCACAAATATCAGTGATTTGGACAAGGAACTTGATTGTCTAAAGTATCTGTTGAGGTAATAATATTGTTCGAATCACGATAACTAGTCAAGTCTTTTTTCATGAAAGATTATTTGATGATTGCCTTAAGAAACTCATGAAAAAATAAAGAGTGTACTCAAACTCATTTTATTCTCTTAACTTTTATTCATCCATGTATATCTATTTCTTCTACAGGTTAATATATTCAACAGGTTTTTGAATTATGAATCGCAATTGGATAATGAATTTGAATCGCGTGGCTCCAGAATATATAAACGGTTTGAATGAATTTTTGAAATTTGCCGAAAATCATATGATAAACGAAGATTTATCCAAGATCCATTGTCCTTGTCGAAAGTGTAGGAATTTATATATGTTTGACTTGAAGATTTGTGATCAAATTAATGATGATGAAGATATTGAATTAAATAGCGATGGAGAGGAGCATATACTTCAATCTGATGATGATAGTGACTAATTCGTATTGAGAGCTATGGTATTGATTTCTAGTTGTTATTTCACCTGAACTTGTTAATTTTTCTTAATGTCTTAGTAATATCATTTTCAATCCATGTTGTCATCTAGCAATAAATTAATAGAGTTTGATTGTTGGCTGTTTTTGCGAGCCAACAAGCCAGCTTTGGTTACTTATCCTGATTTGGCTTTAAATCGTGAGTGTTGAGTTGGTCTTGGTAGTAACTTTTGTTTGTTTTGATGTTTGCTTTTACCAATTTTTTTATTATGCCCTTTGTGTATTTTATATTTCGTTTCTCTCCGCAGTTGAATAAAACGTCTTGTTTTTGTTTTTCTGCAGATATGTCTTGCTTCCAAGGGTGTTCTTTTGTCCAGAAGCTGCAGCATGCTGCTTCTTCACAATTTTTGTGTTTACCACATTAGTCCTCCTGGACATGAGGTTTGTAAATTGGCCTGCTTGTGGAAATTCATCCTTGCTCGTTATTTTCCAACTGTTGTTACATATTTATACTGATATTGAATAATATAGCTCACAACAAATTTAAATGGGACTCTGATAAGAGTTCTTGCAGTTGGGAGCTTGTGTAATTTGTGCCGATGATCCTCTGCCTTCTGTCGATGACTTAGCAAATCAAGTTGTTGAAGTGCTCAATTATTTTAGGTAATAATAATAATAGTGAAATTTTTATTTCGAAAAAAAAAATTAACTTGCCTATTTGTTTCTTTTGTCTTAGTTCTTCACTACAATGCATATCTAAGTCCTTGTTCTTTTTTCTTGAGAGTCTTACGAGTTGTTGTTTTATGTATTACAATTAGAACTAAAAGTGTTTTATTCTAATATATATATATATATATATATATATTTTCTTTCGGAGTTGGTGATAACTAGATCGAAGATGATGTTTCATCAATGGATGTTGACTTTTATCTTGTATTTTTTAGGGAATTTTATCTTTTGTTCCTGAAACAATGTTAGAACAAAATTCATCCAACGGAATTTGTAGTTGTTCCCTTCAAGAAAGAAAAATACTTGTAGTGATCGATTACTACAACTTTCTTTGTTCACTTTTGTTGAATGAGCATTGTGGTTATTTTATTTTTAATATCTTTTATATTACTTGATCGCTAGTGAATGCCTTACAAATAAGAATATGCAAAAACAATTTAAATAAATATAAATGTGCGCATGATAAATAAAATTATAATGATTTTAGCGAGGAAAATAATAAATTTGCGGTTAATGTTCACATTGTATCCACTTTAGCGAGGAAATTAATAAATTTGTCATAAACATTAGTTGCGAAATTAAAAATTTTCTCTCTAAATTTTAGCAGCAAAATCAAGAATCTCCTCGCTAAAGTTTGTGAGGAATTACGAACATATGCTGCAAATATTATTTAGTGACGCTCTTATAGCAGCGAGAGGTGCGAGGAATATATTTCCTCACTAAATTCCATTTGTGACAAAATTAGCAATGTTAGCAAGGAAAAATTTCCTCGCTAAATTGCAACTTTCTTGTAGTGTCCCCGAACGGGGATTCCCCATCCCCGTACCAGATGCCCAAAACGGGGAATGGTACGGGGATGGTATTTGAAATGAGATTCGGGACAGATGGTATGTCCCATACCAACCCCGTCCCCGCCCATTGGCATCCCTAAATTTTGGTGGCACATACACATGTTACGATTACATAGTATTTTCAATGTTCATTTTGTATTCAATATTACACATGTGAGTCATATATATAAAATAAAAAAATATTATACATTTGGTATAAATGTTTAATTATATGTTATTTAAAATACATGAAAAACCAAATAGAAGATGTAACAATTACAACAAGACTTCAACACGTAAAAATGCATGGTTACACTTATTGTCTCAATTACACACTTGGGGTGCATACACTAGGTAAAATATATGACATATTAAAACACTAAATTAGGAAAAAGAAGAACCAACTAGGGCTAAAACATACACTCACCAAATAAAAATGCACGGTTTTACAATTTTATAGCTAATGACTGCATAAAATTAATCTTCCTTGGCATTATATTAAACCAGTGTACAATTAAGTCCTGGCACGAACCATGGGCGAGTGAGGAATTGGAGAGTGCGGTGAAATCACGCGAGGCGATGAATATGACAATGTCATCATTACATTTTCATCACATATCTGCGATGTACTTAGGCTTAGGGTTTTCTGACATGCCTTATTTTGTTTTTTTACCATAATTACTTCTGCATCTTCCCCTTTCTCCACAAAGTTTCGGATTCTCCTAAGAGCAACCTCCATTGTCTTATCATCCATATTCGCAAAGCAAACCCTAAACCAACCAGGCTCGTGGCAATGGAACGACGATCCAGGCGACACATTTAGCTTAACATCATTGATTATTACACTCCACAACCCCATTTCATCTTCAAATGTTGGCTTTTTCAATAACTTCCTCAAATCCATCCAACAAAACAAACCCCCATTGCTTTCCAAGCACCTTATGCCCACTTGTTCAAGTCCTTTCGTGAACGATCCGCGCCTACTTGCTAGTCTTTTCGTGCTTTCTGATAGGAATTCGTTCACGAATTCTTCGTCGACAGACATTGAGGCTAGCAAGTGTTGCGTTGGGACGAGACCAAGCCAAAGCTCGACATTTTTCGACCGATGTTCACCACTATGTCGTTGTATGAATACACTATACCGACCCTGAATCCGGAAGCCCCATGTCTTTAGACAGGCTATACACTACGTGTATTAGGCTGCGATTGCAATAATCTTCCATCTCTTGGACGACTTGAAATGCTTACAAAATCCAGGGAATGCACGGTGGTCACGTATATTTAAATCGCAAAACAAGGTGGATTTGCTTGTCATTTATGAAGGTCACTAGGGTTCTCAATGTGGCCCTGTCCATGGTGGTTCCTAATGGATTTGAAGGGTTTGTTATGATGAGGCCTTTCACTTTGATGTTGGCTTTTTGGGCATTTTCATATGCCTCTTCAAGGGCTTTCTTGGTAATTTGAAAATTGTTTGAGCTTTCGCACACGACAGGTAGTAGCTGCACCCGAGTTCTCCATCTCAAGTCCCTATCAAATCTGTTAAGAATCCAATATATCCCAAGTTACAGTTATATGGTAGCATTTATATACACTCAAAAATTATATATTGAGAATTTTTTTAATAAGTTGGACTACTTGGTTGGAGGAGATGGGATAAATTTCAAAAAAAATTGAAAGATACTGCTCGAACCCCTGGTCAACACCCTTAGAACGGGTTGAGTTACAAGCTCGTGGTCAATTGTATATTGAGGATTAACATGACTTTTTTTTCCCAATTATAAAGCTCAAATGGTAGGATAATCCGGGGTAGTAAATAGACTCTTTTAAAAGTCTCTGGAAATTGACGTACTTCGGCTTGTCAACTCAAAACATTCTTTAAATACTAGTTATACTATTATGCTTTATTTGTAGTTTACATCATAAAACAGTATTATGCCTCAATAATTTCACGACATTAATAATATCATTGAATAAATTGTGGACATGAAAAATACAGAATTATGAAAAGATATATTTGGCCACTCACCAAAATGTTATAGGAAAAAATGGCAACAACAACTAATGTTTCTTGCTTCTCACTCTCAGATTGTGCATTGAATTATGACCAGGTGAAATGAACATCTTCTATGCATGCAATTACCTTCTTTTAAAATGATACCATACATTGTTGTCACTTAATGAGAGAGAATTGTTTGGTAGCTAATGGTAGAATGTTTGTAAAATTCAGACTTTATGTGTGAATGTGATTTTGACCTAGCTCTTTCCCCACCGTACTTAAAAAAATGAATTTTGTCAAAATAAAGTTTGTTAGAGTGAGAATTATGCCACGATATAGTATATCATTTTTACAATTTAATGTAAACGTCGTTACAATCACTGGCGTAGCCAAGGGGGGGCCAACCTGGGCCCTGCCTCTCCCCCACCCCACCCCCCAATTTTGTAAAAAAAAAAAAAAGAATTAATAGGTAAAAAAGATTTAGAATTTTTTTATTGAATATTTATATGGTTTTTTTGTAATTTTGATCTGGCTCACCCAAATTTCGTGTATCGGCCCACCCCCAATTATTTCCTGGCTACGCCATTGGTTACAATTGATTAATGATTGTAAACAAATGCAAAGACACACACAAGAAAATTAAGTGAGAATCACTTAATGTTTAAAGGGGAAAAAATGTTTTTGCAACATGAACTTCTACATTTTTTTACACAATTTACAACATAAACTATTTTGCTTTTTTGCGACTAACAACCTAAATGTGTGTGTTTTTCCACTTTATAACTTTCCACCAAATTTAGGAGTTGGAATATTCTTCTTTCTCATGTTTTGATTATTGTACATGCACTGGTGTAGCCAAGGGGGTAATAGGTAAAAAAAAAAAATTTTAGATTTTTTTATTTAATATTTATATGATTTTTTTTTTGTAATTTTTATTTGGTCCATCCCAATTTGTGTGTTCTACCACCCCCAATTATTTCCTGCGCCATTGTGTACATGCAAAGGCCAACACACTAGCTAGGTTAATTTTCCGCCATGAGACTATAAAATAAAAGTAGGCAATTTAAGGCAAGAAATTTATATTTATAATACATACGCTGGATAATAAGGTGTGGGGATCAAAAATGCGTCTCCAGGATCAGCCAAACAGAACATTAGAAGCTCATTAGCTCCTGTGGCCCCACCAGCCATTACTATCCGTTCAGGATCGAAACTAACCTTGCCACCTCGACTTTTTCCCATAAAATTCGCCACAGCCTGCATCATGTGAAACAAAGATTAAGAAGAGAAAAAAAAAAAGGAACGAAAGTTAAAAGAAAAGAAAATGTTATAAATAAATATGTGCATGTAAACTAGTACTAGAACATACATTTCTAAATTCAGGCAAACCATGATAATCTTGAAAGATTGCGATATCCTTAAAAGCATTGACTCCTTCAGACTGCAAATTGATGCTCTTGGATTCTTCTTAATCCATTCTTCAATCAAGTCCAACGAAAGCTGAAAATGGGACAATATCAAAAGGAGTTCAAATATTGGTTATATTTGTCCGGCTTAATTTCAATTTAGTCATATAACTCTTCGGGGTTGGCAAATTGTAACTTTTTGATGTGGCATATTCGGTCGGTGATGGATTTATCTTTAGCCAAAATAACAATTCATTTCAGTAACTTATAAAGGTCATAGATATTTTTGGTATTTTGGCTAAAGACAAAAGTATTATGTGAACAAATAAAATATTGAAATACCAAGTTCGGACTGAATCTCACAAATTTGGAAATTGTAGGGTCAAAATCGCACAAATTGAACTTATGAAATTAAAATTACACAGAATAAACATCTTATATGATCAAAATTGCTACCGGAAATATTAGTTGGACTAAAATTGGTAGCCGCCCTATAGTTATACGCAGGGACGAAGCCATGTATGCCCAAGGGGGCACCTGGCCCCCTCAAATTTTTGAAAAAAATAGGGGTATTTTGGTACTTTCACTTTTTAATCTTAAAAAATAAAAAAATAGAAAAAAAATCTTCAATTATCTTGCATTCTTATTTCCTACGTTCATTTGTGGATCTTGAAAAATATGAGTCTTGGTCATTTTGCCCATTTTTAAAATTTTTTGTATATTTTTAAGCTCCACCATTAACTTTAACTTGAATTTTTGCATTATACTCTTGTGTCTCTCTTTGCCCTTTTGGTATATTGATGTAATTGTATTTTGTTATTTATTTTTTAATACTAAGATGTAATTGAATTAATATAATGACTTAATTAAAATTTCTACCTATTTTAAATTTGATATATTTTTTTAATTTTTATATGTGGTAATGGACAAATTGTCTACTTATGTTTTGTAAAAATGAAAAATAGTCATATTTTTTGAAAATATATTTTTTAGCCACTTTGACACTATCATACCCTTCTTGTATTCTCTGATGAGGTACTTGGTTATATTTCAGGAAATTGATGCGGTACATTTTTTGGTATCGGGTCCATATGGACCGGTCCCTAGAAAGAAAAAAAAAAGACAAAGTGGAAATTTGAACTCAAATATGGCTAAAACAATATAGTTAAAACTATTTTTATTATAGAGAAGCGACCAAAAAACCCAACGCATACTTTTTATATTAATATTAGTTGGGCCCCCTTCCCGAGATTCCCGCCACACAAGGTTATACGGACCAATTTTGCAATTATGCCTGCTATTTGCTCCAATTATAATTTTATCACTTCGAATCTTCTGTTTTAACTAATTAGCTAGTGCATGTTGCATTTTGCTTCACACTTCATATATATAACAGAAATATAAAGTACGAGATACACTTAAACTAAGAAAAAATTAGGTGTGAAAAAAAAAATGATGAACCTGATTTTCAGCAAGGCCCATTTGTATAACTCCATTAGGGTTTTTGGTGGGATGGAAAGGATTGTTTTCATATGCTTTCCACCCATCAAAATAAGGTGAATTTTCACCGTGCTCATTGTTGGTGGCTAGCTTGGACAGAAGTTGGCCATCTCCATTCTTAAGTTCCATTTTCATTCTTGATTCTTAGTTCGTGTGTGTGTGTGAGAGAAGAAGAGTGATTTTTTTCTTCCTAGAAGAATGGAGCTCGAGTGGAAAGAATAAGATGACATGCGTGGATATATATAGGCAAGTGAAGTGACTAATTTAAGATAATATATAAAAAAATATGGGTGTCCCTCGGGCATAGCTCAACGGTGCAAAGAATCTGATTGATGTGATATTCATTTTGCTGGCGTGGGTTTCGAATCTGCCTGGTAACATGTTGTATGAAGATTTCTTGTGTAATGCCTCAGTTTAAGGCAGCTCAGGGCCCTGACTCGTTAAAACATATCATGTGATTCACTTTCTCCACAAAACTCTAGAAACAGGGCAGTAAGTACCCTCAAGGATGAGATTTATCCTTTATGGAGAAAAAAAAAAAAAAACATGGGTCATTAAGATAGAAAGAAAACTCGGTTTCAACGTTCAAATGTTTGAAAAAAACAATTATATATGGGACTTAACTGAAAAGAATGAAAGAATCTTATAGTTCTGTTTTGTCAAGTATTTTCCTAATTGCTTGCGTTTTCAAGAATCATATTCATGACTTAAGCAAGGAAAACATGCTTAACCAAGAGTGTGGGGAAACTCTTCTCGAAAAAAAAAAAAGTGAGGAAACCACGTGGATATTTCCTTAACTATTTGGGTTTTTGAATTTTCAATTAATTTGTGTTCAATTTTAATTACATGATGGACTAGTGTTTTATGCTTAACATTAAATGACAAAAAGAAGTTATCAGTTCTTGCGCAATTTCATGCAAGGATTTGATGAAAACAAATCAAGAGGCTATACTAGTTCAAACCCTCTCAATTCTAATTTCCTACACACCTTTAATCTATAGTCATATTATTATTTTTGATTAAGAGGATATTTTGAGGAACAAAATTAAGTATACTAATTTAAGCGGAGAAATTTTAATTTGAAACATCTTAAAAGCAATTATATGCAATAATTTAAAATGTGTTAGTGTTATTTTGAAGCATTCATGAGTGATCCTATATATAGTATGATGCCATACTATAGAAATATCTCGTAGGTAATTATTATGATAATTGTCAAGTGTAAATAAAATCATTATATATGTAAATTATTGCCAATAAAATCTAAAATTATTGGTAGTAAATCCCTGCAATATTTTTACGTAAATTTAAAACGATTGGTGATTTATAGTAATTGGTTGGTATAGTTTGGGGGTAAACAATATTTTTTATCGTGTTGATATTATGTAGGTAATTGTAAACTTTGGTCACAAAATCATCACCCGTCAGTAATTTTGTCATTAAACTGGATTTATTTTGTAGCGATAGTATCGACTAGTTTTCATAATTTTTTTATAGTATCGATTAATTTTCATATTTTTTTGTACATCCTATACATATACGTATATATATATATATCGAATTATTTCGATTAAATCAAAGCTATTATATATCACTGGCTATCTTCACCTTTTTTCTTTTCACCTTCACTAATTTTCATAAGAAACGAATACAATTAATTTATTCAATTCATTGATACTTTTCGATCGCTCAGTCAATATGAGGTGAAAAATGATGATAAAGAATCAGCTTGTAATATTTAACATTTGTTTCTCTTAAAATCTATACTAGCTAGCCTTTTGCCCACGCAATGCACGAATGTATATATTGTGAGGCGTCCATTTTATACTTTGTGAAATATGAAATTTTCTAATAGTTCTATGAATTATATCTCATGCATTGTAATGATTTAATATAGCATCAAACAATAGACACGTTTAATATTTTGATTGATAAAGTCAAAACTAAAAAATATTATCATACCTCAAAATCATAATAAAAAAATACATTCAAGTCTATGTATTTGTGTTCGATCTTTAAAAACTATTTTTTATAGAACTCGCACACGTGCATCTTCATCGTCCATTTCATTTTTAATCATGTTTAGATTCCCAATAAGTATGAAAGTATGTGTCATATTTTTTCAAGGTTGTAGTAGTATATTCATATGCAAAATTATTTTACAAAGTTGTTCGTATATGTACGAGAACTAAGTATATTAATTAAGAAAATAAGAGATAATAAAACATAGTTTAGGCAATATTATTGATTTTATTATATTTATTTTTTGGAGATATTTTTACTTTTGTGAATTTTATCATGTATTTTATTTATTCACGTTGTTAAGTCAATTTTTAAATTTTAAAAATTTTATTGTGGGGATTATTTGTATTATACTACTTGGAAATTTTAATTATTATGTTCTATCCGAGTTCTCATATTTGGTATTTTCAAACCGTGTGATGCACGGACTGTATTTTAATAAAAATATTTTTTTTATTAATTGCAAGAAGTTTAGAATATCGATAAATTGTTAAATATAAATTATGGTTCAGAATATGCCGAAAATCTTACAAATTATAAAAATATAAGTATTCATGTCATTTTTTTTATACAGTGATCTTTATTATTTTTTAGAGATGAAAATATAAAATTATTTATTTGAAATTAAGAAATTATAAATTATGTGAAAATCTGATTTACTGAAACTACGAAAAATTTTATTTTTTTAAATTAAGAAAGTATAAAAATTGTTGTCAAACTAATTTTACATAATAATGTGAACTTACCAAATTATGTTGATGGTGAAAACCCGATTTTATGAAAATAAAAAATTACAATAGTCAAAATATATGAATATACAAATTGTTCAATAGTTCGAATGCATAATTTTTAAAAACCCACTATAAAATAAAATTTTGAGTAATTTCTTTTATTGTATCTATTTTATATTTTATATATGCAATACAGGTGTCAAGCTGAATGTCGTAAAAAGATGATTAATTTGATATATTATACGTAAAAAAATAATAAAAAAAGTTGCTTAATTTTAAAAAGATAAATAAAAGTATAAATATAATATTTAATGCGATGACACACACATATTTAATTATTGCAAAGACACACATTAATGCGATATTCACATAGTCCGCTAACGAGTCTTCTTATGAGCTAACGAGCCGAATATCTCTAAGCTTGAGCTTTTATTTATTTTAACAAGCCTTGTTTAACGAGCTCAATCGAGCTTTTATCAAGTTGAGCTCAATAGCTCATGAGGTTCATTTGCAGCCCTATGCGCGACAATTATTCGTGGATAGGGTATGTTTACCTTAGGTGTGACACATAATTGAGACCTTAATTATTTTTCAATTAATTCATCATTATTCATTGGAATCTACATGGATGTTGGGGAATATAAGGGTAAAATTTGGACGGAGGAAAAATATCAGTGTTCCTCCAGCAACAGAAGAAACATTTATATATAAGTATCATAAATGTCTTAGACAACACAAATTTCAACAATAACAGTCCACATGTATGGTGTAATTAAGACAATATATTCGTACTCATTTTTACCCCCAACATCTACAGCTAGCTGCCAAAGCTAATTCTTGGTGATTCAATTTTCCTTTTTTTTTTTTTTTGGCTTATAAGGACCACTATTGCTACACTAATTGGATTCTCTATTCCATACAATATATCATATGATATTTTAATGCATTATGTGAATACTATGTGTACAATTACGATATAATTTTGTATGCGTGAAATTTTAACCTGATTAATGAAATACATACAGTAGTGAATGTGAGATCTCATGTGATTAGTACAACAAGCCATGTTGAACGGAGTTCTATTTGTAAATGCAATATCAAGTATATAAAATATTCATTTAAATATATATTTTATGGTGATATATGCTATTTGGATTAAAGAATCTCGCTCTGAAGGCATGTGTTTGTGAACTGGAATACAAGTTGAAACAACAATTTAAAACAGAAAAACTAAAATAATAAATGCGAAGTTATATTTTTTGATTTCTTCATTTTTTTTTTAGAAGAAATCTGTATTGCATTTATTAAGAAATGTCAGACAATACAATCTCTTCGACCCAACTAGGAATATTTCGAATCATCCACGAAAAAGGCAATGAAGAAAAAGAAGCAATTAAACAAAGCAATGTTATGAGCAACTAAATTAGCTGATCTACAAATATGCGAAAAACGGGTTACATCAAAGCCTTCTACGAGTGTTTTTATTTCTTGAATCAAGCTCCCCGTATTTCTACGAGTGACTGCTTGCATAGCTAACAAAGAATGCAATGTTATTTTTATCCTACCCCATCCAAGCCCTCTCAGTTGGATTAAGCCTTCCTTGACAGCACATAACTCCCCGTCCAGCACACTCCTCATATGATTCATTTTTCTGTCAAAAACCAACAGCACATCGCCCTCTTCATCCCTTACCACACCACCAACAGCGAATTGGTCTTCCACAAAGTTACATACAGCTATAATTTTATTGAGTATTTGATGTAAGAAGACAAGCTAGAGAGTGCTTATAGCTTATGTTGATAGGCTATAATTTTGATAAGCCCAATCGGATTAGTTGTTAGCTAATTAATTTTGCAATAATACTTAAATTAAGCACATAAGAGCCTAAGACCAAAAAGTCACGAAAGAACCGTACAAATCTGTTTATAAATCCCATACTACATTTTTGAATTAAACTACGCAATTTATTCAACAATTTTTATGTCTCAAGTATTTTGTATTTTGTTTTTGCCTTAGATTTTATTTGAGCGTCAGAAGATTTTTGCATTTGAGTCGGATGCCAGGTCTTCGTCGGGCAAACTCCGCCACCTCTCACGCTTATCTGTAACGCTGGCTGACCTAGGGATCAATTCACTTATTCACATTCAAATAGATTGATACTATATATGTGCTTAACAATAATTATTACTTCATCCGTCCCAAATATATATATATATATATATATATTTTCAATTTGACTTTTCATACAAATTAAGAAAAATATTAAAAACTACAAATAGATTAAATATTTACTGGATTTGCCCTTATTGATTAAATGTATAAATTATAAAATGCATATTGAATTGGGTTATAATAGTAAAATAATGGAAAATGTATAATTTGGGTTATATATTTCGGTTATAATTTACACTATTAACTAAATAAGGGCAAATCAAGTAAAAATTTAGCATATTTGTAGTTTCTAATATTGTTTTTAGTCGGTGTGAAAAATAAACTGAACTATATATTTGGAACAGAAGGAAGGAGTATTAAATTATGAATAATGTAATAATTATCCGTCTGAAAATACAGAAAACAAAGAAGACGAGAAAAGGGTTTCGCCGCGTGAGTATTAAATAGCCACGCGTTCCGGTTCCTTTTTATGGGAAACTAATGATGAAAAACGTATGGCGGTATGGGACGACTAATCTTTGAATGCATGGATCATACATTCCACCTGTCCTTATATGCACCTTAATTACTTTGTTTGAAAACCAACATATAGCATATTATTTCTTCTTTATGTACGTGTTTCTCATCTATATTTTGTCAATTTTTTTCTGTTGAATTTGGAAAATAAAACCTTTTGAGAATTTTAAAAGTTAGAATATTTAAGAATGTAGATTTTCAATTATGCGCCTAAGTTTTGATTGGATGAAACTCACTAAGTATACATGAAAATCAAATTATGGCACAAACCATTAATTAAACATTTCATGATTGGCCGATTCAGGGGTTCAACTCGCATAACATTAATTGAAATAATATTTGCATTCTGATTGATTTTTTTTTTTTTTTTTCTTGTCGGAAGGTCCACAATTGAAGCTATACACTTAATTAGACGATTATGTGAACAATATAACGAGAGAAAATAAGATTTACATATTGTTTTTATTGACCTTGAAAAGGCATACGATAGAGTCAACCGGGATATAATGTGGCGCGTATTGGAAAAAAGAGGAATAAAAATAGCTTACATAGATGCCATAAAAGATATGTATGATGATATAACAACATGTATCAGGACACCAACAGGAATATCTAGTGAATTCCCAAACACTATAGGTTTGCATCAGGGATCCGCTCTAAGCCCTTACCTTTTTATCCTAATAATTGATGAAATCACTAAACACTTACAAAAATCCATCCCTGAATGTATGCTATTTGCGGACGATATAGTTTTAATTGATGAAACAAGGGAAGGAGTAAATGCAAAATTGGAAATTTGGAGAGAAGCACTCGAATCAAAAGGTTTTACTATAAGTAGGGCTAAAGCAGAATACATGGAATGCCACTTTAGTAAAAACAATAGAAATAATGAGACGAATGTTACAATTGATGGACATGAAGTGAGTATAACAAAGAGTTTTAAATACTTAGGATCTATAATTGAAGAGAACGGAGAAATCAATAAGGATGTCACACATAGGATCTAGGCGGGTTGGAATAAATGGAGGAGTGCATCTTCTATCCTTTGTGATCGTAAAATACCATTAAAATTGAAAGAAAAATTTTATAAAACGGCCATAAGGTCCCGCAATGCTTTATGGAGCGAATGTTGGGCAACTAAATATGAACACGAACAAAAAATAAGGGTAGCATAGATGAGAATGTTAAGATGGATGTGCGGACACACTAGATTAGATAGAATAAGAAATGAACACATTAGAAACAAAGTGGAAGTAGCACCAATAGATGAGAAAATTAGAGAAACACGATTAAGATGGTTTGAACATGTTTATAGGAGACCTTTAGATGCACCTGTGCGACGTTTAGAAGGCAGGGAATCATTCACACAAATCAAAAGAGGCAGAGGTATGCCTAAAAAGACTTGGAAAGAAGCTTATTAAACAAGACATGTTTTACCTAAAATAAATGAAAATATGGCTTATGACCGTAAATGATATGATCCGTATAGCCGACCCCACGTAGTGGGATTAAGGCTTAGTTTGTTGTTGTTGTTGTTGTATTTTTTCTTAGGAACATTGCAAATGAATTGCATGATCAACATAATTATGTTGCAACAGACTCATATATATGGCTGTGTTTTTCCAATTTGTCATACGACGAGAATAACATATTTATCATGTAATTGATTTGATGAGTTCGACTACTCCCAATTTAAATTAGAATTTCCAGGTGTATAATGATTCCACTCGTTTATATTAGTAAAACAGGTACAATTTGTACATGTTTTTTTCTTTTTTTTTTTTAGATGAACAATGTGTAAAGGTTAAAACTGCATTCCCACTATAAACTCCTACATAAATACTACTTGATGTGGGTAATTTAATTTCAAATTTAATTATCTTTTAATTATTTTTAATTAAATAATTAGTTATGCAGTTATGGTCTAATAATTGATTTGGGACCAAAATTGTATTATTTTCTAAATTGTTGGCCACAAGGAGGTCCCATCCGTTATATGAGGCTATTGAGGTCCAATCCATTATTTGGACCCATGAAACCCAAATCTTGATCATAACTAGCTCATCTCCATTCATATGTAAGTAGATTGAATTTATGTTACACACTTTATTTCAAATCACTTGTAGCTCAAGTACATTTGAATTGTTACCAATACCTTTGTCGACTTAAATATCTAACGAGTTTTCCTAGAATAGTCCCAGAGTATTTCCAACTATATGTTCGTGCTGTAAACCAATTCTCAAATAGGATAATTCATTACTTTGGGAGCTTTGGAGTGAGCTGCGAGTTTTAGATGTATGATGGAAAATTAATTGTGATTTTGGAATTGTACAAAAGAATCTATACATATATGATGTATCGTTCCAATTTCAACTTGGGAAATGCAAATAAAATATATATTTCTTTAGAAAATATTAAATCCAAAATGTAGCTTAAACTATTTTCTCTCTCTTCTTCTAGTACTTGCTCTGTTGTAAAAATCCTCGCCTAGCACCGATTAATCCCCGCCTAGACGCTAGACCCCCCTTGTCCATCTGTGATTTTTTTCTGATTAGGCTCGCCTAATCCCGCCTAACCCCGCCTAGGCACCACCTAGGCACTAGGCCCTAGTTTGCCGCCTAGCGACCGCCTAGTGCTTTTTACAACATTGAGTGCTTGTCCTTCATAACCACTCGAAAAGTTATCTATAAATAAGCTCAAACTAGTGAAATTATTCAAATAAAATAAAAATCTTTTTCATACGAATACATTACTGTTAGGGATAGTGCCCTTAAAGCAATTATGAATTGTTTTTTATTATTAATAAATGCGACATTTATTTTCGAACTCTTTTGCATATTGTATGTATTTTCTTGAACATCATGAAAATCCCTAGTTTATTTATTGTAACCATAATCTTAGTATATAAGAGTTATATACAAGATGATTAAGATTATGGATAATAAACTAAAATTAATTCCGTGATAAAATTAATTAAAGTATGAGATCTTTAATTAAAAATCATTAATGCGGCCCAGAACATTTTGAATGTGACTGTTTTATCCGGACCGTCGATGTGGAGACATCTTAGTGGGAGCATTTATATATGATTTGATCATATATGACTTGGACCGATTTAATTTGAATTTTCCATACAAATTTCGTTGTAGAAATGGAAAATCAAATTAAATCACTAGATGATCATATATGGATAAATCTTAATCCTGAGTGATTATAGACTCCTGTTTATTTCTACGTGATTCTTAATTTGCTCGTTTAAGTTTGTCCTACGACATTCCCAACACCTGCATTTTAGATTCACATTTGAATTAAATAGCTGGGAATATAAATTCACAGATACGGAATCCATTCCTTCTTAGCGAGAAGTAGAAAGATGATTATCTCATTTGTTAATTCTGGAACTGAATGGTTTGAGATCTCTAATTTATAATCTGATTATAAATTAACCATTCGCTATTGAATTAATGGTAAATGAGGAAAGAGGTAATTGAAGAGGTTTAACGAATACTACCTAGCTTCAATTACGAATTGTCTATGGATGATTAATCTATATGTAATGTTATATCAGTGGACTGCTCATTTCGTAGAGTAAGATATTCTATGATTATAATAGTGCAATTCCGAATTTATAGTGGAGTAATATCGAAATTAATAAGCCGAATAAATTAATTAAAGAGTTAATTATTTATTCAATTTATTGGAGCTTATAATTATAAGTCCATGATCCTCGATTCGCCTTCCTAGAGTAAACGGGTTAGAAATAATATTTCTAGTTCCTAAGGGTTTATGGAAAATAGTTTTCCAAAATATTTGGGCTAACATATTAATATTAGTTAATTCCGGGAATATATGATATTCTACAGTTTTGACTGTATTTGGAATTAAATAAATATAAGATATCTATGATATTAATATAATTATTAAATTGATAATTATATTGGATAATTATCAATTAGAGTTTGAGTCTATTTAGAATTATGAATTCTAAATTAGATAGGAAACTTACTTGGAGTGGGAAACTGATTGAACTAGGCCTATAAAAAGGGGACCACATCTCACAATTGAAATACACTTTTTCGGCCCCTCATTACAAGAAAGATTACAACCGTGTTTTTAAATGAAAAAGTTTCTTCTCTTTGTTCAATTGTTGCACAAATCTCGGTTTCACCATTAGCCAATAATATCATGTTGTTTTTTGGTTGATTAAATTGAAAGTTTGGTCAACCCATTTAAAAGCAGTTTTGATCAATTCAACTGCAAAAAGGAATTTTTGTATTGGCCAAACTCAATTGGATTGAATCGACGCCACCTTATTATTGAAGGCTGATATTTTGTATTATATCCGTGTGGATTTGTGGTTCAGATTGAAGCCTAGTTCAATTCCCCTCCTATCCAGTTAGCCTAATTCTACGATCTCATGAGTTGAGTACATCGTAGGAAAATAAAGTTAGGAACTTAGAATTATTATTTGGGTGCCCACACACTGTTGATAGGGAGGATCGAATTGGAAGATCGCGGTGTCTACGAGCTTCGGGGATTCGGAGGATTGACGGAGAAAAGCGAAGAACAAGAAAATCATCGAAAGATGTAAATTTTCTTTTCTTCCTTTAGTTTGAATAAATTTAATAAGCATTATCTTGTGTTCTTATATCTAAAACTCGATTTTAGAAATCCCTCGCTTCCGCTTCCGTTTTTGTTCGATTTGATCGAAAAGCCGGATCTTATTTGGCCCGGATTAGATCAGGGACCCGAATAATTTCCAACAAATGGTATCAGAGCCGTTTGGTTTTTGATATAAGAACTAGATCTACTTTATTGAATTTATTTTGGAGTGGATTTAGGATTTGATCTTGCATATTTTGATATATGGATGCATGGGCGTTTTTGAATTTAAGGCATCAATTCAAATCGTCATATTTATTATTCCGCGAATTAATATTTATGTGATGTATATGTGATATATATGCCATGCATATTGATATGTCATTCATGGAACCCACTCCCAAGCATGTCATGCATCATGATAATTGAATTGTTTAATTGTTATGATAGATCTATGAGATGTATTGACATTGATATAAAAGTATTTTATATGTTTTTTAAAAATTGATATAAAATTGTTTTATATAATTTATAAAATTTTGTATAAAAGTGTTTTATATAAATTTTTAAATTTTGTATATGTTTATATGATTGTTAAAATTGGGATAATTGTTTGGAATTAATTTTATCAAAAAAAGGGATCCAGTTTTTATGAAAAATCTCCGAATTACATGTTTTAGAAATAAAATAAGTCGGATTCGCGTTCGGCGAGCAGGCGATCTTTTCATGAAATCCTCAGCCTTGATTAAAATTATGAAATTTCTAAAAGGTCCCGAGCAAAAGCCTCGCGATTCGAGCGAGGGCTCGTTATTAAAACAGTCCCGTTTTTAAGATGAGCGCGTTGTTTCCTTTGTTCTTTCATGAAATTTTTCCGTTTTATCCCTATTCCCTTAATTATTTTGATAATTTAGGGATCTTTTAAAGTTGATTAAAATTATGATTTAATTTCTAAAAGTTAGATTTTTAAATTAGAGAATTTTAATCAAAAGACCAATAGGATTGGACTTGACTTATTAAAACATAAGATGTTTTATAACTTAAATGTTTAGGAAATATTTATTATAAAATAATGAGTGGGAGAAGGATTAATGACAATAAATCATATGGCCTCTATTATTGATCAAAGCACCGTGAGATTTAAATGACACCTCTCGACGCTCAGATTCATCCCCCTACGGATGGTTTTCACTTAAATCAATAATCAAGGCTTAATCTCCGAAAGGATAGGAATTTAAAATTTAACTCTTAATTTTCCAACCCTACGGCGGCGATTTTGAATTAATTTTTAAAATCTCAAATAATGGGTAATACTCATAAGGATACAATCAAATAGTTTGAATGTATATAAAGCTAAATTAAAAAGGTGATTAATAAATAAATGAAGATATGAGATGTCTTGATTATTTATTTATTAATCGAGATGGTCTCGATTAAATCGTCATTTGATTTGACCTACCCTATGACGGCTTTTTCAAATATGAGATTAAATTACCTTGGAATTGGTAGGATAAACTTTATTGCTTTCATGCATCACGTTTATAATTCCTAAATTGAATGCTCTATGATGTTCGTTCGCTTATTTATGTCGTTTTATTTAATTTTCTCGCAATGATGTCTTGTCTATGCTTGTCTTGTTAAATGATTCATTAATCGAGAAAATTGTAACAAGTGGAATAGTAACATAAATATTGCACTCGTATGTGAAAATCTCAAAGGCAAGAAGCAAGGTTCCTCTAAACCAAAGAAAATTGTTTCTCTCATGTGAAGAGGACATTGGAAGAGAGGCTGCCCCAAGTTTATTTCCAAAGTAAAGGAAAACAAGAAACGTAAATTTGATTTACTTGTTCTTGAAAGTTGTTTGGTAGCTAGAGATTCTTCTACTTGGGTAGTTGACTCTGGAGCTACTAATCATGTTTGTTCTTCCTTACAAATGCTTAGTTCTTATGAAGAGCTTGCAGGCGGGTCTTTCACAATACGAGTTGGTAATGGTGCAGTGGTTTCGGCAAAAGCAGTGGGAGTAATTAAGCTTAATATTAGAGATAAAATATTGATTTTAAACGACATTTTTATATTCCTGGTTTTAGTAGAAATTTGATTTCTTTTCAAAGTTGCATGAACATTTATTTTCACTATCTTTTAATGATAATTTGATTATTATTTCTAAAAATGGGCGTGATATTTGTACGCAAAATTGGAAAACGGACTCTATTTAATTAAGCCTAATGAGCAACCACGCTAAATGCCGAAATGTTTAAAATAGAACATCCTAAACCAAAAAGGCAAAAGGTTTCTCAAGATGATGAAACATATCTTTGGCATCTAAGGTTAGGTCATATTTCACTAGAAAGGATAAATAGGCTTGCAAAGGATGGTCCTTTGAGAGAGCTAAAAGTTGGCACTCTTCTTGTTTGTGAATCCTGTCTAGAAGGTAAAATGACTAAGAGACCTTTCTTAGCAAAGGGCAATAGAGCCAAAGAACCACTAGAGCTTGCGCATAGTGATGCTTGTGGTCCCATGACCACATAAGCTAGAGGTGGCTTTGAGTAATTTGTCACTTTTATTGATGATTACTCGAGGTTTGGATATGTTTATCTCATGCATAGAAAATCCGAGACTTTTGAAAAGTTTTAGGAATTTCATGCGGAAGCTGAAAAACATAGGAAAATCTTTGAAGTGCCTTCGATCCGATTGAGGGGGCGAGTATGTCGATACCGAGTTCAAAGATTATTTGCTAAGCATGGTATTTTGTACCAACTCACAAAGACTGGCACCCTCAAAGAAAATGGTGTTCTTTGAAAGGAGAAACCGAACGTTGTTTGATATGGTTAGGTCGATGATGAGCTACGCGACACTGCCTATTTCGTTTTGGGGGTATGCATTGCAAACGGCGGTTTACATTTTGAATGTAGTTCCATCTAAGTCAATCCAAAAGACACCACTAGAGTTGTGAAATGGGAGTAAAGTTAGTTTACGCCACTTCGCATATGGGGGTGCCCAGCACATGTGCTGAAATGAAAAGACTGGAAAGTTGCATCCACATTCAGAAGTGTATCTGTTCGTTGGATATCCCAAAGGAACGAGAGGAGGTTTGTTTTATGATCCGCAAGAAAAGAAAGTAATAGTTTCGACTAATGCTATCTTTCTTGAGAACGATTATATAGAAAACTTTCGACCTCGAAGTAAAGTTGTACTCGAGGAGTTACTTTCTGATGAGATCAGACCACAACCAACAAGAGTTGTTGGGGAAATCACTAAAAATACCACTATACCTGATCAGAATGTCATGACACCTCGACGCAGTGGGAGGGTGATTAGACCACCAATCCGCTATTGTCAAATCGAAGAGCAAATGTTGCAGTCTCTGATGGGGTAGACGATGATCCATTGTCTTTTCGACAAGCGATGGAGGATTCTGATAAAGAGAGGTGACTTGAAACTATGAACCAAGAAATGGAGTCTATGTACTCCAACACTGTCTGGGTTCTTATAGATCCGCCTGAAGATGTTAGGCCCATTGGGTGCAAATGGATCTATAAGAGAAAGAAGGGTGTGGATGGGAAAGTAGAGACTTTCAAAAGGAAGGCTAGTGGCTAAGGGTTACACCCAAAAGGAGGGAGTCGACTATGAGGAGACTTTCTCGCTTGTAGCAATGCTAAAATCTATCCGCATACTACTTTCAATTGCTGCATGTCTTGACTATGAGATATGACAGATGGATGTCAAGACGGCCTTTTTTAATGGCCATCTAGACGAGGAAATCTACATGCAGCAACCAGAGGGTTTTGTAGCCGAAGGTCAAGAGCAGAAAGTCTGCAAATTGCTTTGATCCATTTATGGGTTAAAGCAAGCCTGAAGGTCATGGAACCATAGATATGATGAGATGATCAAGTCTTGGTTTTGACCAAAGTGTTGATGAGCCTAGTGTATACAAGCAGATCAATGATGGTAAAGTGGCAATTTTAGTGATTTACGTAGATGACATTCTACTAATTGAGAATGAAGTAGAGATGTTAGCTGCGGTTAAAGGTTGGTTTGCCAAGCAATTCCAAATGAAAGATTTGGATAAGCGAATTATGTTCTTGGATTTGAATGGTTCAAAATCACAAGAACAAATTATTGGCATCGTCTCAAGCTTCTTATATCGATAAGATGCAGTTGCATTATAGAATGCAAGATTCCAAGAAGGGTTACCTACCAACTTGATATGGAGTCGTTATTTCCAAAGAGGAGTGTTTAAAGACACCTCAGGAGGAAAAGAACATGAGACGCATTCCCTATGCCTCTACAAGAATACAATATTATGTACTAGACTCGGTATTTGATACGCGATAGGGATAGCCAGCCAGTTTCTATCTAATCCAGAAATGTTTCATTCGATAATAGTCAAGAACCTTCTCAAATATGTTTGAGATCAAGATGTTTGTCTATTTAGGTGGTTGACCTTAAAATAGACGACTGCACTAATTCTGACTTCTAGTCAGACAAAGATACTCGAAAGTCGATATCTTAGTCAGTATACATTCTTGTTGATCTTGTCAACAAGACCCCGCCTGAAAAGTGTTTTTAATGGCACAAAAACATAGGACTAGGAGACATGTCCCATATGCTTTAGGGCAAGTGGGAGATTGTTAGGGATAGTGCCTTTAAAGCAATTATGAATTATTTTTTATTATTAATAAATGCGACATTTATTTTCGAACTCTTTTGCATATTGTATGTATTTTCTTGAACATCAAGAAAATCCCTAGTTTATTTATTGTAACCATAATCATAGTATATAAGAGTTATATACAAGAGGATTAAGATTATGGATAATAAACTAAAATTAAGTCCGTGATGAAATTAATTAAAGTATGGGATCTTTAATTAAAACATCATTAATGCGGCCCAGAACATTTTGAATGTGACTGTCTTATCCGGACCGTCGATGTGGAGACATCTTAGTGGGGGCATTTATAAATAATTTGATCATATAGGACTTGGACCGATTTAATTTGAATTTTCCATACAAATTCCGTTGTAGAAATGGAAAATCAAATTAAATCACTAGATGATCATATATGGATAAATCTTAATCCTGAGTGGTTATAGACTCCTGTTTATTTCTACGTGATTCTTAATTTGCTCGTTTAAGTTTGTCCTACGACATTCCCAACACCGTATTTTAGATTCACATTTGAATTAAATAGTCGGAATATAAATTCACGATATCTTAATCCATTCCTTCTTGCGAGAAGTAGAAAGATGATTCTCTCATTTGTTAATTCTGGAACTTAATGGTTTTGAGATCCCTAATTTATAATCTGATTATAAATTAACCATTCGCTAGTGAATTAATGATAAATGAGGATAAGAGGTAATTGAAGAGGTTTAACGGATACTACCTAGCTTCAATTACGAATTGTCTATGGAGGATTAATCTATATGTAATGATTATATCAGTGGACTGCTCATTTCGTAGAGTAAGATATTCTATGATTATAAGAGTGCAATCCCGAATTTATAGTGGAGTAATATCAGAATTAATAAGCCGAATAAATTAATTAAAGAGTTAATTATTTATTCGATTTATTAGAGCTTATAATTATAGGTCCATGGTCCCCGATTCGCCTTCCTAGAGTAAACGGGTTAGAAATAATATTTCTAGTTCCTAAGGATTTATGGAAAATAGTTTTCCAAAATATTTGGGCTAACATATTAATATTAGTTAATTAGGAATATATGATATTCTACGTTTTGATTTGTATTTGGAATTAAATAAATATAAGATATGTATGATATTAATATAATTATTAAATTGATAATTATATTGGATAATTGTCAATTAGAGTTTGAGTCTATTTAGAATTATGAATTCTAAATTAGATAGGAAACTTACTTGGAGTGGGAAACTGATTGAACTAGCCCTATAAAAAGGGACCACATCTCACAATTGAAATACACTTTTTCGACGGGCCCCTCATTACAAGAAAGATTACAGCCGTGTTTTTAAATGAAAAAGTTTCTTCTCTTTGTTCAATTGTTGCACAAATCTCGGTTTCACCATTAGCCAATAATATCATGTTGTTTTGGTTGATTAAATTGAAAGTTTGGTTAACCCATTTAAAAGCAGTTTTGATCAATTAAATTGCAAAAAGGAATTCTTGTATTGGCCAACTCAATTGGATTGAATCGACGGCCACCTTATTATTGAAGGCTGATATTTTGTATTATATCCATGTGGACTTGTGGTTCAGATTGAAGCCTAGTTCAATTCCCCTCCTATCCAGTTAGCCCAATCCTACGATCTCATGAGTTGAGTACATCGTAGGAAAATAAAAGTTAGGAACTTAGACTTATTATTTGGGTGCCCACACACTGCCGTTGATAGGGAGGATCGAATTGGAAGATTTCGGTGCCTACGAGCTTCGGGGATTCGAATGATTGATGGAGAAAAAGCGAAGAACAAGAAAATCATCGAAAGAGGTAAATTTTCTTTTCTTCTTTTAGTTTTGAATAAATTTAATAAACATGATCTTATGTTCTTATATACAAAACTCGATTTTTGAAATCCCTCGCTTCCACTTCCGTTCAATTTGATTTCAAAAACCGAATCTTATTTGGCCCGAATTAGATCCGAGACCCGAATAATTTCCAACAATTACACCTTATAAATCAATTCAAATTTTATTTCACAATTTTTGTGTGAGGCGTCACGTGAAGTTATATATAGGTGCAAAGTGTTGAAGGATTTTTCTGTTATTGCTACTTTACTATTTGCCAAAGAGCTAGTCTCCTGTCAGACCATCTAACGGATCTAGATCCGTTAGATGGGTCAAACTACCCTATCCATCTCGCTGACTCGGATCCGATCCGCGGAAAAATAAGCTCATTCGGACACAACCACAACAGATCTCATGATTGGAGCCCTAATTTCCCAGCTTCTTCCTCCTCCAACCACAACCACAATGACCGCCGAGACACAATCCCCATTAAAACAACCACAACGCCGCGAAAGACAATACCACCTCCGTCGACCATCACCTCCGTTGCACAACCATCAATCTATGTTTTCGCGTCGAGCCTAAATTATTAATTTGTCTATATTCCAACTACTTAGTAGTTAAATCTATATTGGACAAAAAGCTTAAGAAGGTGCGACAATGGAGGCTGGACACAACTTGAATAATGACAGAGGTAACGGAAGTGAATGTCGTGTATTATTAATTTGGTTTACTATTAAAAAGTATTACACATCGCATTCAAATGTATTTGGTGTATTAAAAAAAATGTATTAGACATATTAGTTTTTACAGCTTTGTGTCAGTCTCTGTTTTTTATTATTAAATGGCTTATATTTGTGGATAAGTATTACACATTGCATTCCAATGTATTAGATATATTGAAAAATGTATCAGACTTTACATCTTTGTGTAAGTTTTTGTTTTATTATTAAATTGCTTAAATTTGTGGATAAGTATTACACATTGCATTGCAATGTATTAGATGTATCAAATAAATGTATCGACTTTACGATTCGTGTAAGTCTCATATTTTATATTTAAATGGCTTAAATTTGTGGATAAGTATTACACGTTGCATTGCAATGTATTAGATGTATCAAATAAATATATCAGACTTTACAGTTCGTGTAAGTCTCTATTTTATATTTAAATGGCTTAAATTTGTGGATAAGTATTACGTATTGCATTCCAATGTATTAGATGTATCAAATAAATGTATCAGACTTTACAGCTTCGTGTAAGTCTCTGTTTTATTTCTTAGTTGTTGCTAACTTATATTACTTTTAGGTGTAATAACACTAACATATTCAATTGATGATCATGAAGAAGGGAATAATGACACAGAGCAAAGGGACAACATTATTCCAATAGAAGTTCTTTGAAGGTAAAAAGTCTGATATAACAACTAATACATTGCAATGTAACAACTAATACATTGTAGTGTAACAACTAATACATTGCAGTGTAAAAAGTATTGTGTATCAAATAAATATCATAGTGTTGAATAAATATATCATGCAATGATGTTGGTGTTGTGATGGAAAAATATTTTGTATGTTCCTGCGAGGGATCTACAAGATCCAGAAACACCAGTGAGAAAAAAAAAGAAAAAATTTTATAATACACGAACAGGGTGTAGGGCATCATTGAGGACAAAATTGAACAATGATGGTGTTTATGAAATTGTTGACCATAGTATGTTGCACAACCACGAATTCACTAGAAAAGAGTGGAGTCATTTGCATCGTTCTGAAAGGGTGATTACCACTGAAAAAAGCTAACGCTATTGGGGAGATGATTTCTTCTGGAATGAGAGCCACTGAATCTTTCCGATACATGGCGCAAGATGCAGGGGGAAGAATGCATTGGTCATACAATGAAGGACCACTTGAATTTTGTGAATCGTTTCAAAATGAATGCAATTGAGGCAGACGATGCACAAACGCTGATTGACATGTTGTACCAACAAGATGCTGAAGATCAAGACTTGTTTTTTAGAGTTAAATTAGATGATATGGGAAGATTGTGTAATCTGTTTTGGAGGGACTCAATGATGAAGGAGGATTACAAGATATACGGTGATGTTGTTGTATTTGATACGACATATCGAACAAATCGTTATAATTTGATTTGTGCCCCTTTTGTTGGGACTAATAATCATTGGAAGAACGTGATGTTTGGTTGTGCCTTCATAGCAGATGAAAAAACTGAATCATTCAATTGACTTTTTGAAGTTTTTAAAAAATCAATGGAAGGTCAATGCACTATATCAATCTTTATAGATCAAGATCTAGCAATTGGAAATTCAATTGAAAAGGTAAAATATTACTGTACAATTTGCACTTCAGTTAATGTGTAATACTTTTCTTTGTTAATGGTAATACATTACAATGCCGTGTGTAATCTTCGGTTTCTGTCTTAAAACGCATTGCACTTGATTTATGTTTAAAAATACAATTTTTTGTTTATATGTAATACTTTTCTTTCTTAATACTAATACATTCAGTTGTTATATATAATACTTTTAATCTGTTTTGGTTTCTGTTTTGTAGGTTTTCCCAGGAACGCAACATAGGTTATGCTTATGGCACCTCTACCAAAATGTTGTAAGTCGGTTCAGGAAGTTGAAAGGCGACAAATGTTTTTTGGTGGTCACAAAGAACTCGACGATTTACCAAGTGTTTATCGAGGTGCACAAATCAAGCGCGAAAAATTCCCGAGGATGAATGTTGGGATAAAATGATTACAAGAAATAGGTTAGAAAGCCATCCATCGTTTAAGAGGTTATTCGATTTAAGAGAGAAGTGGTGTACAACATTTAACAAAGACTTTTTCTCGGCTGGAATATTGTCGTCACAGCGAAGTGAAAATACAAACTATGCTATTTGATTTAATGCGAAGGAAACAACCAGTTGACTGACTTTTATGGGATTTTCAAGGAAACAATTAAATGTTGGAGAAGCAATGAAGCAAAAGATGAATTTCAGTGTTCAAGGGCGGCTCCTACATCTGTATTGCCATTGAGTGGACTATTGAAACATGCTTCTGAGGTATACACATTGACACTTGTTAAAGATTTTAAAGATGAATTTTTAAAGTCAATTTCCACTTCTTGTACAATGTTACATTTTGAGAGCGACATTATGTTTTATACTATTTCGAATGATGATGGAGTTGGTTCGCATATAAAATGACATTTTGTCTTTGCAACTAAATTGATAAGTTGCTCTTGCAAGAGATTTGAGGAATGTGGTTTCTTGTGTTGTCATTCGTTACGGGTCCTTCATGTGAATTCGGTGGTCAAATACAAAATTGTTATATCAAAAGAAGGTGGACAAAGTTTGCAAAAAGAGGACTTATGGGATAGATTAGATAGAGGAATTGGACAGAGTAACATGCCTAAGGATTGCATTCATCAAGGCGTCATGAAATGGCGCACAAGTATTATAATCTGGTATTGAAATGCCACGAAAATGAGGAAGCAAGAAGAATCCTTGAAGATGGTTATAATCGGGATTCTATGGCAATTGATGAATTGATGGTTGCTACAATGAATTCTACAGCTGAAACTTAGATTTCTAGTTCTTCTACTAGTATCCTAGATCCTACTCGTTCAGTTACAAAGGGCAGAAAACAAAGAGCGAAAGGACATTTTGAAAAAAACAAGAAGAAAAAGAGTGTGGACACATCAAACACAAACACATCAAGGGAGTTCGGGTCCAAAACTCCTAATCCTGGACTGTTTTAGAATGTATCAGTAGAGACTGTTTTAGAATGGTTGGTTATTTGTACTTAATTATGATTTTGGTTACAATTCATTTCTCTAGTAATACATTGAAACTTATCTGCTAATACTTTTCAATGTATCTACTGATACATTTCTTATTTGTGTGTGATACTTTTTAACTTATCTCTTGTTTATTCTATTAGGATTATTTATTATTCAACACTATAATACTTGATCAGGGGACTAATACATTGTAACGTATCTACTGATACATTTCTTATTTATGTGTGATACTTATTAACTTATCTCTTGTTTATTCTACTAGGATTATTTATTATTGAACACTATAGTACTTCAACAGGGGACTAATACATTGTAACGTATCTGCTGATACATTTCTTATTTGTGTTTGATACTTATTAACTTATCTATTGTTTATTCTACTATGATTATTTATTATTGAACACTATAATACTTGATCAGGGGACTAATACATTGTAACGTATCTGCTGATACATTTCTTATTTGTGTGTGATACTTATTAACATATCTCCTGTTTATTCTACTAGGATTATTTATTATTGAACACTATAATACTTGATCATGGGACTAATACATTGTAACGTATCTGCTGATACATTTCTTATTTATGTGTGATACTTTTTAACATATCTGATGTTTAATTGTTCTTGGATTGTTTATTCATTTAACCTAAGGCATCGTAAAAACATATTTGAACCTATAATACTTGCAACTGCTTGTAAACAGCCCTCAGCAAGTAGTCTGCATAAAAACATTACTCGTTTATGTTAATACTTTTATGTTTCACATCTAATACTTTTCTTTTCAACAACTAATACATTTATTCGGAAATATCTTTTTTAAGACAAACACATGAAAAAACATACATATAATTTCTAGTTTCAATAATAATAATTTCAAATTTCAGTACTAATTCGTTAGTTGTACTTCTAATAATCCCATGTACCAACCATCTTTTCATACATTTACACGAAACTACTAAAAATAGTGCTAATACATTTTACATTACATGATAATACATTTACACATAACTACTAATACTTGCCTAAAATATTCAAATTGTTTCTCGTAACATTTAAAAAATCCAGCCAGAACACAATCCCCTGTACCAACTATTCTCTACGTCACAAACACCCAACATTCTTCAGACCCTGTACATCATAAAAACATTATGTTAACAAAAAATATATCACTGTGGAACCAATAAAATTGATTCTAGGTTCAATAAAATCTTACTTGTTTACTTCATCTCTCTCACAAAATCAAAAACGTCTTCCTCAAGTTGAACTCGTTTCTCATTCAACGGGTTCAACAGAATTCTAGAACAGAAAGATGCTCTTAAAGCACGTCGTACATTGTGCTACAAAAAAAACACAAAAAAGAAAGGCATGAAAAATAATTTAAAAGGAAAGGATGAATATAAGCAATATTTGTTTCAGCAAGAATCATACTAGTTTCAAATCTGGCTTTGAGTAGACTTGGCCAATAAAATTTTCCATGTGGTGCATTAAAAATACACCACAATCCACGTTGTACGCGAGGGCTTGCCGGTGAAGGGAACATTTTCCCAGGGAAAACGCTCAACCTCCCCGCTCGTGGATGACTTAGTTCTTTCAAAAGAGAGAAAAATTATTTTGTTGCATCAAGTGAAAAATATCATAAGAATATTAACTAATTGTGTAACAACTAATACTTTAAAATATAATAGCTAATACAATGTAGTGTAACAACTAATACATTTCAGTGTAACAACTAATACTTACCACAACAGTCCCATGTTTCTTGTACTTTTCCACAAAGAAATTCGTGGTGGACCAAATTATCCATATATTGGACCTTCCCAAAGAACAAAATTAATGACAATGACCACAAAATGGGCTTTGAAGCAAATTGGGAAGAAAATCTACAGTTTCAACAAAAATAATAATATTTAGCTAATACATTTAAGTTTAACAACTAATACCTTATAGTATAACAACTAATATTGTACAATATAATAGCTAATACATTAGAAATAAAAATAATTTCTTACCAAGTCAAACCCGCTCAAGTCCATCACACTTACTGCTCTCATCCAGTGCATCCAACAATCTCTCAAATTTTCTCCCCAATCTCTGTCAGGGATTTCTTCAGCCATGTTTCTATGTATAACTGTTGAAAATAAAACACAATGTTAAACATGCCATTACTTAATGTAGAGCATGACAATACATCAAATAAAACAACAATGTTTGCTTACAGAATGTTGAGCATAGCAATAAAAGCATTTCTTCCTCTTTGCATCCACAGTTCTTCTATTGAGGAGCAATGTCCATGCATCAATTACGCTGATGTGGATCAGACTTTCATCATTCAACGTGCGCATATCAGCCAGCGACACGTGAGAAAACCCACCATGTGCAAAAATTGGTTCATCTCGACTGAAAAAAATAACTTACATCAGTTAATGAATAAAAATATTATTCAAATAACATAATCAAAACTGGTAGTTGAAAACATTACTTACTCTTTCTTTCCTTTATGATTGAAGAAAAAGTAATCAGCCACATCCTTTTGCTTTCTTGACAACACAACACCAGTAAAATTCTTGTTGTGATTTCTCATAAATGAACACCTAAAAGCTTTCTTCTCACGGATGGGCCACCGTTCAGCTGTTTCCACAAAACAAATGGTAAAGTATTAGTATCACAACTAATACATTATAGTGTAAATGACTAATACATTACAATGCAATAACTACTACCTAACAGAGTAAAACTAATACGATTCGGTCAGGCACAACTAATACCTAATAGAATAACAACTAATACCTAACAGTAAAAACTAATACAAAGATGCGGTCAACAACTAATACCTAATAGAATAACAACTAATACATTATAGTATAAGTATTAGAATCACAACTAATACATTATAGTGTAGCAGCTAATACATTACAATGCAACAACTAATACCTAATAGAATAACAACTAATACCTAACAGAGTAAAAACTAATACAGTACATTGCAACAACTAATAATTAATAGAATAACAACTAATACATTATAGTGTAAAACCTAATACATTACAGTACAACAACTAATATCACATTCAACAACAACTAAATCCTTCTCATTCTCCTCATCATCCTTCTCAAGATATGCAACACAATCATCAATAGAATCTTGATTCACAAGAATTTCTTCCTCCAAATCTTCCTTGTCATCCTCCAAATCTCCCTTATCATCCTTCACATCCTCCGCCTCTTCTTTATCCTGTTCCTTCTCATCCTCCACCTCTTCCTTCTCCTCAAGTATTACATCGTCATGCGCAAAGAAGAGGGACATCTTTATTCACCCCAGCCATAACACCCTCTTCCGGGATCAGAATCTCAAAGTGCGGCATGGAAGGGTCAATGAATCTCTTCATTTTTTTAAATTTGCTGACAACCTCGTCAACATATTCATGCAGCTTTGCACTTGAAAAAAAACTGTTGAGTCTCAGACAACTCAACAGCTGGAGACAATGAAATCTCTTTTTCAGTGAATTGTTCCCAGAGCTTTCCTAATCCTTTCCATGTGCGCGTGAAATATGACATTCATGTCCCTCCTCAGCAACATGAATAACTTGCTCATTTCCTGCAAAACAAAACAGCAAAAATTATTAGAAAACTACTAATACTTTTAAAGTAAATAATAATATATATATAAAAACATTTATCTTACATCCTTCGCCAATTTGTGGATCTCCTCATCCACCATCTCTCCCTTTGGCAGCTTGTACTTGATCAATTCGATCAACTCACAGTCCTCGCTGTCATCATCATTCTCATTTTTCTTTTTCTCCTCTGTCTCCCCTTTCTTCCCGTCCTGCCCTTCTTTCACTCGCTCTTCTTCCTCACCAATATTTCCCTCGCCACGAGTTTTCTTCCCATTCTGCCCTTTCCTACAAGACACGGGATATGTGTCTGTCAAGAACTATCCCTGTCCGAATTCCCCGGCTGCAATTTCTTCCGCAACCCTTTTCTTGATTCTCTCTATGTTCTAGTGTTGTATCAATGGTAGGGTTGTGGGTTCCGCATGACCTTGCCATTTCAACCGATGAAAATACAAGATCTGCAGAACCAAAATACAACCGCTCACATTATTAACACTCCCTGATTTATACTTGTTCAAGGCAACACACAGCCTATTAAGAACATGTGTACACCAATCCAACTGTTTTATTTTATCCACCTCAACAACTGAACGTAAAACACCAAAGTCCACGTTCCTATTGGCACTTGGTGTTAAGAATAAAGACAATGAAAATAAAATAAAAAAACGCTTAAACTCATCACCATCGTCCACCATACTCTCCATAATAGACCTAAAAAACTTCAAACTAACTTCTGCCTTAAACTTATACCTAGCGTTCCAGTCAGTTATTAGAGCTAAACTCTCATTATTTGTTAAAACGTCACAACCTTCGTTCATGGGAAAAGGAAATAGTCGCAAAAATATCCTCCGCCGTCACAACAAAACTCCTATTTTGATCAATCCTAAGAAGCTGGCTTGTACCATTGAAATTACTAATTAACCACCTCAAAATTGTTGTTGGGATTGCATTCACCTCAGACATCTTCAACAACCTCCAAAACCAATGGCTTCAACATCTCTCTTTTGAGCAACAGTAAGTTTGGATACCACTTCACACAGACCTCGTGGTCTACATTGTGTGACAAAATCACTGCAAAAATGTGAATAAAAAAGTTAGTGCTTATATATACTTTACATTGCAGACACTAAAAAAATGTTAAAAGAGTATAGTACATATTATCTCTTTTTCTTTTCAAAGTAACATTTTTCTCTTGATGGTGCTTCTTTGGTGGAATATACTACTCACTTGAGGAGGATGAGTTCTCGTATGGAACCAAAGCCAATGGAGGAATATCATTCTTTTTTGATCTCTTCACCAGTTTTTTCATACGCACCATTTTGTTACTGCAAAACACCAACAAACATATATAAAACACCACAAAAATCAAATAACTATTCAGAGTAATACCTAATACTATTCAGAGTAATCAATACTTTTCAGTGTAATGCCTAATACTATTCAGAGTAAGTAATAATACTATTCAAACTACCTACTAATACATTTAAAAGAAAACCAGAACAACAACAAATAAGCAGGACACTATGCTCTTGGACTAATACATTTCAGTGTAACAACTAATACAATTGAGAGTAACAACTAATACAAAAAAACAAAAATCCACCAATAATATACACTTTACTACATGACATGAAAAGAGAGAAACCATTACTAACACTTTACATAAATACTAATACTATTCAAACTAACTACTAATACTATTCAGAGTAAGTAATAATACTATTCAAACTAACTACTAGTACTATTCAGAGTAAGTAATAATACTATTCAAACTACCTACTAATACATTTAAAAGAAAACCAGAACAGCATCACATAAGCAGGACACTATGGTTTTGGACTAATACTTTTCAGTGTAGCAACTAATACAATTGAGAGTAACAATGAAAACAAAATACAAAAAACCACCAATAATATACACTTTACTACATGCCATAAAAAAGAGAGAAATCATTACTAATACATTTAAAAGAAAAACAGAACAACATCAAAAAAGCAGGAAACTATGGTTTTGGACTAATACGTTTCAATGTAACAACTAATACAATTGAGAGTAACGAGTAATACAAAATACAAAAAACCTACAACATAAAAAAAAAAACAGGCAAAAACTTGACAAGAGAAGAAAACATAGACATCATTGCTAATACTTTACATGATAAGAACAAATACAATATGAACTAACTACTAATACATTTAAAAAATATAAGGAAACACGAAAAATGTTTATATAACTTAAATGTTCAAGAACAAAACACATAAACAACAGAAATAACAAAAAACCTATCAGAAACTAGGGTTTGGAATTCGAAAATATCAAACAAATCACCACAAAACTTTAAACCCTACACATTAAAATCGATTTAAACTACCGCTTTCAAAGTTCGAAAACTTAAAAACCCTAGCATGAATAAAACATTGCCTTATTTGACGAACACGAGCGATATCTGATGTTTTCAAACAAACACGAACTTTGAAAACCGCAAAGAAAATGTGGTCTTCTGTCAAACTCGAACGAAAATGAACGAAAATGCTACAAGATTTCGAAACTTCACGCACATACTCTGTCCGATTCGAAAGAATTCTGTGTAAGAGTTTTTTTCAATGCTTGAGATTAGAGAAGTTGAGAAATGAGAAGTCACGTTCAACTATGCAACTAATGGCGGTTCAGTGAATCCCGCTGAAATTGAAAAGACACGTTCAAATCACAAAACTGCCACTACGCGATCGGAAATTACAAAAATGCTATTACCGGGCGAAATCACAAAAATGCCACTACTGGGTCGCGGATCCGGGTCGCGGATCAGACCTGTTAGACGGTCTGACATGAGTTTTTATGTTTGCCAAAACTTTCAAAAAAACAAATCAATCAAAATGGTCAACCTTATAGATGGCTGTTGACTTACACAGTGTCAACATAGAAATATAGCATATGTTTCATAGTTCGTACTTCGTACTTCATTAAGGATCCATTTGTACCCGCGTGACTGGCTGTTTTCCAATTTTATTTTGAAAATTTATCTTGCCCAGTTCATACCCAAAAAATAAAAAAAAAATCCATATTTAGTGATCACGACATCAAAGAAATTTGATCACAGTCAAAGCACAGAACTGTATTTGTCTTTGTTATATGTTGACTCTTGATCCCTAGCACATATTGGGAGTGTTTGCAAAAAATTCTGCTTCCAGAAAAAGTGCTTTATTGCATTAGAAGCTAAAGTCATTGAGAAGTAGAAGTTGATGGTGTTTGGAAAAAGAAGTTAAAAGCTATTTTCATCAAAGTTGGAGTGTTTGGAAAAAAAGCACTTTCAAAATGAGAATTACACTATAAAGACAAAAAACACCCTGGCAATTCTTCTAAGCATTTGCTGCACTTTTTATGATTCAAGCAAAGCCATACATACGTTAATATTCACCAATCACCATTCCTAAAATATTTTTATTGTTTACTTGATTTTCTTTTATATATTTTTTATATTTATTTGATTATAAAATGAAAAACAAATAATTAAATGTAATGTACTTAGAAAATTTGAGATTAAACGAACTTTTTGGAAGAATTATTAATTTTTAAATACCATCATATTTCATATATATATATGATTAAGGATAAAAAAAAATTGTATCTAATACTAATAGTTTTAATTAACAATAAAGTGGGTTTAAAAAAACAATAAAGTGAACAATTCCAAAATCTCCCGATCACTCCAAATTTAGAAGATTACACAAACACTATTCGGATGCCCTATGCATTTTGGATCCCAACAATGTAAAAAAAAAAAAAAAAAAAAAAGCTTCAACAATCAACACCAACAGTTTGTTCAACAAAACATATAAATTTGGAAATTTGTCATAATTTTTGAAAACAATTGTATCAGACAATATGAAAGCAAAACAAGTAACATTCCACAATTTCAAAACATATGGATTCCAATCCTTCCAAATGCAATTGAAGTGCATATATCATCCTCGTTTTATTCATTGTCTCATCATTTTGTTGTGATTCACCAATATTAGTATGGTCACTAACTCCACCCCTGTCATCTTCATCACAATTGGAATTGTGATCATACTCTAAAAAATCATCATCCTCCAAGTCAGTCTTACGAATGAAATTGTGAATTGCCATTGTAGCTGACACGAGTGCAACTTGATCTGGCCATGCAATATTGATCGGCATATCACTTAGCATTGCAAATTTTTTCTTCCATACTCAAAGACCGTTCAATAGTTCCACGCAACGATGAATGTAAATGATTGAATGCTTCACATGGATTATTATACAATGATACACGTCGAAAATTCGGAATATGGTACTTTTGCCCTTTGTACGGAGCAAGAAATCCTGATATGTTTGGATAGCCTGCATCGACTAAGTAGTATTTACCTACCATTAAAATATAAATAATGAGAAAACAATATTTATAATGGATATTTAAATAAATAACTTAAAATGTGCACCTTTAGGAGGCATTGGAAAATTCTTGGATGCATCTCTTATTGCAGAATAGAAAATTCTAGTATCATGCGCACTCCCTTCCCAACCAGGCAATACAAATGTAAAACACATATCAAAGTCACATGCCACCATAATATTTTGAGTTGGACCACCTTTCCTACCAATATATGGAACTTGCAAGTGGCATGGTAGTGAGGCTTTGATATGAGTACCATCAATAGCGCCAATACAATCCTATATCATTCCCAAACAATAGGATTATCAAGTGCAACAAAAATTTTAACTTAGAGAAAAAAGTTAATTATATGGTACCTTGAAATGGGGGAAGTATCTAGTGTTGTCTTTAATGTATGAAGGTGTAGTGGTAAAATCACTGAATGGTTTGATCCAATCAAGCGACATTTTTGTGCAAGCTCGCAAAACATTATGGAATGACTTGCTAATTGTATAACCAGACCTTTGAAAAGTCTCTTGTAGTTGTCTATTTCCTTCCCGCTCATTTGTAGTTTCCCGCACGCCAACTATCATCATAAAGGTTGCTAATTGCTCCTCAATAGTGACAGATCTCATAGGTTTAAGGCCATAGTTTGTTACTAATAGTGCGCATAACTCAAAAATACTTTTTGTGCATTCTAAAATTATTATGACATCGACGAGGATGTCCATTCAATATAGACATCAAAGAAGCCCATCCACTCGTAGTCTCTATCATAGCAAGGAGTTTTATGTAAATACCTTTGATAATACATAGTTGCTCCAACAATAATTGCATGTAAATACTTTCTTCTCTTCTCACCTAAAGTGTTTGAGCTAGAATCTTCGATTCTTCTTCACTCATCCCATTATCTAAAGTGCCATCGCTTGATGATTCTCGAAAGCGAATCCAATCGCCTTTTGATTCTCGAATCGACATGCCGCATACATTTTAAAAAAATATCATCTTTAATTGATGCATATCATAATACAATGAATAATCAAATACTAGTTCACCAAACACATAAATCATACAAGCAAAGCATTTACTTATTACCAGAAAGTCAATCATACATAATTAAAACAAGCATCCAAAACAAACATTAAAATAAAATAATAAAAAGTGTGTGCAAGCATTCAACATCCACGATCTTTAAGGCGAAATACAAGATCTACTAAAAATTGATTTATAATCCTAAACATAAGAATTTCATCCGTAAGACGCTTGGTCATTGTGATGGGACTCCCCTCGTGACGTCCTACGTTGCATGTCTCTTTCCATTTGATCTTGCAACCACTTCAATCGAGTCTCATTTCTCTTTATTGTTAAAAATAACTCCCTTACAGCAGGTTTCAGGAATAATCGGGTCGCATACATCCACAAATTGTCACCTTCTTCAATTCCAGACATACCATCTAATACCTCTAAACATTCTTGAATACTAAATTGTCGTACACTACCAGTGGAAGCTCGAGATGTTACTGTTTCACTTTGCATTGAATCAACCATACGCTCTAGGCATCTCGCAATCTTGTCAGCAGTTGACATCTTCTTTTGTTTCTTATGACGAATGTGTGGAGGGAAATCTCTATTTGTCCTTCTAGATCCTCCTACGGAATCACGTTCTGCTATATTTTGTGGAATAAACTCAGTTTCACTTGTTCGTTCAATATTAGGGTCTTCCATATTGTCATGCTGGACAGTGTTATCCTCGGACTCATCTTGCATATGAGGTGGCAACAATCCAGAACTTGGGGCCCATGCATGTTCCCCAGTAGCTACAACGTCTGAAAATAACATTTCCTGTTCATGTATCATCATAGGTCCTCGTTCTCTAAACTTGGCTGCTTCCGGCAAAGCCTATGAAATGAAGGAAAATATTCATTAAACTTATGATTTAATTATAAGATGATAAAGAATATAATTTAACTGTAACATGATAAAGTTTACAATACTTCAATAAAAAAAATGAATACATTACCTGTATCTTTCGTTGCCACCACTCTGGACTCGCGTCTACCGTTCCCTTTTCATGGTTCCATCCTATTCCAGTCTCTCCTCGCAACAATGTTTTCCATACACCCCATTCCTTTTTCAAACTATCCCAACGATTCTTTAATTGTGTTCTTGTATACTTACGGTTCGTAGAAACTGAAAATTTACGAACAATGTTCTCCCAACCAGTTCTATTGAAGTGGGTACCTGGCCTATTTCCTGCCTGAAGCTCCTCAACACATATTCTAATATATATCTCTGTAGTTCTAGGATCCCAACTTGCTTTTTCCATAAACTCACTATTTCTAACCATTTGTCATCTATTACTATCAGAGCTTTGAGATGGTTGTGATAACGATTGTGAGGCCATTTGAGAATTAATTCCAGAATGTCTTTGCCAAGGTATTTGTGAATCCATAACTACATAAAGTAAAAGTAACCAATGCAATCAATGTATACAAATATAATAAAGAGTTGTTAAATATTTGATAGTTAATAATAGGTTGCAATATAGACAGAGTAAGCCTTGTTTAAAATCTTTTACTTCATAAATGTTTGGAAATAATTGAAGACTATGAAGTAGGCAAGAAAAAAGTAAAGAATAACAAAGTTGCATTGTTGGTTGACTCTTAAACATAACACATGGGCAGTTATAGTCCACTAATAAACCAAAAATCAAAAAAGTGGGCTTTGACCAAAAATAGCTGGTAATATCTTGCAGGACTCAACAAGGAACAAATAAACCAGGCAGCTTTATAGCACAGAGAGGGGAGTTTAGATACAGCGAAAAGAAACAACCCTCATTGCAGCATCCTTGAGCCACAAAGGTAAAGGTGAAATCCTATATTTTTTCAGACATATAAATTATAAAATCAACCCACCATTCAAGAACCCTAGGATTAAATCCTACTCTAATAGGGAAAAGTAATTCCCCAGTAGCTACAACGTCTAAATCATATGCTTGCTTAAAATTCTACAAGCAAATAAAGAAAGAAAAAAAATCACCAACTGGAAAAAACTTGCAGAAATCAAAAAGAGGCATCATCAAGTTTCCCACTTTTACAAATATCATTCATACCACAAACAATGTGCATTTAGGTACATGAATGACACACCAATATAAAGAGTAATCAAAGAAAGATTAAAAAATGAAAAAGAATAAAAAAAGAAAAAAGCTTTATCCTTTTACCCGCCCAAGTTAACAGGGTGAACCGAACCATAAAACCGAAACCGAACCGAAAATCGAAATTTTAAAAATTGACAAACCAAAAACCGAACCGAATTTTTCGGTTCGGTTTCGGTCGGAACCGAATTTTCGGTTTCGGTTTGGTTCGGCCGGTTAACCGAACTGTGAACACCCCTAGTATACATCATCTTTGTTATGAATGTCTAACATGCAGTTGAGGTATGACAATATGTAAAAAAATACTTTTATAACATATAGTTAAAAAATACAGAATATCTAATATACAGTTGAGGTATGACAGTATGTAAGAATGAAACCAAAGTTGGAAAAGCAGTATGTAACAATTATCAATAAAAGTACTCATACCTGATTAAAATTGAGACAGAAGCTAGTTAGCTTCCTTGAACAGAGTCTTTTAACCTTTGGCTTTGATTGAATGTCTGAATAAAGAAAACAAAAACATTACCCAACAACTCTTCTTCCCCAATAAACTGTGCACAGTATAAGAAACTTTCTTAATAAAAAATCAGAAAAAAAAAATTACACCTTGAACCATATGAAAATTCCATGGGTACAAACCTTAGGAGGATTTTTGTAATTATCCCTAAAAATTAGAAGTGGGAAAATTCCATGAGTTTGACCATTTCACCCAAAGATAAATGAAGCATAGATGAATTTCCTCCTACCTCAAATTCTACCAACACGACTGATGCAGCTGAAGAGCCATCTTTGCCAAATGGTGAGCTACAAGTGGAATTGGGTGCACCTAATATAGTTGGAACAGATAAAACGATTGCACCAGATGATTGTGAGACTGATCGCGGAGGTCCCCTGCACCGAAAGAGATTGAGCCTGGAACAAATCCTTCACAATCCACCGAAGCGGCTGAAAAAGGAACCGAAGCGGAGAGAAAATAGGTTCTCGTGTTGGAACTCTTCTGGACGGGCAAGATGTGAAAATGAAGAATTAATGGAGGGGAGTTGTGAAACGTGAGATGGAGATGGAGTCATGGAGAGGATTTTGTGCAGTGGAGGGGATTGTGTTTCAGAATTTTGGGTTTGACACGATAAGAGACAAAAGGGCATTTTTGGATTTTCAGAAATAAATGAGGATAAAAACGGAAAAAATGACTTTTCTCTTTATTTACAAAAATACCAAAGTGCTTTTTCAGAATAAAAAGCATGTTATCTCCAAATTTTGAGTTTTGATTAAATAAAGCGAGTAAGTAGAGTAGAAGTTGCGTTCGACATTTACAAACACCAAAATCGATTTTTTTCAAAGAAAAAGCTGAAAAGTACTTTTTTTAAGTGTTTGCAAACACTCCCATTGACTTGGTGCGTGTATCTAGGGCTGCAAACGAACCGAACCGAGTCGAGCTTTTGAGTGTTTGAGTTTGACTCGTTTATTATCGAGTCGAACTCGAGCCTGAATTTATCGAACATGTTGATGGCTCACGAACTTTTTCGAGCCTAAACGAGCTTAGTAAATATTAATTAAAAATTAAAATATTCTTCAATTTATTACAAAAAATAAAAATATTTAAATTTCAAATTCATAATATATTTATTAAAACTTATAATTTTATTCAAAAAAAATAATTTTATTGTAATATTTTTATATTATCTTAAGTAAAAATATGAAAAATTAAAATTAAAATTAAATTATTAGTTTAATTATATGAGCTTACTATCGAGCCTATTCACGAGCTTACTAACGAGCTAGTTCACGAGCTAACGAACCGAATATCTGTAAGTTTGAGTTTGGTTCGTTTATTTTAACAAGCCTCAATAAACGAACTCGAACGAGCTTTTATCGAATCGAGCTTCGAATAGCTCACGAGCTGCTTGATTCATTTGCAGTCCTACGTGTATCACATTATTAGCTGGATTTTTAACAAATAAAATCCATCTAAAATCGATTAAGCCACATGTCTCCAAATTTAGGTAAATATATTGAATGAATAGGACACAAAATAATATTTGTTACAATGTGACAACAGTAGCTTCGAAAATATTTTGGTTTGTTCCATTTATACACTCTATAAAGTTCTCTCTTAGTGTGTATTTGTATGAGAATAAGTTTTTAAACAACTGTATATAATTAAGAGAATCGGATAGTAGTCCAATGGTTAAGATTCTCAAACACAAACCTGAGGTCTAGGGTTTGATTGTCATCACTCATCCCCTCCCAGAATATGACTAAAAAATTGCATATTAAATCATAACAAATTACATAGTACGGAAAATATGTCCGAAAAAATTAGGGTTCTTTTTTTTTGGATCAAAATAATTAGGGTTCTAAATGATGATACATGAATGTTGTGTATACCAAAGTAATGCAACCCATACATTTAAGGCAATTAATTAGTATTGTTTTCGAGACAACAAGGACCAATATAAAATTGGGCTGCTCTTAGATTTTATCAGTATAGGCCCAATTTCAACCTCTCCCAAGGGCTATGGTCTAATTTGAATAAGGCTGCTCTTGGAACTTCATCATTATAGGCCGAATTTCAGCCTCTCCAGCCAGTTATGTATCTGCTCTCAGTTGTCTTGATGAAATGGTAAAGAATTAATTGAAAAGAATAATAATTATTTCATGGATTTTTTTATTTATTAAGTTTAATGATATGTAAATTGTTTTTCAACACAATTTTACTAAATATAATTGCTATGTAAAAATAATAAAAGGCTTTAAAAGGCCAAAAAAATTTATGGGGCCTAGCAATGGATATGGCTTAAAGGCATCCACTTACCATGCTAATAATGCATGAAAAAGATATGGCATAAGATGGGATGAAATTGATGGAGTATTGCAAAATTGAAAGCAATAATGTCCTCTTTATAGTGCTGTGAAAGTGGAATTAAGGATCCATCTGATAAACATTTTTGGTGGCTATGTTGCTCTCGATATTTGTATTGGGCCCTATTCTTTAAGACTTGAGTTGCAGTCCCATGGGATTGTGATCTTATTGATGTTGTCCTTTTTGTTATACTCTGTCAACACCACACCATCCCACATCCCACCCCATCTATTCCAACATTTTCCAGTCCCTATTTTTAAAAAAAAAAAAAAATTAAAAAATGGAAATGGATCAAATTGCCCATTTACATTATCAAAAAATAAAAAATGACCATATTTTTTAAATGGATATGTTTTTAGGCATTTTGATCATGCAAATGACAAGCATACCTTCCTAATATTTTTTGAGTTACTCTCTCTCTCTCTCTCTCTCTCTCTCTCTCTCTCTCTCTCTCTCTCTCTCTCTCTCTCTCTCTCTCTCTCTCTCTCTCTCTCTCTCTCTCTCTCTCTCTCTCTCTCTCTCTCTCTCACCCCACTAGTACAACTCTCTATCCCCCCAAACTCAATTAAAGTTTTTATAGTGATATTTCTGACATATAAGTGAAAGTTTATATATGCATAGATGTTGGATTTATTTCAGTTGGAAACTTGCATAAACTCAATGTCAATTTGACTGGGAAATGAATATTGAAAAATGATTTCTCGGTTTTGAAGAAATGGTCTTTCTTAGCACCAAGAAAACATTTCCTCTTGGTACCAAGAAATGAAAAAGGTCGTTTTTTAACAAAATGACAAAATGCACGATTTAACTGTCCAAATGGCTAAAAAATATTTGATCGAAAAAAGATGGTTAAACAGCATTTCCACTATAGACAAATGGCCAAAAAACATGGGTATTGAATTTTGAATTCTAATATAGTATTTTATTTCCTCTTTTAATTTATATAAACACATGGAATGTAAAAAAATGTTTTCTTAAATATATATTTGATACGAATTATATACATTTGATATGAATTAAATATATACAAGATAAAATGTTAAATTGAAATAAAGAATCGAAATGTTTATCGTGCACATCTCGCGGTTTATCTTGGTGGCAGCGATGAGGATCGAATCGCTTGTTTTCGAGAGATAGTCGGTGTAAGCGCTCTCGTTGAGTTATCGAACGAAAAAAAAAAAATCTTTTGTCATTTGTACATCTTTCCTTTGACTTGGTTCACTTCTTTTGCTCATTGATGGCGTTTTGTTCGGATATTATCAAGTAAATTTAAGAGGAATTGTGACTATATTTCCAATGTAATTGCTACTTGATAGTTGTGTGTATGAATAGGATTATAGCCTATGGGCTACAGTAGAGATAAGTTTTTGATGTATCCCAAGTCTAGTATTATATTTGAAGTATATATAATAATGTCAATCAATCAGCCAGTTGTGTTTCCATAGAAATCTTGACAAGATTACTAGTACTTTTTTCTCATTTTTTGTCAATAGGAATTAATTGGTAAACTCAGCATATTTTTATTTTTTTCCTCCGTCACTATCATTTTTGCAAACCATGATTTTTTTATATATTTATGTATAATTTTTATAAAATAATTCATTTTTTTCACTCACCTAAACAAAACATATGAAGAATATATGTATGATTACATTATTTTTGTCCATGAATAAAAATATTATTTTTTATATAAATTCAATCAATCAAAAAATTGAAACTAAGATTATGTTATAAGCGATTCGAATCAATTAATTCGATTTTATGTTTGATTCATTTTATTTTGGTTAATCAAAATTTTAGTTAATTTGATTTGATTGATATATTATAAGAGAATAGATAGTGGTAAACACAAAAGGTGTGGAGATGGCAGCCGGCGGATCCTATTTAAACATATATTGCTATGTTAATTTTGAGTCGTGGCATTGGCCATTTAGCCAACCCAAATCGTGACACTCATGACTCATGCCAGCAACATTATTTTTTATAATGTCATTAAAAAAAACTTGGTCTTAATTGAATATTTATCATTTTTAAGGCTAGAAGAGTAAGAAATACTTGAGATATGTGTGATGATTGAATTTGCAATTTTTACTTGACAATAAATTATACAACTTTTTTTTGAAAAGATAAATTATAAAAATTTTGGGTAATTTAATTATGAACAAATATTTTAATTGGGTGTTGGTGTTTGTGGTAAATTTTACGCTTCGCATTTTATTACGGCATACATTATGATAATTTTGTTTGATGCAACAATTTTTATTTCTCTTAAAGGCTATTAATTTTTGTGCTGCCATGAAAGGGGATGTTATCTCATAGCCATTAAGAATAACATCACAATAAATGTTATACCAAATAAAATCTAGAAAACCATGTTTTTTGAGAGCATCTAGAAAATCATGTTACATCACTAAAGAAAATATAAAATAGTTTACGACAAAAAAATTGTATGAGACATTCTCATAAGCATAAATTTTAAACATATTCTATGTAATAAAATTTGATTAATCCAAACTCGAACTCCTAGGAAAAAAAATATCCATACACGAATTCGAATTGAAATAGGAATATGAATTGATATTCAAATCGAAAGTACTCGAATTTCACCTCGAATTAGGATTTTTGAAAAAAATTCTCCAATTATTTATTTGATTCGAATATTCATATTTGAAATTCGAATTGATTCAAAATTCGATTTAAAATCAAAAAACTTAATACAAAATTTAGATTCGAATTCGAGTCGAATTGATTCGAAAAATAAACACTAGACTACCTCATACTTTGTATATTTGTTTAGAATCTATTTAATTTGTGGTATGAATTTCATTCCTTTTTTAATTCTTATTGGATATGCAGTCTTATCTCTTAACATGAAAAATATTTCTACTTTACAAAATAAAATGCCCGCGATCTTTTGATTATTCAGATCGGAATAATTTTAGCCGTACGATTCACGGTCATAGGATACGCTGGCAACGAAAAGCAGACCCTATGACTACGGACACGCGCGTAACCCTTCCGTAATTTGGGACCCCAATTATCTGCATATCGTCATGCCACCTCACTCTTATCTCATGCACCTCCACGATCGCTAGCCATCCGTGTGAACACGCTTGGTGACAGCCGTTGATCATTTTTATAATAGTCAACGTCGTTGCAACGCGATTTCCCATTCGCGTAGCATTAGCGTAAGGTCCAAACGCCACTTAATAAATTAATTTCATTGTTCTCCATTCTATAAAAATAGTTGTACATTGTATTATCCTACAAATTTTCCAAAATATTTTTTCAATAAATTTAAAATATTATTGTTTTTCTTTTTAAAACATAATAAATTAAGTTAATTTTAAATTTTCAAGTAGTATAAAATGAAAACTAATAAATTCAGTATGAAATTTTTACATTTATATTTTATGGAATTGTCCCTGACTTTGTCATTGCACAACCCACCTAGCATGTCCCATTTGACATACTAGAGCCATAATTTTGTTTAGTATACTAAAGTTCCATGTAATTTTATGTTCATCATTGATTTGTTTATGCTACGTAGCTAATTTTTTCTATTATGTTATTTTCATTGGGTGATAACTGTAGCTAATATAGTACATTCCTAGACCTAAAATATATGTGACCTTTGACAATATACCTTAAAGAAATTATTATTATACATTCATGTGTGTAGCCAAAATTTTCGATCAGTGCAGTCAAAAACTTTTCCCGCTTGTGTTTGAACTACCCACAACTGTATTTGTGGCCTCCAAAGTTTTTTTCCTTGCCCTCTCATCAATTCTATTTTAGAGTTCCACAACAATATTTTCTTCAAGAGTTCTTTTTCTAAAATCTCTCCACAATCTAAAAATTCAACCGAAAATAGAAATTAAACATAATTCCAAGCATAAATCCAATTGAAGTATAAATTGATTTCTAAATTAGTAGTAAAGGGAAAAAGAGAAAAACAAAAGAAAGAAACTTTCCTAATATCATTCACGGATTAAAGGAACATTATATTATTTAATTCCCAACTTTATGCAACAAAATGGAAGACCAAAATGTAAAATTGAAATTATTTATGTATATATAGTATTGTTTGATTGTGATAAGACATAAAATTTAAACATAACTCACTTGGTTTTCTCATTTTTGAACAATACAATTGATTTTCTCGAGTGACGGCGCGTAAGAGACAAAGATAGGAGAATGAGTTGTCCCAGCATCATTGTGAATTGAGTGTGTGGTTATTGGACCTTTGGTCAGCAGATTGAGAGTTGTCGCACCGTTGTCCAAATTCTATCGAGTGTGGTCCATCAATCGCACCCAAATTGGGTGCTATGCATATACATCATTTGTTTTTATGATGAATCATAAGAACATACAAGCCCATTAGTTAATGAAACTTAGCTTGAAGTGGTATTTATTCCTATTTTTTATTTTTATTGTTTAAAACCATGATTAAATTTGGCCAAATCCCACTACTTTACTACAAATTTACTAATATAAATTGATAGTACATGGGGATAAAGTGATATAATTGAAAATATAAGAGTGTAAAGTGATATTCAAAAGTATAGGGATAAATTGAGATTTACCCTACAATTATTTGGGATTAACGAATTCAAAATAGAAATATAACGACAATAACCAATAGGGTTGTCCACGTAACTTGGAGATTACCATAATCGAATCAATACCCAAACTGAAAAATACTCGAACCGAAAATATTCGTTGACTTTTCTACTTTACCCGAACCGAACCATCCCGAATTTTTTCATGGTATGGTTCTGGAGATTTTTCAAATATTCGTATCGAGAATCGTACTAAACGATACGGAATCGTACCAAGCCGGAGATCCAAAACTAGAACCGATTTTAAAATATTTTTTATATTTACATATGCTATTTTATCTTATTTATATTTTGATATTTAATAAATTTCATACTTTTTTTAAACTCAATACTATATAAAACATATAACCAAAATTATATCAAATGAAAGTTTAGCATACTTTATCAATTATGAATGAATGAACATAGATTTAATTCACCAGTTACATTATATTAATTTAATTATTTACATGTACTCAATAAATTAAATTGAAAAAATAATATTTGATTTGTGGTAAACGTTTTAATCTGATGATATTTGACTTAGTAAAGATAATAACTAAACTCATCCTCTAATCAAGAACACTAATTAAAATTAAAATTAGTTAAAGGATTAGTAAATTATATTATTTGTTATGTTTTTAGTATTTTGGGTTGTATTCTGTATTATGGTTTTCAATTTAAGATTGTATTATCTCTTATAATTATATTTTAGTATCTATTTAAGGATTGCACTAAAAAATCAAAAAATTGAAAGTATAACCGTTGGGTGATTTTTCCATTGATTTTTCCTTCCCCTTTATGTGTTTTATATATGACTAATTTCGAAATCTTCATTTCTCCGTCTCTTCCCGTTAGTGGCGTAACCACACGAGGACCAGTGCGGTCGATGGACCGCACTGGGTTTCAGAGTTGCCCTATTAAAATTGGGTTGGACCGCATTGGAACTCGAAGTGAACCTATAAATTTTGGGTTAGACTACACTGAAAATATAGCCTATAAAAAATTGAGTTAAAATTTAAAAGGTCAAAAGAATTAAGAATCATCTGTTCTAATTAAGGCATTGTTGAATGAATGATGGCCTTATTTGTTATGTAGAGAGAGATATGTGCTCCAACTTAATAATATACATCTTTTTGAGAACACTTTTCAAATGAATTTTTAGATCTAAAAGTTCATTTTCTATAATAATAATTGTTTGATTTTTAATTTAGAATTGACTTTTGTATAAGTCACTTCTCCAAATAGTTAATTCAAGATAAGCCGGAATCAGATAGTATGAAAACCGACAATAACTGCTAAAGGTACGACCTTAAAAATTTGCCTTTTTTATTTTATTTTTCAAGATTTTGGCTCAATAATTTCTTTGGCGAAAAAAAAAAAAAAGATTAACCGCACTGGCCAAAGATCCTCGCTACGCCCATGCTTCCCATATCGTTCCATTAGAAATGAATTCCATCCCGAACAGTACCAAAAGTTCGGGACCATACAAAATGATGATTTTTCCTCTATGGTTCAATTATGAAGATTAGATTTTGGAATCTGCAAACTTAGGCCTTGTATGGATGTATTTCCAAGTCCAGTTTTCAGTTTCTAGTGTTGGAAAATGAATTTTCAAACTTTATTGATTTTCGTGTGAGAATTGGGAATATGTTTGGTTTATTATCTGAATTTTTATTTGAAAATGGGAATATGTTTGGTTATAGCTTTTTAAATGTATTTTTGACATTGGTTTGTGTGATTGTAGTGTATTTTCACTTAGATTTGCGTGTTTGAGATGAAAACTTGTTTGGTTGGGTTTTCAAAAGGATATTTTCATAAAAAAGTGAAAATTGAAAATAACTTTATTTCTATTGAAAATTTCTTAAAACAAACATAAATCAATTTTCCGGAATAGTTGAAAAGTGGAAAAAGACTTTTGAAAATACAACCATACAAGACCTTAAGAATTGTTACATGAATTTCTAATTCTTCGGACCATTCCGAACTATGTACACAACTAATAACCAACCATTTAAAAGAATAAAACAAGAGAAAAATGAAACACGACTCACGTGGCTTGCCTCCCTCTTTTACTGTCGGCAAGTGCCCCCACCCCCGAAAACCCCCGTCACGACTCACGAGTATATAACAATGAAACACGAAAAATCGCGTAGACTTTTATAACCCCCTCCCCCAACCCCCCACCCCCACCTTTGACAATTTCTAAAGTCAACCCACATACCAACTAAATAAAAGCGTTACTATTACTACCCATTTTCTCAACACAGACAAAGAAAAGGTCTGAAAAGATAAGCCTACCACCCCTTTGATTTGATAATGCCATCCCAAAAATTCTTCACTTTCTCTCTCTATAAATAAAAATTGTATTTATTTTTCTACTCATTTACAGGCCGTCCATTCCTCTGAACCCACCCCTGTCTCACCCCACCTCCAAAAGTCAGCGCCTTTTTTTGTCTCTTCATATCACAGAAACGAAAAAAAAAAAGGAGGAAAAAAAAATGGAAGACGATTGGGATCTGCACGCGGTGGTCAGAGGCTGCGCCACCACCACCACCACCTCATCCGCCAACACCGCCGTAGATAGCTCTTCCCGTGGTCAACTATTGAGTACTATTGAGAAAGATTTTGACTTTTCTGATGTTTGGTTTCGAGATCTGTTGGAGGAGCCCAGAAGAGAGAGCTCCGTACAAGAACTGCATGATCTTTACAAGCCCTTTTTTCCTAATAATAAGCCACAAGAGATACCTTCTTCACAAATAGTGTTATTAAATTCTCCACAAAGTTTATTATTACCAATTTCTTCACCACACTCTGTTCTTGGGGGATTGAAAGATCTATCGCCTGACCAACAACAGCACCAAGTTGTAAAGCAAAAACAACAGCTTTTTTCTGTGGTTAATGGCTCAAAAGCTAGTAGTACTTCACATTTTCCCACTCCAAGGTCCAAAAAAAGGTGTGTGTTTTAAAGTTTTGATCTTTTTCTTTCTTGGAATTACTGATTTTTGTTTTGAAGTTGAGATAAATTATAAATGGGTTGCTTTTTATGGATCTAGTTTCTTATGTGCTAATATATTTTTTTTTATTTTTAATTTTGATACAGGAAGAACAATTTGAAGAAGGTTTGTCATGTACCTGCAGAGAGTTTATCTTCGGACATGTGGTCTTGGAGAAAATATGGGCAAAAACCAATCAAGGGCTCCCCTTATCCCAGGTTTGTTTGTGCTTTTGGATTTAAGTTTTTTTGTTTTTTTTTTGTTTTTTTGGTGCCTACATAATTACTAGTTTGGAGTTTTCTTTGACAATTAATGCTGGTTGATTTTGCTTAAAATATGAGTTCTTTATCTGTTCTATTTTAAGGAATTAGATAAATATGAACAAAAAAATTACTTTAATGGAAAGGTGCTAAAAGGGATCATTCATGGTTATATCTAATTTCTAACTAAACATTTCCTCACTTATTAAAAAAAAAACTAAACATTTCCTCCAAAAAAACAAAGATTGCCTACAAACTTCTATTATCGAAGATTCTTTAACAATTATTGATGGTTGATTTTGGGAATATAATAGTGGTCGAATGTGTTAACACTTTTAAGCCCATACGAGTCATACGACAGTCGGGACTCGGGGTTCGATCCCCATCCTGTTCTCTCCCAAGATTTGTATTTAAAAAAACAATGATGGTTGATTTTGTTTGAACTATTTTTAGGAAATAGATAAATATGAATAAAAAGTTCACTTAATTATAAAGGGGCTAAAAGGGATTTTTTGAGAATCTAGCATCATGGTTAATTAATCTAACTAAACATTTTCTGAAAATTTTTGTTAATTATTTTGTTTGTGAACAGGGGTTATTACAAATGCAGCACCTTAAAAGGATGTATGGCAAGAAAACAAGTGGAGCGCCATAGATCCGACCCGGGAATGTTCATTGTCACCTACACGGCGGAGCACAACCACCCCATCCCTACTCACCGGAACTCACTCGCCGGCAGCTCCCGCGGCCAGAAGCCGGCCGACACTCCCAATTCCGATGACCCCAAGAAATCCTCTACCTCGCCGGAATTGTCGCCGGCGGCGAGCCTCTCTCCGGCGCCGGAAAAGCCGGAGAGCAGCAGGGAGGACTTGGCTGAAGCCGATGACGAGGAGGATGGCATCAGCGGGCCGAACATGGCGGTGGACGATGATTTCTTCGCGGGTTTGGAAGATTCCGATCATTTTCCGGCGGATTTCCAGTTCCCTTGGGTTGCTACCACCGCCGCCGGCGGTGGTTGACTTTGTGGGAAAATCAAAAGGGGGAATGATGCTTTTCTTCTCACTCACTTTTCTTTTTATATTTTGTTTTTGTAGGCACGAGACAACTTTTTGTCCGTTAAGAAGAGTTGTAAAGAATCTTGAAATCAACAATGTTCTTTTGTACGTGTAACGTATACAATGAAATCTTTCAATCATAAAGAGGCTTCTAGAGGAAAAAAGAGGAGATGCTGTTGTTTTCTCTTAGGGATAGTTTGGATAGATGGATAGGGCTTCATACACAATCCTCTGTTTCGTTTACATAGGATAGATTATACTAGAATATAATTGAAATATTAACTATTAATCATGTTTAATAAAGTACTTGCTTGCAAGTTATTATGTATTTTGATCATTGTTTCTCAATTTTATCCTTGCACATTAACATGGAGTCTAATCAAAGGAATCGGATCCACAATCAAACAAATATATTGATTACACATCCGCTCTTTATCCCATTACAAATGAGTTGCTGGTAATCGATCCTTAAATTAGGCTCATAAAAATTTGTTGATATATTTGATAGGATTATTGGGATAATGAGAATTTTTCTGATATTGTACCACTCCAAATATTGTTTACTCATATTGAACTCGACTCTTAAGTGGATCACCCACTGTCTGCGTCACAAAAAGATTAGGTGTAATGAAGGGTTAACACGGCAAAAATCTTTGGATGCGTAAGTCCGTTTCAAATCAAATAAAAATAAGTTAGAGAACTAGAAAACGGATTATTGTTTAATAGATTGCCTCCATTTGACTAATGAGCCGGGGTATTTGTAGCCGAATAGGCGGATTTTCACGGGCTTTTTGGCTTAAGGGTCGCAATGTGCCTTCTCTAGGTACTTTACCTAAATTAATTAAATAACTAATCCTCAATCCTCATAGAACTAATTTTGATTGGGCTTTTATCTGATTTTGGGTTCACAATCCGATATTCCTATTGAACTTAGCCTTTAGGGCCCATCCGAATTATTGAAGCTCATCAATTTCCATAGCTTATAGTCACTATCTGATAATCGAATATCAAGTTATAGAACCTGGTGTAGTTTATAAAGTTCTAATTATGACAAATAGAGCACAAAGGGAATATAGTAATCAACCAGCATATTCTCTAACTTCACTCTTTTTTTTTTTTTTTGGCTGCTCCCTACTAGGGGTGTCAATTTAGGACCCGATACGCAAAACCGACACGAATCTAACACGAAATTAATGGGTATGGGTCCAGGCTTCATGGGTCCGGGTCGAAATTGGGTCGGACCCGACTAACCTGCCAATTAAATAGGTCGGGTCTGGGTCAACCTACTATGACCCGTTTAACCTGTCTAACCCGTTTGTGAATTTAAAAAAAAAAGAAGTAAATAACTAATTGTAAAAAAAAAACAACAAACAAGACATATCTTTAAAACTCAAAAGATAAAACTTTCTTAATTATGTTTTTGTTGTTATTATGCATGTTTTTTTGAATAATGTCCTCAAAATATGATTAGTATGTTATGTTATTTATGCAATTATGTTATTTCTTTTTGTATGTTGTGAATTGTAATATTGTTTATTGATCGAATAATGTATGATAGTGATTGATTTTAAAAAAATAAATTTATTCATTAAAACTATTAAATGTATATTAAAATAATTTTATTAAACGAAAGTTAAACGGGTCGGGTCCTGGTTACTCGTGAAATAAGCGGTCGGTCCGGGTTCAATATTCGACACGAATAATTAAATGGTCCGGTCCTCGGCCTACTTTTCCTTCGACACGCGAACCTGCCAACCCGGACCCACGAACCCGGACCCAATCCAAATTGACACCCCTACTCCCTGCATATGAGTTTGTTAAGAAAAATAAATTAAAATGTTAGAACAGAATGAGGAAGAAGACGAGGTCGTAGATCAAAGGATAAATGAATCTATTTTAGTAAATGATGCAGAAAGACTGAATTTAGTTGTAATTGATGCTGTTTAAGTTAATCTTTCGTAGTTTGTGCTTGATTTGGGAGAATAAATCAGACGTGATTCGTGTTGCGTCATTTCCCAGGATCTGCAAACGAACAAATGTTAGGCGAGCCGGGTGGACCCCCGGCTAAGGCCCTCCGATGTTTAAGACAGATACATAAGATAAGGTAGCTAGGAATTGAAGAGCGATGTGAACAATTAATTATGAGATATGTGTTTCGATAGAACTGTGTTGTATTCTAGGCCATACGAGATACCTTCATGTGTCGAGATCGCCTAAGTTTTTCTGTCACATTACGGATAAGATTAACGGTGGCAGCTCGTGAGGTGACCCAAATCGTTAGTTCAGGTCGGAACCCGAGTACAAAACCCGGATCTTTGGGCATTTTAGTCATTTAGCTAACTCTAGAGGGTAACATAGTAATTATGATCTTGTACATATTAGTGTTCTTTTTTTTGAAAAAAAATCGTATGGTGGGAGTGGGAATTTATTTTGTTTTCTATTTTTGTTTCTTCTGATTCAAGTCATTTTTGTAAATATATATTGACACTTTCTGTACCAATTATTGTTGCAAAATAAATAGCATCATTGGCTTGTTTTTAAGCTCAGCTGATGATTGTGTACTTCCTTTTTTTTTTTTTTTTTTTCCTCTTTCGTTTTATATCAACTTTCCTGAAAGTTGACATGAATTTAGATATAATTGTATCTGCAGACATCTAAGGTATCAGTAGTACTATGTTTCTGCATTTCAAGACACATATACATGTCAAAATTTAAGAAGACTGTTTTTATGTTTATTATAGAATTGAAGATGGGTGATGGCCGATGGGCATGACCTATATTAATCAGGTTCAATAAACTAAGTTCAAGCAGTTCTAATTCTCTATTCGAAAGTATGTTTCACTACTTTAAATATTCTCCTAGTGTAAATTAATGACGTCGATCATCAATATACTAAGAGTATAGATATGATATTTGGAATATAAGATGATAGTGACATTCGAATTTTAAACCAAAATAAAGAGAAGACCAATAGGCTTGTTGGAGTTCGAGTGGTTTTTTGGGGTTTGGAGACTAGGGTCAGTTTCTGATTTCCTTTGTGGTTCTATGGTCGGTTTCCGATTTCCTTCGTGGATTTTGGACAGTGTTGGGCAAGGGATCTCGTTTGTGGCCATCCTTGGGTGCGTTTGGTTTGCAGTAGCTGTGAATGGGCCTTTTCCATATCTGAGCCTAAGTCCCGCTGGCTTCTTCAAGCTCGAGTTTCGTCAGTGGTTCATGGTCACATTTTGTGTGCAAGGTCCGTTTCAGTCCGGCTCCTGGTGCTTTGAAGGGTTCGGTATACTTCTGTATTTTGAGCGTCTGTTTTCACTTTTCTTGCTTCGGTTCTGAATGGGGCCGGTGCCTCTTGTGCGGGTATTATGTGTTTTTGCTACACCGAGTAGTTTACAGTTTTTTATTAGATGTTTTGTAACCATTAACCCCAAACCTCGGTAGGCCAAATTACTGTAATAGTTTATTCAGTTAGTTATTGTAAAAAGGATGAACCCCATCCCCTGAGGCCCTCACGCTTGCTTTTTCTGTAGAGCTTGGTCCTTGGGCTGCCGAAGACTGAGTCACCACACAAGAACTTCTCCCCCACCCTGTAAATCGTTACCAGAGGGATTCGAACAACCACACTTTGTGGTGCCAAAGAAGAAACATCACGTCAACCAAGTCCTTTACCGGTTGAGCTAATAAGGGGCAATTAGTTATTGTAATATTCGGCTATAGCGCAATCATGTTTCAACGGCGGGGTCGATACCTAACAAGGCTAACTTTGCGTCATCTAAAGTTATTACATAAACTTGTGCTAAATGGGCTTTTTTTTTTTCCAATTTGAGGGGATGGAAGTAAACTTTCCTGAGAATGCATTCTTGTCTTTAAATGTTTTTTTGATTACCTGCTATGGAAATCAATGTTTATTCTTGCAATGTGATTATAAGACCAATTTGTCCCTTTTTCTTTCTCTTTTTTCGTTTGTACGAATTTTGATACTCAGTCGATTCCCAGAATTAATTCTTCAATTTGTTGTCCCCATTTGTTGTACATGTAATCGGTTATAGATTTGGAATATGTTTTGTGCACAAATATTGGCAGTATTGTGTAAGTTCAATGTATCTTTCCATGTTCCGAGAATATGTATATGTAATTGTATCCTCTGTCAAATTCCAAATGGGGAATAATACTCGTTAAATTGTGTAAATGTTAGTTACTATTTACTTTTTTCCTTGGGTTGCCTCGCATTCATTTTGATTTTCTATGCTTGTCCACAAAAATCCTTTATGCCACATTGCTTTAATTAAATGTTGATAAGATCGGGATCAACCTTGTATTCTAGTGGTTGAGACATATGTTGTAAGGATGAATGACCCGAGTTCGATCCCATTCTACTAAAAAAAAATGTTGATACGACCGAAAAACGAATGAAACTATTTGATACTCGAGTGAAATCAACCGTTAAAACTTGTTTGATTTCGGTTCGTTAACATAACGAACTAAGTTTGTACATATTTTTTCGTTCAATATAATCATGTAATGTCCGGCCCAAGCTCGACTCGAATGGTAAAAAATAAAAAAAAAAATATGTATAAAATGTCAAGTTATTCGAGCTCGACGTGTTACTTAGATAAAATTCATTTACGATTAATAATCGATAACAAACTCCAACAATATTTTTAAAGATTGAATTAAAATTCAAACAAATTTGAATTATATAATATTCGATTATGCTCGATTCCTTTACACACCTCTAATTTGTTGCCTTGTTGGTGACACTTATCGAAGAGGGAAGTCGGGCACGAACTCCGTCAATTGCAATAGAAAGAGAGATTAGCCAATTCTTTGTCCACTTGGACCACTCTATAGGAGCAAGAAAGAGGAATCACATTAACATACATTATATGATTATAATATTAATACTTTTTACTTTTTATCCTTTTCTTTGAAATAAAAGAGATACTTGCCTAATTATTCAACCAAATACAAGTTTCGTAATAACAGTAAATGTATCAAATTTCAGTCAATTCATTTCATTTTTCCAAATGAATATCCTTTTTTGATATAATTAATGAAACTATGATTGATAACAAATAACAGCAGAAGTTGACCGCCATTGCGTTAGAATTTGAGGTGACACGTGCTGACTAATGACAATGTGGGCCTTTTTAACTGTGTACATTTTCGTCAAACTCAATTATATGACATTCAAAGAAGGTTCTATTTTTATTTTTATTTTTGTGTATATTATATATACTTATAAGTATTTTAATATTTTGTATGTGGGAGAGAAATAAAAATGTGAAATTTTTGGTGGTATGGTGGCCGGTGCTAACAGCTAACCTTAATTATGAGCTGTGACTAACTAATGGGAGTATTTTTCCTACACGTCCACCAACTACTTACCAACAAATTAAAATATCTTTTCGTCTATTATTAGGCCCAAAACCATTTTTGAAAACTCAATCTCATTTGAATTTTTTGTTTCAAAGCTCTTATAAATGGGAGAGATATTATGACTTATGAGTTGATAAACTGTTGCCACATTTATTACTCTCCCCATCGTAAAATTAAGATGCACACACCATTACTGAGGTTGGCTACGAAAAATCTCTGCAATTTAACGAGCATAATATGGTTTTATTTTTTATCTAAATCAAATACATTTTGATATTCATCTCATTTTCTCGTCTTGTCTTCCTCACGCCCTAATATGGTTTGATAATTTTTCTACTGACGATATCCCTTCTGGTTCGAGGATATATCGACGGTCCCAAAGAGAATGATAGAGATACGATTTAAAGATTTATCTATTAAGATTAGTTTTAGTGACTTTTTTTTATTTTATCTTTCAAGAGTTTTCAATAGTTGGGAATTTTATCGTGGTAGGAGTTTAAACATATTTTTTAAAATAAATAAAAATATATAAAAATAAAGGAAAAAGTCCTGATCACAAGCCGATCAGGTAGCAAAGGAAAAAATAATGCTAAACTGTAGAAAAAACAACAAAAATAACTTAAGAATGCAATTTAAATGAAATGAGTCTCTTTCTAGAGGATTTTCGAATAGCAATTGCATTTGTCTTTTTAGCACGCGCTCGAGTATCATCTTGATGTTCTGATAAATTTGACTGGGATATAGCATGTGAAATATCGGCCCAGGATCCTCGAGCCGCAATTATCATAGCTTGCATAGCTTTTGAGGAATCACATGAGTGAATATCAAACGGAGTAGTTGAGGAGTCACTTAGCTTGGTCTTTAAAGCTTCCAATTTATCTACATCAACTTGAAAATCAACGTTAAGAGGATAGCTTGATATTGGAGATATTGAATCATGAGTTGAAGCCAAAGCCGTTTAACCACTCTCTTTCAGTTGCGAACTTGATTCAACAACATTGGAATGAACCACAATAGCTAGCGGATTATCTTGCGTTTTTGGTATGGCATGACCATTTGTAATCATTTCAACATACCTTTCTGAAATGTGAGCCGAACTGCAATCTTTTTCCTTTAGAGCATCAAACTGATTCCGACTAGGGATGTTTTGTTGAGGACGTGAAGGGCTGGTATTTTTACCACTACTAGCTGATTTTTTGTTGACAACCACAAATCCGTTATTGTCCATCTGCGATTGGACTAGAGCAAAAGATTTCCCATTAGGATATTGGTCCTCGGTACTTGATTGATCATCCTCGGCATAGTCCGTCCACCGTTTACTAGCAACCATGGGAGGGGGAGAAGGTTCCTTGTCTACCACCGAGTTATCCACCGTCTTACCCTTATCCTTAGATGAATGAACATGTTCCACAATATTAGAAGCAACAACTTTATCTTTATCCTTCGATAAAGATCAGATCACCTTACAATATTCCTTACGAACCTTTGAACTCCCATGTTTGGAATTAGTTCGTTCAGGATTAGTTTGAGCCGTGGCCGTAACAATATTGCAATGACAAGTCGCTAATGAATGTCCCGTAATACCACATTTCGAACAAAACTCGGGAAGTTTCTCATAACTTAATGACACAAAAGAACAATGCCCAGGGCGTTCCACCATCACGAATTCTGTAGGAGCATAGACAAATCAATTTTCACCAGGACCCACACAAAGTGTCCCAGAGATCCATTAAGAGATTTTTCATCAATTTGAACTGGAGGACCTATTGCCTAAGCAATTCCCATAATAATACTCGGATGCCAATGTTCAATGCTTAACTAAAAAATACGCACCCATACACTCCCAGTAGAAGTATTGACTTTAGATGGATTAAAATCAGGGACCCATGGAAAAAGACGAATCGTACCAGGATTAATTTGCCATGTAACACGTAAAGATGCCCTAGCACGATCCGAATCAGAAGAAAACTTAAGGCAAAAGTATCCCTTGCCCAAGGGAATCAATGTACAACTATTCTGAATTTTCCACAATTCACTTAGTCTAGGCCGGAGGGGTTGCAATGGACATGGCTCATTCCCTTTACCAATCAAAACACGACCAATTAAAGAGAACGAGAATTCCCTCAAACGTTGTTGATACAAATTTTCATCAATTGAAACAGAGAAATAATCCCCTTTCTTAATAGGTTCAATCATAATATTATTACCCTGAACAATATTAGCAAAAGTAGAATTTGCTGGTTTAATCAAAGAATCCAAAGTAGGGTTAGCATGTTTTACCAAAGAATCCCTAAAAAGTAGGGTTTGCACTAGGGCATACATGGGGCATCAATACACCAGATGAATACAAGGATATAACAGAATACTTTGGGGAGGGGACCACTGTTGACTAAGTGTTAGCCTTTGAAGGAGAGGAGGGGACCACTGTTGTAACCACCTTGGGAGGGACCACAGTTGAAACCACCTTTGGAGGGGAGACCGCTTCCAAAGGGACCACCTTTGATGAGTGCATGGCAGCCCCAAATAAGAGATTCGAATGATCCGTAGAATGAACCATTGCCGCAAAATCCACATAAGACATAGGAGAACTCGTGCGTAGAGGAGAAAACCAACGGAGAACAAGATGTAGCAAAGGAGCAAACATCATAACTGGTGGCTTGTATCCCAACGCTAGGGAAAGCCATTGAAAATGTCATGGAGGCACGGCCCTAGGGTTTGGGAGAAGAAAGAGAAAAGAGCGTCCTAGGGTTTTTTTTCCTACTATATCACTCTAGGAGTTTAATCATATAAATGCCTTCTTTATTTTTATTTTTAGGGTGTTGATTATTTAATTAAAATCAAGGCATTCTCAAAACTCTTGTCTCTCTTACACGGGTTTAGGTGAGTTGTATCTTTGTCATGTTTTGCATGCATCATTTGCGTACTAAAATGATTTGTTTTAACAAGATGCTCACCAAAATAACAGTAAATGAATTGTGGGAACTAATAATTATGGAGTGTGAGTCGTCACAACTTAACCAATGTGAGGTATGGAAATTGGAACTCCAGAAAGACCACGATTTCAATAAGACAAATCTGCTAACGCGTTGCATTTGACCCTAAAATCAATACTCTACTGAAAAATATTACTCTAAAGCTTAATTTGGCTAAATCCATCGTAATTAATTTCGCTAAACCTTATGGCATTGAGCACAAAAAAATACAAAATCAAAATAACTATAGAAAAGACCAAAGTTCGCTGTAGGGAACTTGAACATAGTTAGGCTAAGTCCACTAGATTAAGGGTGTAATGGAATCTAACTAGGGGCGATCATCAATTTTTAAAAACCGTCCGCACCGCACCGTAATATTGTGATTTTCTAATAAAACCGCGATTTGAAATATTGAATGAAAACCGCACCGCCGTATCGGTTTGGTTCTAGTTTTAGAAGGAAACCGCACCGCCAAAACCGCACCGCCATTCTATAATTATAGGGGTAAAATAAAATATTTTTCTTACATATTTAGGTGAATAATTAACGTTGCAAATCCAATATATGTTTAGTAGTTTACACCTTTAATGTAGAACAAATTTGATTCTTTATAAATTAAATACTGGTCGGTGTTTCACATCCCAGATTTCATAAATATCTTAACAGTACTCATTAAAACATCCAAAGCCCTTGAAATAAAAGTGAGTTTATTCCAAAATACAGAAACAAGGTTTCATGTTTCCATAATATTAATGAAACTATTTTATCTTTTATATAATTGAGCGAGATGGTTGGATCTCAAGAGATCAATTGAGACATACCCTCCATAAAATATATTGTTCTTAAATAAATAACTTTCATTTTCCGGGATTACTCTTAATGTTCTAAACAAGAGATTATTTTATCAATCTTACGATATTCTTTATTTAAAGAAACCGCCAAACCGCCCGCCACCGCCTAAAACCGCACCTTCGATTTTACTTGATAAAACCGCTATTTACAATTATTTTTTATAAAAATCGCATAAGGCAATTCGGTTTGAAATTTATTGAAAAAACCGCAAAACCGCACCGTGATCACCCCTAAATCTAACATAGTCGATCATGTAATTGCTTAAGTTTATTTGAAATTTTATTGAGCTATAAAATTGTATTTAAGTTTAATTTAAATATTATCCGAATTGAGTTTGAATGTATATTTCCAAATATGAGCTGAGTTTCTCACTATCAAAGAATGTGTTTTATGCTTTGTTGAGATATGTCACTTGTAAGTTGTTCTACATTAATTAATTAGTGGAAGAGAACCTTGTTTATAAATTAAGTGAGCTAATCATTCTATCACCAATTGATTTTAGAATGAAATCTCACTTGTTAGACATGGGTTCTTCCCCTCATATTGCGTGACGTTTAATGTATGTTTGGTACCAAGAACTAGGGGTGACCAAATAGAAATCAAATCGGGTTTCAAATCAAACCTAACGGCGAAACCGTAGTCGTTCTACAATCGTTGAACGGTCAACAATTCCAAAACCAATCAAACCGTATAAATCGTTCCCGATTCCTCCAAAATGAGGAACCGAACCATCGGTTTTGAAATGGGAACCAAGAGTTTTAAGCAGTGGCCACCCTGCTAGCAAGAACACGCCAAAATTGTAGTCGATGTCGCTGTTATTTCAGGAGAAAAAGAAAAAAGTTAAGTCAATATTAAAAAGAAATTCAAAAAAGTAGGCCAAAATTTCCACAAACTCATGCCCCACCACAATACTTCCACACTAGCACTACTCCAAAACACTATTATATAAACAAACCCAACTAATTTTTCAAAAACTCATGAGCTTAAACAAAAATTAAACTCAACAATGGTGGACACATCAGATCAAGTCCGGCCACTCGCCCCCTCCGCCGACCGCTCCACCAGCAGCGACGACGAATCCGCCACCGCCGTCACCAAAACCCGCCGCAGACGGTGGCTCAAGTGCTGCGCCTTCGTCGCCGCGCTCCTCCTCATCCAAGCCACCGTCGTCGTCATCCTAATCTTCACCGTCTTCAAAGTCAAAGATCCGATCATCCGAATGAACGACGTCACCGTCCAGAGGCTCGATTTGATCAACGGCACCACAACCCCACGGCCGGGCTCGAACATGACCCTAAACGCCGACGTTTCGGTGAAAAACCCCAATTACGCCTCGTTCAGGTACCAGAACACGACGACCACGCTGTACTACCGCGGCGCCGTGATCGGGGAGGCGCGTGGGCCGCCGGGGAGGGCGAGGGCGCGTCGGACGATGAGGATGAACGTAACGGTGGACGTTATAACGGATCGGGTCCTGAACCAGCCGGATCTGGGTTCGGATATCAATTCGGGTTTGATTACGATGAGTAGTTATACGGTGGTTGGCGGGAGAGTGAAGATATTTGTGGTCAAAAAGCATGTGACGGTCAGGATGAATTGTAGCATGACAGTTAATATTACGAGCCGTGTGATTCAGCAGCAGAAGTGTAAGCGTAAGGTGAAGCTCTAGAGTGTAGGATTTAACACAGTACTTAGATTTTTATAGAGCATAAATTATTTTATGTATTTTTGGTATATATAGAATATTTGTCTTATTGTTGTGATTTTTGCTATGTATTTGTGCGGATGGGATCTTCTATTCCAAAACCGTGTTTCATTTCCTATTCCAACCGTGTGGATGATTGACACGTGTATTACACTTACCATGCTAATTTTCAAGCATAAATCAAGCAGAAATTGTAGGGTTATAAAATGGTAAGTGTAATACACGTGTCAATCATCTACACGGTTGGAATAGAAGATGAAACACGGTTTTGAAATAGAAGATCCCATCAGGTATTTGTGGTACTGTGTATTTTTGGTATACACATATTTTCATGGGCAAGCTATTGTTTACTTGTTTTTTACTATTATTTAATAGTAATAATAAACCAATTATGGAAGTGATACAAAAATGAGTAGGTATCTTGTAGAACCGTCTTACGGATCCTAAAGCCCAACCCATGCCCAGCCCCAGCCCAACTCTTATTTAAAAAAAAAAAAGACATCACTTCAGCACTCCATAAGGAATCCGACCCGCAGCCTTGATAGGTTTAAGGTGGTGTTCTACCACTACATCACTAGTACTTTTTGTGTAATTTCAGTATAACAATGTATACAAATCCATTCATAAATACGCCTGATAATTTAAAAAAAAACGCCTCTAAATGCAAAATCTAAGAATTGAACCCAAGTCTATTAAAAAAACATGATACATTATCTCAATAAATGGATACTTATAAAAGTGTTAATTTAACTACATCATATTTATTTTTTTTTCTTTTTTTTTCCTAGTTTGTAACTGAATTAAGAAATTTGATATTTTATCTCAACAAACGGATACTATTACTTATAAAAGTGTTATTTTAACTATATCATTTTTATTTTTTATTTTTTCTTCTTTCCTTCATTTCTAATTTGTGACTATATTAAAAAACATGATACTTTATCTCAGAAAATAGATACTTTAACGTATAAAAGTGTTACTTTAACTCTATTATATATATATATATATATTGTAATATATTCATAATTTGTGACTATATTAAAAAATATGTTACTTTATCTCAAAAAATAAATACATTTACTTATAAAAGTATTACTTTAACTCAATCATATTTATTATTCATCTGTCTTTGTATTTATTATTAAAAAATATAATACTTTATTTAAAAAATAGATATTTTTACTCTTAAAACATGATATTTTTGTCTCAAAAAATATATATTTTTACTCATAAAGGTGTTACTTAACTCTTATACATTTTATTTGTCCTTCAATGTAATGTAATCATAATTTGTATCTATATTAAAAAATATGATACTTTATCTAAAATAACTGATAATTTTTCTCATAAAACTGATACTTTAACTGAGGAAGAAAAACAGAAAAAAAAAAAAAAACAGAGTTGTTGTTGACCCGGACTGTCAACGACCTGCGATCCGCGGTCAAAATAGGATCCGTCTTACGGAATGAGACCCGTAAGACGGTTCTATATGAGTTTTTGCCTATAAAAATATGGATTAAAAAAAATCTTAACACGATATCCTTAGATATAAAAACAAAGTGACTCGTTATACTCCATTTTATTCAAAATAAGTGATGTTTTGATTTGACCATAAAATTTCGTCAAAAATAACGTTTTGATGAAGGCTAATAAGAAAAGGTTTATTCCCAAATTACCCTTAAATATATCATTTCAACTAATATTAATGCCTAAAATTGTTTTATTTTAAAGCAAAGATTAATTTAAGATTAGTTTAAGGATATATTGAGTATTTTAATACAATATTTAATATGTATGTTTTTTCCGTCTAATAGGATAGAGTTTTTTATTACAACTCATAGTGCATTTCATATATATTACACTACACTATAATTATAGTGGAGTGCATATTTTATGGACAATTTTTTTACACATAACAAAAATAATTAACATAATGTATTATAAGAGGATGCAATAAAAAAACTTAAAAAATGGAAGATCATCTATGACATTTTGTCATCAAAAGACAGTTAACAAATTAGTTTCCCAGGATAACAGTATATCAATTAATAATAATATATAAACAAAATTAAACAAATGGAGTCTAGTCAAATAAAGTATTGATCAAATTTGTTTAAAATTTTGTCGAACTTCAAAATTATGTTAACTTCTGTTTTAATGGAATTAAACTTGAACGATCTTTAATATAATATTGCCGAATACACGTCAAACTCTCTAATTACTTTGTCATGTTACACATTTTTTTTCTAGTCTAATCGAGCACAAACAAGCTTCTTATGAAAGTGTGTTCCAAGTTAATTTAATTTGTTCAGTTAATGAATGAATTCAAATAAATTTTTAGTGGTTGATTTTTAGTCGAGTATCAAGTAAATTAATTTGCTTGTTAACTGCATTTATAGACTACTAAACAACCATCATGAAATTTTAATATGAGTGAGTCAAGTGCCCCAATCCAAGGTTCCCAAGAGCAGGGTGTGAACATCAAGACAACTATAAGAAACTATGTAAACATAATTTTGGGGGCTCAACACATAATATAATAAATATAGGAAAATGAAATATGGGTACATGTATTATTAGTAGAGTCAACATTTGTTTCCTGGGACTTTAGTGGCACAACAAGACATATATGCATGCTTTCTGAATTCCTTGTAATTTGAACTAATTTATCTTAAGTAATACGTGTAGTGTACTGTCTACTATATTCAATGAGTGAATACTTTGTTATGGTCTTCCCAATAAAAATATACGTTTCTTGTTGTAGAAATTAATTTCCCATTGCCATCTTTTTGGTGGATTATTGTTGCTTTCACAATCGACCAAACCCAATAAAAATGTGCATTCAATAAAATATTATACAAATAAAATAAATGACTTGTGAACTGATGGGGAGAGATCGTTATTACTTATTAGTAGATTGGGGTCGAATGGTATAATTTTTTATTTTATCCGGTTGTCGTCAATGACCGTTAGAACAACCGAACACGTGCACATCCGTGATTTCCTTGTCCCGCGATTTACCTTGGGAGCCAAGTTGTTATCGCCGAGGAATATCCTCGAATAATCGTAAGATAAGCGAAAGATGAGTTATAAAAAAATAAAAAATGAATGTTGCTTTCAAAATCGACCAAACCCAATACATTACTACTTTGTTTACTTGTCAAATTTGGTGGTCGCGTTGCGTTGGTCAAATGAAATAGGTCAAAATTGCAACTTTGGTTTCATAACTACATGAGGTGGCGAAATTAATTAGTTTCTGTGAAATTACGATTTATAATATAATCATGCAATTAAAAATAATTCTCGAATTGAGTCTTCTTCCATCGAATATTGAATATATTGCAATGATACGGGCGGAGCTAGACCCGTAACTTTGGGGGAGTTAAAAAGTTTTGGGGGGCTAAAATCAATAAAAAATAAATATTTAGTACTAAAAATTAATATTTTAAAATAAAATATACATATAATTAATTGAGTTTTCAAAAAAATTGGGGGGCTAAAGCCCCCCTTACACAAGGGAAGAATACGCCCCTGGATACGTGATCAGCACACGGTCCCTAATTTCTAACTGATTTTCCAATTTGTAGCGGAAAAAGGATCCAATTCTCGATTTTTTTAATGGTTTAATTGCATTATTTTTTGCAACTGTATAATATCTCTGTTATAATTTGATGTTGCTTTTTAGAGCAGATCACTCAAGTTAAATGAGTTGACCAAAATCCTCTTCCCGGGAGGAAAGTCTTCAAGCTAGTTCTCTGAGAGCTGGAAAATTCTTCGATTGGAAACTTGTATGCACACGTACGCAAACGTTAGGAGCGTCCCGGGAGTTGTCCCTGGGAGGCCCCTCACTACAAGAAATTTGATTTATAATGACGGAAAATTTCATCACTATATGTCCAAAACCCATCAAAAAGATTTTTGTCCCGTCATGGTACCCTCATTATTACCCTCCTAGTTAAAAGTAGATAATGACGGGAAATAGGTCTCGTCATTATTGTCTTAATAATTTTAATGACAAGATTATACCATCACTAAAAATTAATTTCACTAGTGACGAATTTCTTCATTAATAATTAACATCATTTGCCCATCACTATATGTTGTTTTGTTGATAAAATTTACTGTTATTATTAGTTGTAGTCTGTCACCAAAAATCCCGTAAATAACTACCCTCATTAAAAGTTATTCATTATTCTGAATTTATAATCATCATATCTTATGAATTGCTCATTTCATAAAACATATCATTACTAATAAAATATTAATAATGCAAATTATTCAAGAACAAATAATTTTTTGAACAACAAATTTTATATAAACAATTGCGTCCATATTCGTTCATTTACTCAAAAATATATACAATAGTAATTTGTTCCAAAGTATGCGTTTTATCTCGATGGGTAACAAAATATTCCCTAATATTTACTCCATGGAGTACAAAATATTTGAGCACCATAAGACTGAGTCACTTGATTGCTTCAAATACCATGCACCAATTTCCTATCAACGCTTGAATTCTTCTTTATGAATCAAACCTATAAGAAAATTCAAAAAAAAAAAATTATTATTCCCAATAGCAAACAATATCATTCAATGACTAAAGAATGTCAAGAAATATTATGGAGAAAGCATATTCTACAAGTGAAATAAGCATATAAAGAAAATGAAATCCAACAATCAATATATCAATGTTTGGAAAAAAATTCAATAATGAGAATGTTGGATGATGACATAAAGTTGGAAAAGCCAAGTTAAAAAAAAAAAAAAAAAAGAAAGCAAAAGAGTAAATTTATTCTCTCGTACTAGTTCAATCTATTAGCTAGAAGCATTATCACTTTAGCACTATAGCAGAGAAATTTTCAAATCTCAATCTACTTGCAGAATAATACAATAATCTGAATCCACATTTTACATGCAACCCCACAGTAAAACACTATTTCATACCTTATTAAAGATCTGATCAAAATACTCCAATAGTAGAAAACAAAACCCTTTTCAGCTTCAAAATCAAAATCCACCTTCCTTCAAAGCTTGAAGATCACATAAACAGGCTCCCGGACATAATGAAAACACACACAAAAACATCACAAAAAATAATTAAACATTACTAGAGGAAAACAGAAGTGTACTTGCCTCTGACGCTCAAGTCAGCCTCCGACTCTCTGAAGAGGCCCCTCCTCCGGGATCTTAGCCGGAGGAAAAAGAATTTTTAATAGGACCTCCTTGCGTGGAGATCCCTCCCATCCCGGGTTTTAGCCGAAAGGGGTCATCTCGTCCGGGGTCTTAGCTGGGTGAGGTCTTCACATCTGGGGTCTTAGCCGGATGAGGTTAATATCTTGGGGGCCCTAATAGCGTAATGCTACCTCACTAGGCTGGGCATTTCCCAAGAACCCTGGAAGCGTTAAGCTACCTCACTAGGGCAACCCCCGGGAACCTGTGGATAGCGCTAAGCTACCTCACAATGTGTTTTAATGAGGGGCCCTGGATAGCGTGAAGCTACCTCACTATGGGCGACCTCTGTAGCCCTAGATAGGGCTAAGCTATCTCACTATGGGCAACCTTCGGGAACCCTGGATAGCGCTAAGGGTAACCCCCGAGAACCCTGGATAGCGCTAAGCTACCTCACTATGTGTTTTAATGAGCGGCCCAGGATAGCGTGAAGCTCTCTCACTATGGGCGACCTCTGTAGCCCTAGATAGTGCTAAGCTACCTCACTATAAGCAACCCTCAGGAACTCTAGATAGCGCTAAGCTACCTCACTATGGGTAACCCCTGGGAACCCTGGATAGCGCTAAGCTACCTCACTATGGGTTTTAATGAGAGGCCCCAGATAGCGTTAAGCTACCTCACTAGGGGCGTCCTCACGTGTTCTTGCGACCCTTGTCTTTGTTAAGAACTCAACCTTCAGTTGAATCGCTGGTGCGAGAGAGCTTGGCTGGTTCAGACTTGGTCTTCCCGGGTCTTGCATTCCAAATGTTGCGGGCACCTTCTTCTCTTTGTTGAAGGTTGATGTCCTCTCTGCACCGGGAGTGGCACGCGCTATCTAGATTCATTGCACCCCTCGCAGTATGTTGAAAGTGTACTCCATGGCCTCTGGACTTCCGAAAACGATATTAATGACTCTATGATATGGGAGTATTTCTTGATATGAGCTTAGTTGGAGGTTATAGTCCAAGTATTTACTTAAAAATCTTTTTCTCCATTTGTCTTCAGAAGATGTGAAGTGTTGACGTCATGGGGAAAGTTGGAGTGATGAGTGGAGTTTGTCAAGCAGAGAGAGAGATGAGAGATCCACATGCGGTAGAGGGTGCCCCCTTGGCTCCCTCCCCGGGCGGCCACAAGGGAGCGCCTCAGGCGGGCATCCTAAGCCCCCTGGCTCGTTCTCATTTGCATTTTTTCCCATTTTCTTCAGAGTTTTCATACATTTCAAACCGGATTCTGGATTCTCGGTCCTTCTTCTATCTCACTCGGGCGAAGCGTCTGGGTGTTGAGTTTCGAGTTGATCATTCCTTTTCCGCCTTTATCCCTGGAGTTTGATATTTCTCTTTTCGCTCCAGAATTTTCACTGTTATAGTTTGAATGAATTGTGCTACTTTCAGAGGCTTGAGACTTTAGAATTTGCATGGCTCTTCTGAGTGTCCTCAGGGCCTGTATCTCTTCATGGTTTGTCTCTCTTCATCTATGGAGTTTTTGTCTTCCCGATGAGTTGAGCATTTCTCTCTCCATTTGTGTTGGGTTGTACCTCTCCCATGAATGGAGTTTTTACAGATTTTCCTTTACCTGGTTCATCGACAGGTTATTTGGGGAGTTCTCTCTTTCTGTAAAAGGTTGCTTGTTCCCGATATAGCTTGACTAGTTTGGATGGCTCTTGGATTCTCAGCCCCAACGCCGAAGGGAATTTGTGTCTATCCTTTTTAGACTTCAAGGTTTGTTTGCCTTCCATCAATGTGATGGATTCTTCAATATCTGGTTGCTTTCCAGTTCATTTTTCCTCCTGTTCCGTTCTAGTCGAGTGAGGTCATTCTTCATGCAACTACTAATGCGGCATGCGGCACGGCATGGTGCCCTTATGAGGGGTGTTCATGTTGGTGGAGCTCGGGAATCCTCGTGGGAGAGAAGTAGAGAAAAATCTCAGGAGAAAGCCCTCGGGGGACGTCCCCAATCAAGAGCCCCGTGGGCGCGGGATCAAGTTCACCCGGCTCCCCCCAGTCGAGCGTATTTCGGGGCGTGTGGGGGGCGCCCAACCTTCCTTGTCCGAAGATGGGGGCTCCCCAGTTGAGAGACCCCCCAATCATCCTCCTCGGTCGAGTGCACATACCCAATCGAGAGCCCCCTAGGGCGCATGGGCGGGCATGCCCTTTGTCTCCATTTGAGAGGTCTCCCGTTTCATCCGAGAACTTGCGTGAACCGGGTTCCGTTACTCTTGAAAAAATGATGCAAAGGTCTCCGCCTTTGCGGGAGTTTGTCTAAGTGCTCCTGGTGGACTTTCGATCTCATCATACTCTGGGAGGTTGGATATCTTAATGCCCGAGGGCAAGGGCTTGACCGGAACGGCAGGGGCCAGTGAACTTCAACCCTATAGTGATGGCCCGCGAGTTGGCTTGGATGATGCTTTACTGCTTACGAGTCTTCTGCGGGCTTGTGAGTTGTGGACTTGAGAATGTTAGGCTTCATTTCCAGCTTCTCTTCTAGCGGGAGTGTGCTGGTCTCCTTGATTTTTCCCAAGTTCTTCATTTTCTTTATCTTCTCCCCCAAGGTTGGGGTCTTCAATATCTGGCGGAGCTTTGAGAAAGGTCTTCTCATAGCTTCCACCACAACATGATTCCTCGAAGTAGCTCGGTCAGTTTCTCCGACCAGGGCTTAGAGGACCCTTCGCGTTAAGCGAACTTATTCAACAGGTGGAGCCCCTCCAGGAGGAGACGATGCCCTTCTTGGTTTTAAGCGGAGATTGCCCCTCTCGGAGGAGGGGGTGGCCTCTCATCTTCAATGTGATAGTTCTTCTTGATGATTCCTAGATCCGTAGCTTTATTCTTCCTCAGGTCTTCAATAGTGGGCGGAGCCCAAGGCGGTCTCCTCGTGGCTCCGGCCACCGATGACTCTTCAAAGTATTCCGGGAAGCATTGTCCAGCAGAGCTTGGAAAGCTTACCGGGTCAAGTGAACTTCTTCAGGGGGTAAACCCCTCTTCCACCTAGCAGTGGAAACGTCCTTCCATCCCGTGGGGGATGTGGTGTCCTTCAGACGGACAGGTAATTTTTTTCAATGGGCGGAGCTCTTTCGGATTGAGGTGGTGGCGCCCTTTCTTCTTGCAGGGGATGCGACGCCCTTCCAGTGGAGAGGTAGCTGTCCTCGTACCTTCTTAATGGTCTTTTCTCCTGTTGGTCTCTGGCCCTAGTGCCTGCAGCTTGGGATCCGACTCCATGCGCTTGAGGTCGGGTCTGCGTCTTCGTGTGCTTTTGTTGTTCCTGCAGACGAGGCTAATATATATGATGTTGCTTTTTAGAGCAGATCACCCAACACTACAAGAAATTGCTTTTTTACCAACAAAAAATACCGACGGAATTAATCTGTCACTATTTACCGACAGATTACCAATGGATACGTATTTACAAAAATACCGACAAAATACCGGCGGATCACCGACGGAATATAGTCTCTCGTTAATCTGAAGGTAAAGTTCCCAAAAAATTCTACCGCCAAATTTCCTGACAGATTTGCGACGAATACCGACCAAATATTTACCGACAGAAATATCCATCGTTATTTACTGATAGACATTTTTTATCGGCAATTGCCGATGAATATATATGTTGTTATCGACGACGAATTTTATGTTGGTAATTACGAATGGATTGCCGAGAGATTAGCGACGGACTTTGATTATAAAAATAAAAAAAATAAAAAATACAAACTAATAGTAAGACCAAACTAAAATGTGAATTTCACTTCTAGATTGTAATGAATTGAGTAGAATCAAATACAATATTGTTCAAATTTATTTGGATTAATTATTTATATGGCCAAAACAAATATATATATATATATATATATATATATATATTTTAGGGTCTAAATTAACTATTTCAATAATTTGTGACGTAATGAACCTAATTAAAGTCTCCTGTAGAATAAAGAATAATAATTTTATATGTTATTGTTCTTGTTTATTGGATTTTAGTTGGATATAACTTATAAGATAAACGACCCTCGATAAGTATATTTATCACAAGATGACATATAAAGTTGCAATCGAACCGAACCGAGTCGAGTTTTTGAGAGTTTGAACTTGACTCATTTATTATCGAGTCGAGCTCGAACTTGAATTTATCGAATATATTGATGGCTTACGAACTTCTTCAAACTTAATCTCAACCTTTTGCAAACTACCTTGTAATGTGCGTATGTCTATTACCTAAAGCATTCATAAAATACGTCTTACATAGATAACATACATCGATTTTTTAGAACCACCGGAACAATTCGGGGTGATTATATATATATATATATATATATTAATCCATTTTATGATAATTATTGGATTGATAATATTTTTTATTTTAATTAGTATGAATATCACAATTTTATTTATTATACTATATTATTTTGACTTTATTTATCGATTAACTGGGATTATAATTTATTATCTTATTTTAGTTAATTGCGTATCATATTAATTTTTACTTGTTGAAATTGGAATTTTACCATTTTATTTGTATAACTTACTTAATTTTCATCACATAATTATATTTGTAAGATTAGAGTAATAGAGTTTTTTTTTTTTTTAAGGAAATAGAGTTCTTTTATTTAATTATGTTACTGAGTACAATATATAGTTTATTTGGATTAGTTTATTTTCAACAATTAATTTACCTTAAAAAGTAAAGCCCAACACCACAAGTAGTCATAGCCCAACTAACCAAACCAAACCCACTCCGAGGCTTATGAATACATCAAAACCCTAGCCCTAATTTAATTTTCAGCATTTTTCACCTATCAACACACACTTAAGGGTGCAGCTTCCCTCTCCTCTACTTACCATCGGCCGCCGCCAGCCTCCCCGTTACCGCCGGCCACCGCCTTCCCATTACCATCGGCCGCACATCCCTCTTATTTTCTCATTTATTTCTTTTTCCACCTTCTTTCTCTTTCTATTTTCCATCATCCGCGCTGTTGACGACCGCCGACCGCCATGGACAACTTCGTTTATTTGCTTTGGTACTTCGTTTGGTATGATTTTTGGATGTCGGGTGTTGATTTTGGAAGTTGGATATTGAATTTTAGATGTTGAGTTGTATTTGTTAATCGATATTATTTTTTTGTGAAATTTTAATGGATGTGTTAATTTTTTTTGTAAAGCAGGAAATGAGTAATTAAAAAAAAACAAAATTTCAAAAAAACAATTATTAATTTTTAAATATACATACGGATCACCAACGGATCATTGATGTGACAACAATTGCAAATATCCATTGGTATTCCGTCGGTAAAAGTGAACTTCTTTCGGGGGCAAACCCTTCTTCCGCGTGGCAGTGGAAACGTCCTTCCATCCCGTGGGGGATGTGGTGTCCTTCCGATGAGCAGGTAAATTTTTTCAATGGGTGGAGCTCCTTTGGATAGAGGTGGTGGCACCCTTTCTTCTTGCAGGGGATGCGACGCCCTTTCAGTGGAGAGGTAGCTTGCCTCGCGCCTTCTTGATGGCCTTTTCTCTTGCGGGTCTTTGGCCCCAGTGCTAGCAGCTTTGGATCCGTCTCCATGCGCTTGAGGTCGGATCTGCGTCTTCGTATGCTTTTGTTGTTCCCGCAGACGACGCTAAACTGATGTTGCTTTTTAGAGCAGATCACCCAACACTACAAGAAATTGCTTTTTTACCCATAAAAAATACCGGCGGAATTAATTTGTCGTTGTTTACTGACAGATTACCAACGGATACACATTTACAAAAATACTGACGAAACACCGACGGATCACCGACGAAGTATAGTCTCTCATTAATCTGAAGGTAAAGTTTCCGAAAAATTATACTGCCAAATTTCCTGACAGATTTAGGATGGAATACCGATAAAATATTTACGGACGAATATATCCGTCGTTATCAACGACGGGATTTTCTGTTGGTAATTACTGACAGATTGCCGAGAGATTAGCAACGGACTTTGATTAAAAAAATAAAAACTAATTGTAAGACCAAACTAAAATGTGAATTTCACTTCTAGATTGTAATGAATTGAGTAGAATCAAATACAATATTGTTCAAATTTATTTGGATTAATTATATATATGACCAAAACAAAAACAAAAAAAATACTTTATGGTCTAAATTAACTTTTTTCAATAATTTGTGACTTAATGAACCTAATTAAAGTCTCCTGTAGAATAAAGAATAATAATTTTATATTTTATTGTTCTTGTTTATTGGATTTTATATAATTGGATATAACTTATAAGATAAATGACCCTCGATAAGTATATTTATCAAAAGATGACATATAGAACTGCAATCGAATCGAGTTGAGTTTTTGAGAGTTTGAAATTGACTCGTTTATTATCGAGTCGAGCTCGAACTTGAATTTATCGAATATATTGATACCTTACAAATTTCTTTGAACTTAATCTCGACTTTTTTGCAAACTGTCTTGTATTGTATGTATGTCTATTATCTAAAGTATTCATAAAATACGTCTTACATCGATAACATACATCCATTTTTTAGAACCACTGGAACAATTTGGGGTGATTATGTATATATATATATATATTATATTAATCCATTTTATGATAATTATTGGATTGATAATATTTTTTATTTTAATTAGCATGAATATCACAATTTTATTTATTATACTATATTATTTTGACTTTATTTATCGATTAATTAGGATTATAATTTATTATCTTATTTTAGTTAATTGCGTATCATATTAATATTTACTTGTTGAAATTGGAATCTTAACATTTTATTTGTATACCTTACTTAATTTTCATCACATGATTATATTTGTAAGATTAGAGTAATAGAGTTCTTTTATTTAATTATGTTAGTAAGTACAATATATAGTTTTATTTGGATTAGTTTATTTTGAACAATTACTTTACTTTAATTTTAAAGCCCAAGAGCACAAGCAGCCATAGCCCAACTAACACAACCAAACCCACAACCCACTCCAAGACCTATGAATACCCAAAATCCTAGTACTAATCAATTTTCAGCATTTTTTACCTATCAACACACACTTAAGGGTTCTCTCAAAAAAAAAAAAAAAACACACACACTTAAGGGTGCAGCTTACCACCTCTCCTCTACTTACCACCGGCGGTGGTAAGCTGGCCACCGCCAGCCTCCCTATTACCTCCGGCCACCGTCTTCCCATTACCGCCGGCCTCCCATCCCTCTTATTTTCTCACTTATTTGTTTTTTTACCTTCTTTCTATTTTCCAACATCCGCGCTGTCGACGTCCGCTGACCATGATGGCTCAAAAGCTACCTTTAAAACCGTAGGCAAGTGCACCTATCGTTTTATAGTATAGATTATTGAGTACCGAGTGTCATTCCCACGAGGATTGTAAGTACTAATAATTACCGTCTTTTTGTTATTTAATCTAACAATTTTCAGAGTTTTTGTTTGATGAAAAAGGAAAACAAATTATAAATTGTAAAAATGAAGGAAGATTTGTAAAATAAGAAATCAAGAGATAGAAATGTGTTTGAACGTAAATCCCTCTAGAATGTTTTTGTGATTTGACAAGTTAAAAATACAACCGTAAGCCCTTAAGCAAAAACCAACCTCTTTTAATAAAATCTCATGTCTTGTGGACCGTAGAAATTCCCAATTTAAGTTAAACCCTTTCTCAAGGCGAAAAACTTCTAATCTCAAGTTGATTAACTGAAATCTCTTTCTAGTTAAAACCCCAAGACAAAGATTATAACGATTTGTGAATTCCCATATTAGGTTTGACCCTAATCCAGAAGATTTATGTCGTCCTATATCTAGGATTGCATGCAACTCTTTTCACTAATATAGGTTCTATTTCACCATGAATCTCTCGATTTCCCGGATGAAAAATAAACTTCAAATCAATATTGCGCATATATCAATTCGATGAACGAAGCATAATATAAGTGAATCACACAAAATATGAAGATTTTATTAAAAACATACACACCTTAATCACAAATCCATTCTAGAGTTCATTACATTCAAACACTAGGAGTTTAGCTACACATGATTTTGACCAAAGAATAAATTACACAAGAAGATTTAAGTATTGTAGACATGGTGTACTTATCTTTCTCAAAATCTCAATTGACTTCTTTCTTGATTGATGATGTTGCTCCAAGCCTTCTTCTCCAATATTGCCCCAAGCTTTCTTCTCCAAGACCCCTTGATCCCAATTCTACTTAATGAAATGAATACAATGAATATTTCCTGAGTATCTAATGAATGAATCTCCCAATTTCAACCCTTGGCTTTTATAGGCAACCAATACATTGATAGTACTCTCTTTTATTAAACAATCACCCCCATTTTCCTTGTTGGTTGGTGAATTCTTGTATTCAAGTGATGAGGGAGGGGACATGGGGACATGTTTCAGCAAAATAGGGTGTTAAAAGTGTACAAAAGTGGCCAAAATGGGTTGGTTGGTGAGTTTTCCCCAAATTCCGCAAAGAAAAGTTGCAAAAAAGTGCCCCGGACACGCCGTGTCGCCCAGGGCCAGGCCGTCTTGTTTTATCACACAGGGGATCGGGAGACATGGCGTGCTTCCCAACACGGCCAGGCCGTGTCTCTGACACGACACGGCCGTGTTGGGGAACACGGCCTGGCCGTGTCGGAGGCTGTTTTGTGCGAAAAATCGAGTTTTTAGCTCCGTGAACACGGCCGTGTTGCCCGACACCCTGCCCGTGTTGGACCAAAAAGGCCCCGAAATGACGCGTTTGGCTTGGAATTTCGAGCGTTTTTGCATCCTTAAACTCCCGGTATGTTTTGACATGAATCCATGGTCCGAAATTCACCAAAATTAGCCCCAATGGTCAATCTACATCAATAAAAGCACCTCGGAGTAATATGAACTATGTACAATCAAAAATTTACAAAACTAACAATAAAATAACTCGAATTCTACTCAAATATACACATAAAACGTGCATAAAAAGACCCTTATCAAACCACCTCAACTTTGAACTTTGCTTGTCCTCAAGCAAAACATTATATCAAAAAGAGGGATTCATAAATCACAACATACAAAGATGAATTTTTTTTTCAACATATTGAACATAAGTAGTCAAGTTCTTGGCCTTCTCAACCCGAATTAACCATTAAGTAAAAACATAGTTTTGTAAAACGATCATTGTCGAAGAAAGATCAATATCGGCAGCATTATTCGGACTTGAAATCATCACTCCACAAATCTTGATAGTTATGAACAACTTCAAAATAACGCCATGAAAATACAAGAATTCAATAGATCATTGTAGTTAGCTTACTAGTCATATAACCAAGCTTCTTGAACTTTATTGGAATGAGAAGTCAATGAGTATTCATTCTCCTCTCTTTTTTTTTGGTTCTTTTTTTTTTTTTGGGACCTTTCGAGACATGCTTCCACTAGGTTTATATTTTGAATTTCTGTTCAAACACTCCTAGGGTGGTTTTCCATACTCATATTCGTGTCGCCGTTTTACGTAAAAGACAAACATGGGGCTCATGAATGCTCCTAGTTACTAAGCAACAACAAATAGAGGAGTATAACCTCGATTGGTCCGTTTTTTTTTCTTTTCTTCCTTTTCTTTTTTTTTTTTTTTTTTTTTATTTTTCTCTTTCTCTTTTTTTTTTTATTCGCAAGCTTGGTTTAACAACTCGTTAACCACTACTAAATCACGAGTTCTAAGACGTTCATAGCGCTAGGTATCGTCGTATATGCCTTAACACATCAAGTATTTATGGTGTTAGAAATCTCATCAAAATTTTGCCTGCATCCACGTCAATCTATCCTAGACAATCAATTGCTTCACATTGAAAACACAAATTAACAAGTTAATGTAGGTATAATTGGGCTAAGTTATTGACTAGCAAACATTTAATTTGTTACAAAAAAATCACATCTTTTGAAAACAAACACACAAGCATTCCGAAAATATTATTGTACCCACCTCCAACTTTATGATTCACATTGTCCTCAATGTGAAAGAAAGAAATGGACAAACACACACAACACACTCAAAAAAAAAACAAGCAAAGAAATTATAATGATATAAAAGAAGTGGAAAAAGAAAAATACGACCTTACTACAATAGTGGAATCGGTGTTGAGCAATCATTGGGTTGTTTTGGTACGGGACCTTCAACGGCATCTTCATACCTAATCAAAGTTAAGCAACACACAACTCGAATACCGTGAAATCTCAAATATTCCCAATTAGGACAACCAAGAAGATGTTCAAGAGTTTTTTTTTTTTTTTTTTGATTTGAAAATGACTCTAAGGACTTGTGATTATTTTGAAAGAAAATAAAATAAAAAAAATAAAAATAAATGAAAACAATTGCACACAAACATCGGGTTGCCTCCCGGGTAGCGCTTAACGTCGTATAGCTGGACCATTTCACCTAAATGTGAAGATTTAATCGGGCGAGCCTTGAACTTATGAAAAATTTTATCTCTTTGAACAACATCGCCACCCGTATCGATTTTCGAACAATTGACCTTTATGGTCCTATTTTTCTGCATGTTATTCTCAAAATGGGATTTATCTGTGGAAACTTTTGCACATTGAACATCATATACTTTCAAGGATTTATTAGAAGACATATCAAGCAAAGAATCATTTATCCTTGTCTCAATCAAGTTTATAGGAAAACAAGTATCATTTATAGGATTTCTCAAAGGAATTTTAAAGATAACTTGTTCACCCCCTACTCTCAAAGTAAGCTTTCCATCATGCACATCAATTAGAGATTTAGCGGTAGCCAAAAAGGGACGCCCTAGAATTAAGGGAACTTCTATATCATCATGCATGTCAAGAATAATAAAATCAACTGGAAATATGAATTTATCAATCTTAACTAGCATATCTTTAACAATACCTCAAGGATGTTTAATCGATTTATCGGCTAATTGAATGTCCATCCTAATAGGTTTAAGTTTACTTAATTCCGCATGCTTGAATGTTTCATAAGACATCACGTTGATACTAGCTCCCAAGTCAGCTAGTGCCCTATCAACAGGTAAACCATCAATTGTGCAAGGGATAATAAAGCTTCCTGGATCATTAAATTTTTGTGGTAGTTCATTTGAAGGACATTTATCATTCAATCGCACATTTGATAATTTATTAAGCTTATTTTCACTAGGAATGATGTCATTAAGATCCCTAACATGCTTTGAATGAGGGTCAACAAATGGAATATTGGCATGTAATTGTTTGAAAGAATCAAGTCTTTACCAAATTTGTCCTCCCTTCTATCTTCTTCTTAGACTCAGACTCTAAGGATCTTGGGCTTGTATTCTAATCTCTTTTTCATGAGCTTTTCTTTGGGCATGTCATCCTCCACGTATTTACGCATGGCGGCATTGGCATAATCATGCTCATGTGGAAAATCGATGGTGATTGCCTTTACGTGCTCCGGGTTTGGGTTTGGCTCGGTATTACCCAAAACTACCTTGTGTCCTTTCGGAAATCATCTTCGCAATCGCCTATTTGATTTTCCGGTTATGGATAGATGCCTCTTGATTTCTCAAGGATGTTTCCACCGCCTGGAATCGGGTATCTGTTGATTGCACAAACTTTGTTATAAGATCTTCCAAGTTAGGCTTACCTTGATTTGGTGAAATCAAACCGAGACGTGTGTAGATCAAGATTGGGATTAGGTCGTGGTTGGCCTTGGTTTCCCCAAACCGAAATTAGGATGTTGTCTCCACCCAAGATTATATGTGTTCTTTGTAAGGATTACTTGGGTAATTTCGCCTTGATTCCCAATGTAATTAGCCTGTTAAACAGGTATTGTGTGTGGGCGATCCCGATGATTATGCAATCCTCCACAAGTTTCACAAGATAAAACATGCGGTGGTGGTGGTTTAGGAGCCGCTAGATCGTCGATCTTTTGGGTCAAAGCTTCGACATGTGCGGCTAGTGTAACCACCGCATGCATCTGCATTATAAACACCCACTTTGTTACATTAGGTTTACCTTGTACGGATTGCCATTGATAGCCATTCATGGCCATTCCTCTATCGGATCTTGGGCGAACACGGTGTTTTATTGTTCAAAGTTCCCCAGCCGCCGCATCAATCATTTGCCTTGTTGACGAGTAGCCCATTGTAAAATGTTTGGACTTGCATCCAAATAGGAAGACCATGATGTGGGCATTTCCGCAATAATTCTTTGAATCTCTCCCAAGTGTCGTACAAGGTCTCGTCATCTTCTTGAGTGAATGAAGAGATTTCATTCCTCAATCGTGCGATTTTGGCCGGTGGAAAATATTTCAAAAGGAACTTTTAAGCCATGATGTTCCACGTTATAATCGTTCCTTTGGCAAAGTATTTAGCCATTGTTTAGCCCGATCCCCCAAGAGTAAATGGGAATAGGCGTAAGCGGATGGCATCATCGAGACCTCATTGATTTTGAATGTATCGCAAATTTCGAGGAAATTTGCGATATGATTATTCGGATCTTAAATCCTGGTAGGCCGTCGAATTGAACGAATTGTTGCACCATTTGAATGACATTCGGTTTGATTTCAAAATTATTGGCGCGGCAATAAATGGGCCTTACGATCTTTAGATGACGTGCCGTCCATGGATGGTTTGGCATAGTCATACATAGTTCTTTGTTCATCCTCCATGACGAAATCTTTACTTTCGTTAGTATCCTCTTCGTGGTCGTGTTAGTACTTTCCTCTCGTGTTGCTACCGGCGGTGTCGCGCTTCCAAATTCGGCGACGTAGGCATACACTGCGGTAAACAAAGAGGATAAGTATAAACCAAGACTTACAAAGATAGATAAAAAGAAAGATAATGGTAAAAAAATAAAAACAAAAAAATGATTAAATTAACAAAAATAAAGCGTTCTTAATATTACAATCCCGAATTCAACGGCGCAAAAACTTGATGGCTCAAAAGCTACCTTTAAAACCGTAGTAGGCAAGTGCACCTATCGTTTTATAGTATAGATTATTGAGTACCGAGTGTCATTCCCACGAGGATTGTAAGTACTAATAATTACCGTCTTTTTGTTATTTAATCTAACAATTTTCGAGTTTTTGTTTGATGAAAAAGGAAAACAAATTATAAATTGTAAAAATGAAGGAAGATTTGTAAAATAAGAAATCAAGAGATAGAAATGTGTTTGAACGTAAATCCCTCTAGAATGTTTTTGTGATTTGACAAGTTAAAAATACAACCGTAAGCCCTTAAGCAAAAACCAACCTCTTTTAATAAAATCTCATGTCTTGTGGACCGTAGAAATTCCCAATTTAAGTTAAACCCTTTCTCAAGGCGAAAAACTTCTAATCTCAAGTTGATTAACGAAATCTCTTTCTAGTTAAAACCCCCAAGACAAAGATTATAACGATTTGTGAATTCCCATATTAGGTTTGACCTAATCCGAGGAAGATTTATGTCGTCTATATCTAGGATTGCATGCAACTCTTTTCACTAATATAGGTTCTATTTCACCATGAATCTCTCGATTTCCCGGGATGAAAAATAAACTTCAAATCAATATTGCGCATATATCAATTCGATGAACGAAGCATAATATAAGTGAATCACACAAAATATGAAGATTTTATTAAAAACATACACACCTTAATCACAAATCCATTCTAGAGTTCATTACATTCAAACACTAGGAGTTTAGCTACACATGATTTTGACCAAAGAATAAATTACACAAGAAGATTTAAGTATTGTAGACATGGTGTACTTATCTTTCTCAAAATCTCAATTGACTTCTTTCTTGATTGATGATGTTGCTCCAAGCCTTCTTCTCCAATATTGCCCCAAGCTTTCTTCTCCAAGACCCCTTGATCCCAATTCTACTTAATGAAATGAATACAATGAATATTTCCTGAGTATCTAATGAATGAATCTCCCAATTTCAACCCTTGGCTTTTATAGGCAACCAATACATTGATAGTACTCTCTTTTATTAAACAATCACCCCCATTTTCCTTGTTGGTTGGTGAATTCTTGTATTCAAGTGATGAGGGAGGGGACATGGGGACATGTTTCAGCAAAATAGGGTGTTAAAAGTGTACAAAAGTGGCCAAAATGGGTTGGTTGGTGAGTTTTCCCCAAATTCCGCAAAGAAAAGTTGCAAAAAGTGCCGGACACGCCCGTGTCGCCCCGAAACGGCCAGGCCGTCTTTGTTTTATCACACAGGGGATCAGGGAGACATGGTTGTGCTTCCCAACACGGCCAGGCCGTGTCTCTGGACACCGCCCGTGTTGGGAACACGGCCTGGCCGTGTCGGAGGCTGTTTTGTGCGAAAAAATCGAGTTTTTAGCTCCGTGAAACACGGCCGTGTTGCCCGACACCCCCTGCCCGTGTTGGACCAAAAAGGCCCCGAAATGACGCGTTTGGCTTGGAATTTCGAGCGTTTTTGCATCCTTAAACTCCCGGTATGTTTTGACATGAATCCATGGTCCGAATTCACCAAAATTAGCCCCGAATGGTCAATCTACATCAATAAAAGCACCTCGGAGTAATATGAACTATGTACAATCAAAAATTTACAAAACTAACAATAAAATAACTCGAATTCTACTCAAATATACACATAAAACGTGCATAAAAAGACCCTTATCAGACCACCATGGACAACTTCATTTATTTGCTTGGTACTTCGTTTGGTATGATTTTTGGATGTCGGATGTTGATTTTGGAAGTTGGATATTAAATTTTACATGTTGAGTTATATTTGTAAATCGGTATTATTTTTTTGTGAAATTTTAATGGATGTGTTAAATTTTTTTTGTAAAGCATGAAATGAGTAATTAAAAAAAATTCCAAAAAAAAATTATTAATTTTTAAATATACCGACGGATCATTGATGTAACAACAATTGCAAATATTCGTCTGTATTCCGTCGGTAAAAGTGAACTTCTTCAGGGGGCAAACCCCTCTTCCGTGTGGCAGTGTAAACGTCCTTCCATCCCGTGGGGGATGTGGTGTCCTTCCGACGGGCAGGTAAAATTTTTCAATGGGCGGAGTTCTTTTGGATGGAGGTGGTGGCGCCCTTTCTTCTTGGAGGGGATACGGTGCCCTTCCAGTGGAGAGGTAGTTGGCCTCGCGCATTCTTGATGGCTTTTTCTCTTGCTGGTCTCTGGCCCCAGTGCCTGCAGCTTGGGATCCGGCTCCATGCACTTGAGGTCGGGTCAGCGTCTTCGTGTGCTTTTGTTGTTCCCGTAGAAGATGCTAAAATGATGTTGCTTTTTAGAGAAGATCACCAACACTACAAGAAATTACTTTTTCACCAACAAAAAATACCGACGAAATTAATCTGTCGTTATTTATCTACGGATTACCAACAGATTACCAACGGATACATAGTTACAAAAATACCGACGAAATACCGACGGAATATAGTCTCTCGTTTCTCTGAAGGTAAAGTTCCCAAAAAATTCTACCGTCAAATTTCCTGACAGATTTGCGACAGAATACCGACCAAATATTTACCGATGGAAATATCCATCGTTATTTACCGATAGACATTTTCTACCGGTAATTGCCGTTGAATATATCCATCGTTATCAACGACGGAATTTTCTGTTAGTAATTACTGATGGATTGTCGAGATATTAGCAACGGGCTTTGATTAAAAAAAAACTAATAGTAAGACCAAACTAATTTCACTTCTAGATTGTAATGAATTGAACAGAATCAAATACAATATTATTCAAAGTTATTTGGATTAATTATATATATGTCCAAAAAAAAATACTTTAGGATCTTAATTAACTATTTTCAATAATTTGTGGCTTAATGAACCTAATTAAAGTCTCCTGTAGAATAAAGAATAATAATTTTATATGTTATTGTTCTTGTTTATTGGATTTTTATTGGATATAACTTATAAGATAAACGACCCTCGATAAGTATATTTATCACAAGATGACATATAGAGCTGCAATCGAACCGAACCGAGTCGAGTCTTTGAGAGTTTGAACTTGACTCGTTTATTATCGAGTCAAGCTCGAACTTGAATTTATCGAATATATTGATGGCTTACGAACTTCTTCGAACTTAATCTCGACTTTTTGCAAACTGCCTTGTATTGTATGTATGTCTATTATCTAAAGCATTCATAAAATACGTCTTACATCGATAACATACATCAATTTTTTAGAACCACCGGAACAATTCGGGGTGATTATGTGTATATATATATATATATATATATATATTATATTAATCCATTTTATGATAATTATTGGATTGATAATATTTTTTATTTTAATTAGTATGAATATCACAATTTTATTTATTATACTATATTATTTTGACTTTATTTATCGATTAATCCGGATTATAATTTATTATCTTATTTTAGTTAATTGCGTATTATATTAATTTTTACTTGTTGAAATTGGAATCTTACCATTTTATTTGTATAACTTACTTAATTTTCATCACATGATTATATTTGTACGATTAGAGTAATAGAGTATTTTTATTTAATTATGTTAGTAAGTACAATATATAGTTTAGAGATAATTATTTTTAACCACCCCAACTTTACCCCTTTTTACACTTCACAACCTATACTTTGATTTGTAACACTTTGCACCCTGAACTATGAAAATAATTATACTTTGCACACTTTGGATAATTTTGCCCCTAGGGTTTTATTCTTTAATAACAATAGTTCTACTTATCCCTCTAAACTCTAATTTGTGGCAAATTATTACATAATGATAAATCTATTGCATTATCTAATAAACATAAAAAATTTACTCCATAATCAATTTGTTTTTCGGATTTTCGAGAAATAAGAATCCTTATTTTCTGTAACTTGTTTTGTTCGTGGCATTGTTACACCTACTTAGATCCAGTCTCTATTCAGAGGTTTTAAATGGATTATGTCAGGTTTCCAGCCTATAAACTCAACAAGCCATATTTTTATCAAGATCTTATTTCAAGAAATTATCCGTATACAAATTGGGTCTTTAGACTGAAAATGAAAATAGTCCATTACGACCATATCAGGCCCAACATGCTTCCGTAAAATTAATAAATCCCTTAAAATTCATACTTTCTTTGACCGAAACAGCACTGGGTGAGATGGCTCGCAACACCACCAGTCGGAAAATTACTGCCCCAGATCCTTTGACAAACAGCTCCTCATTGTTCAACTTCAACCCTCAGGGAAGATGATCTGCAAGTTATCCGACTCCTTCATCAACCGTTCAACACAGCCTTGGTTCGTTTCCTACTCCAGACGTATAAATAATTCTTAAACAGGATGAATTAATAGAACATTATAAATACATGTTGAAGCAAAAAGCCTCTTTTTATTAAGACTTATAGAAATATTTATTATATTAGTAATCTCCTTTTGGGAGGAGAATACTGGTTTAGCCTCTCATAGATGAGGTTTGCACTCGAAAACACATAAAACTTGAAAACTAAAACACTCAAAAAATTACAATTTTTTTTTCTCAGACTTTATTATAAGAAAACTAAGGAAAATGTCCGATGTCCTCAGCTTCCTTCAACTCTCGGCTTTTATAGACTTGAATCCGGACTTGAAAGACGGACTCCAAATCTTGTTGATATTTATGACATCACTGCTTACGTCATATCCTGCATTATTGCCTCGCCAGCTATTTTTCTTTTCTTTCCGCGTGAGTCAGCCCATGTGATGTTTGTCGGGGAATCTTTTAAAAATTTAGTTTCCGTGGTCCCCGAGGATAACGCGTATTTTGATCTGGGCCCTTGTCTTTTCCAGCTGCATGGTCTTGTCGGTCGGGTTTGGGTCAAAATCCTTTCCCAAACTCGGGTTCTTTCTGTTCGGGGCATGCTTGACATATCCGATCGATCCAACGACCAACATGCGCCATGTTATAGAATTTCCGATAGGTTTCTTTGCTAGCCGGAATCTTATTCTTCCAGAGAATTCTTCTCTTTGTCTCGAAAAGTTCCTATGCAAATCATGTTGTTGATCCAGTCATCGAATTCAAAAGGAAAGATCCATTTGCTGAATTCAGGAAAAACTTGAATGGATATTAGACTTTGTCCATTTCGGTTAGACAAACCCAAAGTCCCCATGCTTGCCTTGTAGAAGCTTTGTCTTCAGAAATTGCTCCTACCAACACTGGTACTTCTTCCGGTGAAGCTGCTTTTATATATTTTAAAGCATTTCTATCCGGTCTTCTTAGCTTGATGAAATGAAAAGCTTCATTAAAGCCTTTCTTCGCTGGTTCGGGAGCTGCACTAATAAAATACAGTTCCAAAATATCTCCTCTGGCCAAATGTGGATTGTTGGCCCAAGTCTCGTAAACTGCTTCCCCAATCTATTTCGGTAATTTTGAAATTTCTGGGAATCCGGGTGATACAGTATAAATTGAAGCTAAAGCTCCAAAAGTATACCAATCCTTTACTTCATTTGGATGACTCCCTGGTTTTATCCAAACTCTGAGATACTTGTCTGAGATATCCACCATTGATTTTTTTTGGGTTAATACCTCTTCTTGTAACTAATTTATTCCATTGTTGTTGATAAACCTGCATTGGAGAAATTTTAATCTCGTCAGTTTGAACCTTAGATTTGCCTGTCTGTGGCCTAAGATTCAACTCACCCTCTTTTACCCCAGAGGTATTGGGTTGACTTGAAGACTCGGGTTGGACACCGGAGCTTCAACATTCGTTACAGTTTGTACACTCTCAGAGGATGCATCACCTGCAACACTTGTGATTATGGTACTTGAATCCATAACCTCTGGGTTAGATCCATGTTCTCTATTCGCCTCTTTTTTGCATCGTGGGAGATGCGGCTGGAGAGAGGCCCTTGCGGCGCTAAGAACAATTGTCCTTGAGCAACCGCATGCTCATATTTGACTAGAACGGAGTTTCGTCACTGTTGAAGTCGTCCATCAACTTCTACATTGAGACATAACATCCCAAAATCTCGTTTCTAGACTCTCCAGGTTTTCCGAGATGTTTCACTCGTTTAAGGACCTCGCCAGCAACGCGTCCTTCCATCTCGTGTCAAATAATCTGCAAGAACATTTTCATGAGATTATATAATGACAATATCATAATCATAATATTGACATTCAGCTTGCCATCTAAGTATTCTAGCCTTTTCTGGTTTTGATTCAATTTTGTTTTTCAGAAAAGCCTTGACACTTGAATTATCAATTTTTAAAGTAAAATTTTTAGTCAATAAAAATAATGGCCATTTTTTGAAAGCCTTTCTGACTGCAAAGAATTCTTTCTCGTTGATATGCCATCGATTTGCTTCACTTGGTGTGAATAAACCGTTGCAGTATCTGCATGGCCCTTCTTCATTTGATGTAGCCCTTGTAGGAACTGTTGCCCACCAATCATCACTGGCATCTGTGTATAGAACCAGTTCATCCTCGTCTTGTGGAATGGCAAGTTTTGAAAGCTTTTTACAAATTTCTTTTAGTTGTTTTATCTCTTCTTGATGTTCATCTTCCCATTTGAATATAGCATTTTTTTTAGTAAAAGGCTAAACACCTTCCTGTAATGGGCCAGATTGTTTATGAACATTCCAGCAAAATTCACAACTCCAAGAAAACTTTGAAGTTGTTTCTTGTCTTTCAACGTATATGGAAATCCTTGTATCTTTTCCACAATATGGCTTTATAGACGATTCTAGATTCTTCGATTTCAATTCCAAGGAATTCAATCTGTCTTGTAGCAATCACTGCCTTCTTCTCATAAAGCACTAATCTTTCCTTGTGGCAAACATCTGAAAATATTTCCAAATGTTTAAGATGCTCCTTCATGTTCTTTGATGCGATTAGAATGTCATTGATATACACGAACATGAAACTGAAATAATCTTTGAAGAGATTATCCATCTTTCTTTGATATATCTGGGGTGCGTTAGCCAATCCCATAAGCATCACGTTCCAAATATAATGTCCTTGTGGTGTAGAGAAAGTTGTGAACTTCTTGCTTTCTTCATCCATCTTAATCTGGTAAAATCCAGATTTGCAGTCGAACTTTGAGAATATCTTGGCACCTTTGATACAATTAACCATATGTTCTCTGCTTGGGATATAGTATCATTCGAACTCAAAAATGTTATTAATCCCCTTGTAATTAAGAACAAGTCTTTGCTTTCCTCTTTTAATTTCTCCATGGTTTCTGACTAAGAATCCTGGACTGCTATATGGAGAAACTCCTGGTGAAATCAACTTAAGGTCAAGTTGTTCCTTAAGTATCTTCTACATATCCTCACGATCTCCTGATTCATAAGGATTGGTTTGAATCTCACGAACTCGTACTCCTTTCCTGGTTTAACTTTTAAGGATGCTTTGAGCTCGTTCTTATCCCACCATGCCAAAGGATTTTCATTATAATTCCTTTGGATCTTCTTCTTGATATCCTCGAGTGATATTTGTTCTTCTATTGTAACATCACTCTGTGGATTCTCCATTAGACTCATCATCAATTCCGCAATAGCCTCTGGAGGTACTCGTTCTTCTCCTTGTATTCTGAATGAATAAAGTCATTATCCCATCATTTTATATTTTTTTGCTTCGAACCATATTGTCGAAAGGATAATAATGCATCACCAAATCATCTCTTATCCGCCATTTTTGGATTTCAAAGTTTGGCTTCATCACCACGCTTGTTGCGAAAAGCAATAGGCATTTTTCGGTAAAATGCTTCCCGTAGTCTCTGGACAATGATCTTATGATCACATAATGTTGTGAAAATAAGTCTTCTTGTCTCATTTTCTTGTGTAAATCGCTTAAATGTTTATAGGAAATTATTTCCTAGCAAAACATCTCGCTTCCCGTATCATGGAAATTGATTAGTGGCGTCTTCACTTTGTACCATGGGTACCACCGCACTCCAATCATAATTTCGCATGTTTAATTCCTCGATTAAGGATAAGAATCCGTTTAGAGAAATCCCTTCCCGCAATAGCCGGTAAATCTTCTCCAATTTCTTTAGGAAAAACACCCGCTTTGCAAGACATATTCCGCACTGAATCAATGTAGGCGGCGAAATACTCGGCCTTATATTCAACATATAACATTCTGATAGAAATGTATATGGAGAATGGACTAGTGGTCATCTGATTCTGTATCTTTTATTTGTCATTGTTCCGTCTTGTAATCTTTCCCAAGGTTTATGATCCTCAAGAAATTCAATTCCCAATATTAATTGCTTCCGGGATTTTCCCCGCAACTCCCGTGATAGTCACCAATTTCACCTATCTTCAAAGCTTCCTCGATACCTTCCAACTATAGGTTGTTGGAGGTAATATAAAACCTCACAAGGAAAAATATTATCCTTTTGAGTGATGTCGAATATTACTTCAACTTCTCGCCATCCTTTCGGACATTTCAGCTCTTCTGCTATTTTGAAAACATCTGGGATGCGCTGAATCAGCATTTGGTCTTTTTTCTTCCCAACGGCTGCTACTCATCATTCTGTCATGTTGGAAAGACATCCTTCTTGGCTCAACTCTGAGACTTCGACTTTTGTTGAAGACAAAGTTGATCTTGTATTTTCATATCGATCTCCTTGATAGTAGGAGACTCAATAATTTCTATAACCACCCCTGGCAAAGTCCTCAAAGATTCTTGGGACTTCAATAAATTCATTTCTCAATAATACTTCTGAATGATGTGTATTCGAGAGAGCATATGATATCTTGTATGTGATTGAGTAGGGTTTGTTCCTTCTTTCTTCAAATCATCTCTTTTGAAATCTTGATGAAGGGTCAGGACTTTGTTGAAGTCTCGATCTCCCAAATTGTAAGCAATTCTAGGATAGACATAAATGCCAATTTCCCAGCATACAAATTTCCTGTAACCGCTCCAAGGCATGAATCCTTGAGGTTTGAGATTCGCTTATCAAAGATAGTCAGATTGAGTGGCGAATCTATTCCTTCTTTGAATGTTGCCTTAATAATGACCCTAATGGCTCCGATATGAATCCATGAGAGCGTATTTGCAACTTCTCTTTTAACTCTGCTTTTGATCTCCTGGATTTCTCTAATAGGGACCAACTGCATCTCGATCAGGTTCCCGGTAAACTCCATCGGAATGGCAAATTCTCCGGTTGTTACCCTGTGGATAATTTGGTTTTTCTATTACGAAAACCAATTTTATCCAAAGTCTTTTCCATAACTCCGATTGTAAATCCATCATATATCTGAAGCTTTGGATCTTTCTTCATAATTCTCATTAGAGTCTTATGAGAAACCGTAGTGTGAGAGAGGAATCCTGACATATCCTCCCTGACCGTCTGCTGAAGAATTTCTTTTTCACTCTGATTCTGAGCTGGAGTCACTTCCATCGTCAGAATAGAATTCTTCTTTATATATGCTTTCATCTGAGGGTATATCCTCAAACTGATACACATGTATAAGATCTTGATAGTAGACAGCTTCTTCAATTTCTGGTGTAGCTTCGAACTGTCTAACTCCTTATTCCTGGTTGTCTGGACAATCAGTTGAGATATGTACTCTTGCTCCGCATGTCCAGCATTTACAATCTTTGAAACTTTCATTAGCTCGTATGAGCTCGTCAAAGTTCTTCTCCCCGAGGTTCTCATTGCACTTGCTTGATTAAACCTCGATGATGAGGCTCTATTTCTCGCTTGGTCCGGTCTTTGCCCGATTTGTAACTTCGGGCTTTTTATTTTGACCAACCTTCTAAGTCCGCATGAAGACCTACTTCTTTTGTTGTTGTTCCCGGCGGTATGGATGGCTTCTCCTTCTTCTTTTTATGCCGCCTTGGTTGACCTCCCACCACTGTTGGGATATCATCGTCTACACAACATGAGGAACCGATTTATTAATTCCTCATAATCTCTTGTAATTCCGTATAGTGTTGCTTGGTAGCACCATTCGGATAACTTGCCTTCAAGAAAGACATTCTGCCTAGCCACGGTATCTACATCCGTTGCATCCTTGTATTCCCGATAAGCATTTCTCTCCGAGAGACTTGGAATTTTTGCAAAGAATAGGCATGAGCTTCTTTGTCTCCAATTTTTGACTTCCACCTGCTTTTCGGTGAACAACTTGATATATTCGTCAATATGACAAATATCATGTAACTCGAGGCTATAAAAGGGCTTGTTTATATCTTTTTCTTTTTCTTCTTCTAATCCCTCAAAGTAACCAAAGGCTTATAAAATGGATTTTGAATAATTTTGCCATATCATCGACAATTCTTTTTAGCGATTCTATTTCCTGTGGATCACCGCTTTTCATACTTGATTCGGTCATATCCCATGCAATCTTACGGATCCTCAAGACTCATTTCAAGGACTAAAATGAAGGAATCTTTCGTAAGATCAAAGGTATTTAATGCAATCCTCATAGCTAATGCCCATTCACCAATGAGAACTTCTCGATTTTTAAAATCTGGGATATCCAGATTTAACATCAACTCATATGGATGTATTGGGTCGAGATGTGATCTTCCATAAGGCGTTTGATAAACATTTGGCCTTCTAGAAGGTTGTTGAGTTCCCGCAAGATGTGGTCGAGCTCCTGTTCCCGAGAGTGTTTCGTTCCTCGTGGTGAAATCTCCCGGCGTGATGATTCATTCTTTCGCCCGGGTTCCATGATTTGAACTCGCACTTTCAGCGACGTTGGGATTTACTGGTAGTGGTGGTGGTGGAATTGGTCGACTTAGTGGGTCATAGGTAACCAAAGTCGATACATCTCCTGTGTTCATCTTTAAATCTATAATTTCTAATCCTGCGAAGGATTCTGCTAGGTCGTGTAGATATTTAAGATTTATCTTCTCCATATCTATCACTTTTACTTTATGACGGATTTTCCTTTGATGATAGCAATAAGCTTTTCAACATCTGTCATTTTTCATACCACTTCTGGTTGGTTTCCCATTTTGGTGTAAATAGGGGTCGTCCCGAAATCGATCGCTTTTTTCTCTCGGAAGAACTCGATCTCGTCCTCCCGTGTTCTTGACTCATTTCTCAATATCATGAAGGATTTCAAGAGTTTTCTTCTCGATATTTCACTATCGTCTCCATCCGGTTTTGGATCGATGAACTTGTGTAGGTAATGAATATGGATGTTGCCATAATCTCAGCACCGCCTTCCTGGACATCCCTAATATCTTTTGAGATCTTAGTTGTGTCGTAAGATCTCTTTCCATCTTTGCCGTACCCCATCGGGAATCATGATTTTGATGAGCATTCTCATGGACTTCTTCCTAATGATTCATCGATCAACATATAATATCCAATTTACCGTAAGAAAACTCGAGATAATATGTTGCTTGTCTTTCGCAGATGTCTCGAGTTTTCCTATCGGCTCCGACGTTCGTTTCAACATATTGGTTGTTCCAATATGCTATCTTGCCCGTGTTCTTGTGCATACATCGTCAAAATTTGACGAAATGTCCTGTATGGTAAACATCTTGACAACCGGCCCGTGATCCATATTTCTCGAGAAAATTCTCCGCACCAATTATTAATTACATAAATATAATAAATATAACTAAAAGTTTTTAATAAACCTGAGCTCGATACCATTTTCGAGAGGATCGCAAGACCTTGAGGAGTAAAGGTAGTAAGCATAGAAAACGCAATAAAATTTATCGTTCAGGTTGCAAAATGCAACAACTTTAAAGTTTAGAGTGTAAATTGCAAACCAGCTTTCATGAAACCAGGGGTAAAACTGGAATTTTAAGCAAAGTGCAAAATTTTGTAAAGTTGAGGTTGCAAATCAGAATTTTCAAAGTTCGTATAGCAAAGTGTAAAACCCGAATAGTTTGGGATGTTAATAATCATTATCCCTATAGTTTATTCGGATTAATTTATTTTCAACAATTACTTTACCTTAAAAGTAAAGCCCAAGACCAAGCAGCCATAGCCCAACTAACCCAACCAAACCCACAACCCACTCCAAGCCTATGAATACATCAAAACTCTTTGCCCTAATTCATTTTCAGCATTTTTCACCTATCAACACACACTTGGGTGCAACTTCCCTCTCTCTACTTACCACCTAGGTTCTTGCTTGACCTCCTCTGCTTCTGCCGCCACCGTCTTCCCATTACCGTCGCCACCCCTCCTCTTATTTTCACATTTATTTCTTTTTCTACCTTCTTTCTCTTTCTATTTTCCATCATCCGCGTTGTCGACGACCACCGACCGCCATGGATAACTTCGTTTATTTGCTTTGGTACTTCGTTTGGTATGATTTTTGGATGTCGGATGTTGATTTTGGAAATTGGATATTGAATTTTAGATGTTGAGTTGTATTTGTTAATCGATATTATTTTTTTGTGAAATTTTAATGCATGTGTTAATTTTTTTTTGTAATATAGGAAATGAGTAATTAAAAAAAAATAAAATTTCCAAAAAATAAATTATTATTTTTTAAATATACCGACGGATGATCGACGGATCATTGATATAATAACAATTGTAAATATCCATCGGTATTCGCTTCAATGATCGGCAAATCCGCTCGGCGATCCGTCGATATTCCATCGGTAATTCCGGCGTTAAAATCCGACAATTTTCTATCGACGGTCTATCGGAGATAATCCGTCGAGAAAGTACCCTTTGGAAATCGTCGACGACCTCTCTCCGCGGTTCCAGATTCCATCGGCATTCTCATTATTTTTGGGTCCGTTGGCATCCTATCGGCATAGTGTTACTTTGAAGTTCTATATTGGATCCGAAATCCGTCGGTAGTTACCGACGGATTATTTTTTGTGTCGGTAAATTTTTAGCGACAAAGCGTTTTTCCGACGGAAAAATCCGTTGGGAATCCGGCCGCAAATCCAGGTAAAATGGGTTTGCCGACGGATTTTTTCGCCGGTAAAATTTCAATTTCTTGTAGTGCAAGTCAACTGAGTTGACCAAAATCATCTTCCCGAGCTTAAATTATACGAGCTATCTCACGAGCTTACGAACAAGTTTGTTAACGAGCTAACGATATGAAAATTGTTAAGCTTGAGTTTGATTCGTTTATTTTAACGGGCCTTAAACAAGTTCAAATGAGCTTTTATCGAATCGAGTTTTCCTGTAGGTTTGTCTCCCTGTTCCATCCAAAGGGAAAAAAGAAAAGAAAGAACAAAATAAGGAGGAACTGGAGTACAATCCTTCAATCTGGGTCGATGACTATAGAAGGCTCATAGATAATAGATAATTGAAAACAGGCTGTCTTAGAAGTATGAACCTTCCCTTTGACAAATTAGAGACAAACAACAAGACCGCAATCTGCTCTTGTCCTCTACAGCAAATTAGACTACGAAGTTGTCCTTTCTAAGACAAAATTGGAATTCTCAAAACCTCCACTTTGTGCTTAATATGTTATAACCTCTCTTTTATGCTAAATGTTCAAAATTAATTTATTTTTCATGAGTTCTTGCTCTAATTCGCGTTTTTTTCCTTCCATACAAATATGAAGATAAATTTAAAAATAAAACTAATCGGGTTAATGAGCCTAATGAGCAATACAGTATAAAGCCCAATAGTTAGAAAATTGTATGCTCACCAAATCAGCCCATGTTAACCATTAATTGAGTTTCTGTTTCCAAAACTCCAGTATTAAATGCTCCCACCCACCCCCTAATCAGCCCCCCCCCCTCCCCCAATTTTCCCCTCTTTCAAATGGACTTTTCAACCCCAACCACTCCTCTCCTCTCCCAATGTCCACCACCCCACCACCACCGCCGCCGCCCTTAACCTCCATCTACACCGCCGGTAAATCCGCCTCCGTATCCCATAACCTCAGTTCCGTTGGCCTCGGCTACGCCATCGCCATCGCCCTCGGATTCCTCGTACTCTTCTCCACTATCGTCCTCGCGTCCTACATCTGCTGCCGATCCGCCGCCCGCCGCCGCCGCCGCGACGCCGGGAATCCAAACCCTAACAGCTCCAACGAAAATAGCATCTACCTCCCCGCATATTCTTCGTCGCGGAGGATGACGAGAGCGAGTCCCAAAACGTCGTCGTCGGGCTGGACCAGGCGGTTATTAATTCGTACCCGAAGCTGGTTTCACGAGGCGAAACGGAAACTGGGGGAACGACACCGTTTGCTCGATTTGCTTGTGCGAGTATAGGGAGGCGGAGATGCTGCGGATGTTGCCGGATTGCAGGCACTGTTTTCACGTGATGTGTGTGGACGCGTGGCTGAAGCTCAACGCGTCGTGTCCTGTGTGTCGGAACTCGCCGCTGCCTACGCCGCTGTCGACGCCATTGCAGGAGGTGGTGCCGCTCTCTCAGTACTCCGATGGGCGGAGACGATGACGGATGGGTGAATCTGGCAAATGGGGATTTATTTAGGGGTTGGAGTGTATTTTTCAGTTTTTGAAGGGGTGGAGGCGAAGAAAGTTTTGGGTACCATTGGGTTTGGGGGTAGCTGGGAATTGGGATCAATAATAGGTTATTTATTCTTTTTTCTTTGACTTTTTTTTATTTGGATATTTTGGGAACAATATTGTTTGGTAATTATAAAGTTAATTGAAGATAGCAAATTAAATGTTTAATACAAATGTCAAAAGTTCAAGAAAATTGGTTGTATATATCTTGTTATGGGTTATATTTTTCTCGTTATTCATTTTTTTTTGCTTTTGAGGAGGTTTCTCGTTATTCATGAATGTGTAAATCGTTCTGGTTTCGGAGTAAAACAATTATAATAATTGGGGTTTGGTGGTAAAAGAGAAATAATTAAAATAATTGGGTTCTATTTAGAGGTGGCAAAATATGATTGTATAATTGTATTTTCCGAAGCCATTTTCTATTTTCCAACTTTTCTGAAAAATTAGTTTATGTTTGTTTTCAGTATTTACTTGTGGAAAATTTATTTTGTAAGTACAACCAAAAAATCTTTTTCTATTTGTCAAAAAAAATCTTTACTACAATCACACAAATCTAGAACCAATATTTTCATTTCCAAATTCAATTTTCAGTTGGTAGTATTTTGGAAATGAATTTCGTGTGAAAAATGAAATAATGTCTTTAAAAGTTTTTAATATAATCATTAGAAATTTTGGAATAGAGTATCAACCAACTTTTGTGAAAAGGCACTTCTTGGAACAAATGCGTGTGTTCACTGTTGATTACATTTCCCTTTTCCTTTATGGTATTTATTTGAGTTGTGAGAGGAAATAAAATGCTTAGGGAGTGATTGTTTGACTTTTCGTTCTATTTATTTTTACTTTTAGAAATAATAAAGTTGAAAAATTATTTTAAAAATAAGAATAGATTTTGAGAGTGTGATTGGATATAAGATGAAAAAATGATGATGGTAGTTGATATGATAGTTTTTTTAGTATAATAGTGATTATATTTGATTGATGATTTGAAAAATAAGAGATAGTGAAATTGATGTGATATTTTTTGTTTAAATTATAATTGGATGTGATTAATAATTTGAAAAATCAAAAAAAAGGAAAAAAAACCTAAAAAAGCCTTGTAACCCCTTTTTATATAAAATTATATTTTAATCATTTAAAAGTTATATTTTTTTTTCAACATTGACTCTTGTCCAACTTTGCTCGTCCTGTAGTTACTCATTCTACAGAATTTGGTCCAACTTTCTCCCCTCACATATATATTAGCAATGAGATAATTATTTTTAACCACCTCAACTTTATCCCTTTTTACACTTCACAACCTAGACTTTTATTATTAACCTTTTGCATCCTGAACTACGAAAATAATTACTCTTTGCAACTTTTGGACCATTTTGCCCCTGGGATTTTATTCTTTAATAACAATAGTTCTAGTTATCCCTTTAAACTCTAATTGGTGGCAGATTGCTCCATAAGGATAAATATATTGCATTCTACAATAATCATAAAGTTTTTACTCCATAATCAATTTGTTTTTCGATTTTTCGAGAAATAAGAACCCGATTTTTCTCAGAATTTGTTTTGTTCGTGGCATTGTTACACCTACTTAGATCCAGCTTTCTATTCGTGAGGTTTTAAATGGATCATGTCGGGTTTCCACCTATAAACTCAACAAGACATACTTATCAAGATCTTATTTCAAGTATTTATCCGTATACAAATCGGGTCTTTAGATCGAAAATGAAAATAGTCCATTACGACCATATCGTGCCCAACATGCTTCCGTAAATTAATAAATCCCTTAAAATTCATACCTCTTTTGACCGAAACGGCACCGGGTTAAGTGGTTCGCAACGCCACCAAATGGAAAATTATCGCCCCCGATCGTTTGACAAACAAACTCCTCACTGCTCAACCTCACCTCGGGGAAGATGATCTCGCAAGTTATCCGACTCCTTCCGAAATCTCAAAGCCAAAGACACTTGTTCGTTTCTACTCCAAGGCGTAAAGTAATTCTTCAAAGGGGATTGATCAATAGTACATCATGAACACATGTTGAACAAACAAATTTTTATTTTATTAAGAACTTAAAGAAAAATTTATTACATTAGTAATCTCCTTTTGGGAGGAGAATACTTGTTTAGCCTCTCATGTATGAGGCTTGCACACGAAAATACATAAAAACTTAAAAACTAAAACACTCAAAATATTACAAATTTTTCACTCAAACTTTTATTGTAAGAAAACTAAGGAAAATGTTCGATGTCCTCGCCTTCCTTCAAATCCTCGCATTTTATAGAGGTAAGTCCGGACTTCAAAGGCGGACTTCAAATCTTTCTCGATATATATGACGCCATCAAGATACGTCATATCCCACATTATTGCCTCGCCACCGGTGGTTTTTTTTTTCTCCCGCGTGACTCGACCCTATGTGATGTTTGTCGGGAATCTTTTAAAAATTTGGTTTACGTGGTCCCCGAGGATAACGCGTCTTGTGAGTTGGGCCCTTATCCTTTCCAAATTTGCATGATCTTGTCGGTCGGGTTTGGGTCGAATCCTTTCCCAAACTCGGGTTCCTTTTGTTCGGGCATGCTTGACAGATCCTGGCGATCCAACGGCCAACATGCGCCATGTTACAGAATTTCCTGACGTCTCTTTGCTTGCTTTGGAATCTTGTTTTCCCAGAGAATTCTTCTTTGGTCTCAAGAGTTCTTCCGCAAATCCTGTGGTTGATCCAAACATCGAATTTAAAAGGAAAGATCCATTCGCCGAATTCTAGAAGAACTTGAATGGATATTTGACTTTGTCCATTTCGATTAGACAAACCCAAAGACCCCCCATGCTCGGTAGAAGCTTCGTCTTCCCGAAAATGCTCCTACTAACATCAAGTCCTTCTTCCTGAAGCCGCTTAAGGTATTTTAAAGCATTTCCATCCTATCTTCTTAGCTTGATGAAATGAAAAGCTTCATTAAAGCTTTCTTTCTTTGTTCAGAGCCGCACCGATAAAATACGCTTCAAAATATCGCCTCGGCCAAGTGTGGATTATTGCCCAGGTCTCGTAAATCGCTTCCCAATCCATTTCGGTAATTTTGAAATTTCGGAATCCTGTGACACGGTATAGATTGAAGCTAAAGCTCCAAAAGTATACCATTCTGTACTTCATTTGGATGACTTCCTGGTTTCATCCAAACTCGGGATACTTTCCCGAGATATCAACCATTGTTTTCTCTGGGTTAATACCTTGTCTTGTAAATCTAGTTTCTCCCATTGCCGATATATACCTGTATAGGAGAAATCTTATTCTCGTTAGTTTGAACCTTAGATTTGCCTGTCGCGGCCTAAGATTCAACTCTCCCTCTTTTTACCCTGCAGGGTGTTGGGTTGACTTGAAGACTCGGGTTGTGACACCTGGATCTTCAACATTCGTTACGCTTTGTACACCCCGAGGGATGCATCACCGCAACACTTGTGATTATGGTACTTGAATCCATAACCTCCGGGTTAGAGCCCCGTACTCTCTCGGCCCCTTTTTGCACCGTAGAGATGCGGCTGGAAGAGAGGCCCTTGCAAGATCTTAAGAACAATTGTCCTTGAGCGAACCGCATGCTCGTGTTTGACTAGAAACGGATTTCTGGTCACTGTTGAAATCGCCCAAAGAACTTCGCATTGAGACATAACGCCCCAAAATCTCGCTTCTGACTCTCCAGGTTTTCCGTGAGATGTCTTACTCGTTTAAGGACCTCGCCGCAACGCCGTCCTTCCATCTCGTGTCAAGAAATCGCAAGAATATTTTCATGAGATTTTATAATGACAATATCATAATCATAATATTGACATTCACTTGCCATCTAAGTAATCGAGCCTTTTCTCTCGGTTTGATTCAATTTTGTTTTTCGTAAAAGCCTCGACACTTGAATTATCAATTTTTAAAGTAAACTTTTAGCCGATAAAAATAGAGGCCATTTTTTAAAAGCCTTTCATTGCAAAAGAGTTCTTTCGTTAATATGCCACCGAAGTTGCTTCACTAGGGGTGAATAAACCGCCGCAGATATCTGCATGGCACTTCCTCGTTTGGTGTGACTTTCGTAAGAATCCGCCACCAATCATCACGGCATCCGCGTGTAAAGAACCGATTCGTCCTCATCTTGGGAATTGCAAGCTTTGGAAGCTTTTTACAAACTTCTTTAAGTTGCTTAATTCCTTCTTGATGTTCATCTTCCCATTTGAATCTCATCTTTTTTAGCAATGGGCTAAACACCTTCATGTAGTATGCCGGATTGTTAATGAACATCCCAAAAAATTAACAACTCAAGAAAACTCAAGTCGCTTGTCTTTCAATGTATCCGAAATCCTCAGTATCTTTTCCACAATATGATTAAATCAGAGAATAATTCCGGATTCATCGATTTCAATTCCCGAGGAATTCAATGCATCTTGTTGCAATTACCGCCTTCTTTTCTCAAAGCACTAATCTTTCTTTGTGACAAACATCCGAGAATATTTCCAAATGCTTGAGATGCTCCTTCATGTTCTTGGAGGCGATAAGAATATCATCGATGTACACGAACATGAAACTGAAATAATCTTTGAAAAGATTATCCATCTTTCTTTGATATATCTGGGGTGCGTTAGCCAATCCCATAGGCATCACGTTCCCAAATATAGTGTCCCTCGTGGTGTAGAGAAAGTCAAACTTCTTACTTTCTTCCTCCATCTTAACTGGTAAAATCCGGACTTGCAATCGAACTTTGAGAATATCTTGGCACCTTTGATACAGTTAACCATATGTTCTCTGCTTGGGATATAGTATCCGTCGAACTCCAAAATGTTATTAATCCCTTTGTAATTAATAACAAGTCTTCGCTTTCCTCTTTTGATTTCTCCATGGTTTCGACTAAGAATCCTGGACTCTTATGGAGAAACTCCTGGTGAAATTAACTTAAGGTCAAGATGTTCCTTAAGTATCTTTTGCATATCCTCACGATCTTCCCGATTCATAAGGATTGGTTTGAACCTTACGAACTCGTACTCCTTTCCAGGTTTAACCTTTAAGGAAGCTTTAAAATGCAGGATGTCCAGATTTAACATCAACCCATACGGATGTATTGGGTCGAGGTGCGATCTTCCATAAGGCGTCGATAAACATTCGGCCTTCCTAGTAGGTTGTCCGTTCCCGCAAGAGGGTTTCGACCTCCTGGCCCCCGAAAGTGGATCACTCCTCGTGAAATCCCGATGTGGCATCCTCTCGCCCCGAGCTCCATGACGTGAACCCGTTTCTTTCTTCGATGTTAGGATTAATCGGTGGCGGTGGTGGAGGAATTGGTCTACCTTGTGGGTCATAGGTAACCAAAGCCGATTCTCACTGCGTTCATCTTTAAATCTACAATACCTAATCCCGCCAAGGATTCTCGCAGTCATGTAGATCTTTAAGATTCATCTTTTCAATATCCATCTTTTTTAATTTTTGATGGATTTTCCTTTGATTAGGGCAATGAGCTTTTCCTCATCTCATCATCTTTCGTATAACTTCGGTTGGTTTCCTTTTTGGTGTAAATAGGTACCGTCCCAAAATCAATACGTTTCTTCCTCCGGATGAACTCGGCTTGTCCTCCGGTTCTTGACTTCGTTTGAATATCATGAAGGAGTTCAAGAGTTTCCTTCGATATTTCACCATCGTCTCCATCCGGTTCGATCGATGAACTTGTCTTGTAGATGAATATGGCGGTTGCCATAATTTCGCAGACCGCTTACGATTTCTCTAAGATCTTCTGAGATCTTAGATTTATCTGAAGTATCTCGTTCCACTCGGTACTCCATCGGAATCATTGTTCGATGGGAATTTTCATGAACCGTTTCTTGAAGGTTCATCAAGTGAACATATAAGTCCGTTAAGCATCCGAATCGCTATAATATTCTCGCTCTCATTTTGCATTGCGCTTAAGGTTTCCCGTCGGCTCCTGCTTGTTCCTTTTCTTCATGTTGGTATTCCCAATATGAAACCTGGTCAAGTGTTCTTGTGCATACATCGTCAATATTTGACGATATGTCCCTGTAAAGGTACATCTCGGACATCGGTCCGGATCCATAATCTCGGAGTAATTTCTCTCGCCAATTGTTAATTACATAAATATAATAAATTTAATCGAAAGTTCTTAATAAACCTAGGCTCTGATACCATTTTCGAGGATCGCAAGACCTTTGGGAGTAATCAAAGAAAATGCAATGAAATTTATCGTCCAGGTTGCAAAGTGTAACAACTTTAAAGTTTAGAGTGTAAACTACAAACCAACTTTCCTGAAACCAGGGGTAAAACCGTAATTTTATGCAAAGTGTAAAATTTTGTAAAGTTTAGGTTACAATCAGTAACTTTTCAAAGTTCGGGTTGCAAAGTGTAAAAACCCGTATAGTTTGGGTTGATTAAAAACGTTATCCCTATTAGCAATTTTGGCTTAACATAAAACTCTTTCGCAACATGACTCGTATGGGCAATATTACTTGCAATTTGATAATCTTTTTCTACATTCCTTAGGTTCACATTCTGTTTTTTTTCAAATTAAGGGACGTCGATTATAAATTTTTCTACGGTTTGTTTAATGTCTTTGAATTTTGGAGCAAATTGGATTCTACTATTCTCTTTTATTTTCTTTACCTTTTTTTTCAATTTTCAAAAGCAAATAGTTATGTTTATTTGCATATTTGGGTTATACGACTTTAATTATTAAATAATATTTATTTGTATATACTTTTAAATATATACTTTGTACCTCATTTGAATCCGCCATGTCGGGTTGTCTTTAGCCGAAATCCTCCGTCACTTAAGTCAAATTAGAGATACAAAGAATAATCGAAATGCACGAGGCGGAGGATTAAAGTAAATTTCATACCTTTGTAAAAAGATTTAGTGGGGTATTTATAGGTGTTGTTCGCTTATTTTTTAGCTTCACCGCAAGTGTACGATGCGCTTTATAGAATAGGGTTAGCAAGGTCGAATCCACAGAGACTAATAAATTAATGTACTAATTACTGGATTATAATAGCCTTATTTTTATCTAGACGATCGAAAGTTGAAGGATTGGTTTTATAAACACTAGAGCATAAATTTATCCTAAAAGAAACAAAGTAAAGAGTGGATTAAAAGATCAAGTATGAATTAATGGATTCTGGGTTATGGTTTGAGTTAATATTCCCTTTTATTATCGTTAATCAAACCAAAGTTAAACGTATTCTTCCCTATAGACCAATCACAAAAGTAATTTACCCTATCTCTCGAGATGCATGTAAAAGCGTTGATTGGAATATCTATGCTAGCATCTCTACTCAACATGAGATATCCAACTCCCAAAAGTTCAAAAGATTATAAAGCCTCACGAATATTCACAGACTTCTCAATCATGCAAGATATTCATGTCAAGTACTCATAGATCTAGTATTGAAACTCATCGGTTAGAATTATGAATCAATACATCAAACAAGTTAAACCAAACGCGTTTTGATAAAACAAGAATTAAAGCAAAGTACTTGAATAGGGTTGGAAAACATTAACTTCAATTGTAATTAATCATCAAATAAAAGTATCCATTAACCTACTCCCAAACCCGGGAATCACAAGGTGTTTAGCTAGAGATATAAAAGAATAATCCATAGACAAATTATTAATGTTCATGTCTAACTAATTGAAAATAACGATACTATGGAATGAGTGAACTCGGGGATTATGACGATCTCTCGATCTATCTTCAATCTTCGAAGGTGTGGTTGCGGTCTTGATCGATCTCTCCAATTCTCCGGTGGAAGATTACTCTTTTCTTTGCTTTCTAGGGCAAAAATCAGCGTCTTTTTTGTTTGTAGCCGCCCCATCTCTATTTACACACGAATCATTACTGTGACTCTAGACTCAATATAATTGGCTTCCAATGGGTGTAATCGCTCGATTCTTGATGCTTCTAGGTCGCAATGCTCGTATTTGTCACAAAATCACTCCAAATATCGTTAAATTCCTACAAAACGAGCAAAGCGTCATAGCTTTTCCACAAAGATCGAATATATACCATTTCATATGAGTTATTGCATGTTTATAAACAATTATAGCCATAAATATGCCCTAAAATACATGCAAATCTTACACTAAACAAACCCCCAAACTTAAATCAAATGTCGGTCAACACTTTATAAACAAGACAACACGTATGGGTTAAAGAAGAGCAACTCAAGAACACCGCATCACAATCCATGTCGTTTATCCATAGACATCAAGCACAAACCAACCAAGTTTCAAATATCTAACACGGAGCACAAGTCTATCAAAAATCATGGCAAATACTTCAAATCAAGCCTCTCATGGATAAAGTGTATACTCTACTCACTAAGATAATAAGGGACGTGTATTCGCTCAAGTCTATCAATGTTGAAGAATTACCATATCCTTGCGAATCGTCTCACATCTCCGCCACTTGATTGTATGCAATTCACAAATCAAAAAGGACTTTGCTTATGGTTGTAATGAAGGCTCTTTGGTTAAGATAGGGAAATATGGATAAAGTGACTCAAACTCAAACGTATAGATTGGTAAGCGCATTATTTTTCTCAAACACTTATTCTTATTCAAATCAACTATGCACCCCCAATCACCTTTTCCTATCACATATCTATTTCTCCATTCTTTTTCATACCATTCATTCTTCTTCGCCTTACATCACAATTTCCAGCATATATATTACTTATGGCCGACTCACTATCGCAGTCGTTTTTTTTCCGACTCATTTGTGAGTATCCTTCATTTCCCTCATTTTTTCTTTTCCTCACAACCGACCAACATATACACCATTTTCTAATTTCTCGATACCCTTTCATTCAATCCTTTATTCTATACCTTTACTCAATGCTATACGCTCAAGCTTAGGGTAACATATATATCAAGTTAAGTTTTAAGGCTTGAAATGTGGCTATCAAAAATCAGGCAATAGGCTCAAATTGGCTAACTAGGGAAATCAAATATCATGAGGTAGGCAAAAAGCTTGAAAGAGCTTATCAAAAATGGCCTAAAATCATTTTCATAAACTCGCCATACAACATGTGACTTTGACGGGGATACCAAAGCAAGTTCTAGAATTCAATCAACATGAATGACACACTCAATCAACAAACAAGACTGCATAATATGAAAACAGTAAAGGCTCAAAAAGCTCACAGGCTTGTAAGTGCATAATTCAAAGTATATCAACGATGATTTCAATATTCACATGCACCATATCTTCTATTCTCAACCCGATCAACTCACGCTCAACACCCACTTCAAAACAACACAAATCGCTTCAACGAATGCTCCCAAGATCACAACAAGCACACAATAGCGGTCAACTCACTCCTTAAAACCTAAGAAAGCAGTAAATGTGCTAAAGCAATAAACGTCTTAAAAATCATAAATAAGCATCTAATGCAATGCAAGCTATATGCTCTAAATGCGACTATATGAATGCAATTTTTTTTTTCGCCACACCCTTCAAATAAAAATAACTATCTCTCCCCCAAACTTGAATGAAATTATATCGCATACAAGGAAAGATAGAATTTTAATAAAGAAAAGTATGGATTGAGAATGCATACCTGAATTCGTGACCTAATAATGCTTCAAATGAATCGACGCACAAAGTAGTACTTCTATGCGCACGGGCCGCCGTGCGTCCTCGCTGAAACCCTTTTTCAATTTTTTTTTTTTTAGAGAAAGCAAAAAATCCTAACTTATGAAAACAATAAGAAATCCTAACCTAGCAAGGAAAAAAAACATGGGAAGAAATAAAACAAAGAAACCGGGTTCTTCCCAACAAGCGCTTCATTTAACGCTCTAGCTTGACGCCAGTAACTCTCATGGATTTGTGCCTCCTTTGAATGCATATATTAGTTGCTTTGGGTCATGGTCAAGTGCCAAATTTGCATTGTTTGCACCTAATATTGCATAATTGGGGTTTCCAAGCAAGGATTGGAGTCCTGGTGTTGGAACTTTTTTATTTGAGTTACGCGCATGGTGTCCGTGTGCGTACGCATAGTCTGTGCTCGTCTCATTCTGGAATAATTTTCTTATGGCATCTCGCACGCGCTGCCCTGGCGTACACGCACGAATCGTGTGTTCATTGTCCTATTTTTGCTCCTTTTCTACATACCACACGGGTTGAAAGTGCATAGACACACAGTCCGTGTTTGGTTCTGAAAATTTTCTTGCTTTTCCAGGATCTCCGGCTCCTCGTGTTCGGTACCACTCCTTAGATGAATGGCACTATTTTGTTCCTTTGAGTTGACTTTAGTGGTGCTTGAAAAATCGGCTCTTTTGTTGTTGTCCACCAAGGATCGTAGCTAATTGGCTAATCTGGTTTCAAGATTTTTCATTTGTGTGCCCAGTGTTAGCCAATTGTGTGACATGTGCCTCAATTTTGTCGGCTTAGCCTCATGTTTGTTGAACTGGTTCCTTGTTTCATTCATAAATGCGGTGAGGGCGTCCTCCATAGATGGCTTTGCCTCCAGATAATAGTACGTAGGAGCATGATTATTCCGAATTGTAGAGATTCCATTATTGAAATAATTGGCTTCCTCCATCAGAGCGGGTGTTCCTGCACTACCTGAACCAACTCAATAAAAAAACAAATCAAATAATGTAGGAGTGGAATTAAATAAAAAAATAAAAAGAAAGAAAAAAAAGGTCTAAATTAAAAATAATTCTATTTATCGCAATATTATTACTAAAAATTTGATTAGTCCCCGGCAACGACGCCAAAAACTTATTCGCCTTATTTTTTAGCTTCACCGCAAATGTACGGTGCAGTTTATAGAATAGGGTTAGCAAGGTTGAATCCACAGGGACTAATAAATTAATGTACTAATTACTGGATTATAATAGCCTTATTTTTATCTAGACGATCGAAAGTTGAAGGATTGGTTTTATAAACACTAGAGCAGAAATTTATCCTAAAAGAAACAAAGTAAAGAGTGGATTAAAAGATCAAGTATGAATGAATGGATTCCTGGGTTATGGTTTGAGTTAATATTCCCTTTTATTATCAGATTAATCAAACCAAAGTTAAACGTATTCTTCCCTATAGACCAATCACAAAAGTAATTTACTCTATCTCTCGAGATGCATGTAAAAGCGTTGATTAGAATATCTATGCTAACATCTCTACTCAACATGAGATATCCAACTCCCAAAAGTTGAAAAGATTATAAAGCCTCATGAATATTCACAGACTTCTCAATCATGCAAGATATTCATGTCAAGTACTCATAGATCTAGTATTGAAACTCATCGGTTAGAATTATGAATCAATACATCAAACAAGTTAAACCAAACGCTGCGTTTTGATAAAACAAGAATTAAAGCAAAGTACTTGAATAGGGTTGGAAAACATTAACTTCAATTGTAATTAATCATCAAATAAAAGTAACCATTAACCTATTCCCAAACCCGGGAATCACAAGGTGTTTAGCTATCATAGAAAAGAAATAATCCATAGACCAATTATTAATGTTCATGTCTAACTAATTGAAAATAACGATACTATGGAATGCGTGAACTCGGGATGATGACGATCTCTCGATCTATCTTCAATCCTCGAATGTGTGATTGCGGTCTTGATCGATTCTCCATTCTCCCGGTGGAAGATTGCTCTTTTCTCTACTTTCAGGCAAAAATCAGCGTATTTTTTTGTTTGTGGCCGCCCATCTCTATTTGTACTTCGTTTTGGGTCAAAACCTAGTTGGAAATCTGTCAAACTCTGTTTTCCCGTACAGACACACGGGCTGTGCGCCTAGCACATGCCCAACCCATTCTAGGTGCCGCAGAAGTTGTCTTTTTCTTTGAAGGGCCGTGCGCGCGTACGCGCATGACGCCCGTCGCTCAGGCCACACAAACGTCCAAATTTGCTTATGGGGTCTTCATACGAGTTGTAGCCCTCTCTCTTAGCTTTCTGTAGCCACTTTAATCAGCTTAATATCAATTTGTAGAGAGAGTTATGACCAAAATACTAAACCACCCGCGATCTTTGGAAATTCCGGACGCGCTTGGACGTTCCTTGGGATAAATCCCCTCGTTGTTTGATCATCCATGCTTCTTTTGACACACGAATCATTAATATGACTCTAGACTCAATATAATTGGCTTCTAATTGGGTGTAATCGCTCGATTCTTGATGTTTCTAGGTCGCAATGCTCGTATTTGTCACAAAATCACTCCAAATATCGTTAAATTCCTACAAAACGAGTAAAACGTAATACCTTTTCCACAAAGAGCTTAATATATACCATTTCATTTGAGTTATTGTATGTTTATAAACAATTATAGCCATAAATATGCCCTAAAATACATGCAAAACTCACACTAAACATATTTACAATGAAATTTGATCTCGGTGCTTTGTTATGTACGTATACAATTAAAGGCGCAACAGCTTAATAAAGTAGAAATTGAAGGGCTTTTAATATTACCATTATAGGTATTTGGCACGATAAACTTTAGTCATCTTATTCTTTTCTCTTTCTCATCTTCATACCATAGAAAGATGGGAAAGATACGTTTACTACAAGAAAATTCCAGATTCACCGATAAAATTTATCGACATAAATGATTTTGTCACTAAATTTTATAAATATCTACTGAAATACCTACAAAATAAAAATATCATTTTTTCCCAAATTATATCGATGATTTTTCAATTACCGATATATTTTCTATAGGTATTTATCAATAATTTTAGATTTTGTAGGTAAATATTTTACCTCAATGATTGTTCCTACACTTTATAATTTTCTTAATACTTACATACGCATTTTTTTGTAGGTAAATTGATTTTTTCTTGTAGTTGTAGTTCAAATCCGAGTCTAGTGTGAAGGGATTCCTAAAGCGGCGGACCTATGGCCATGCTTGGGCCCCCAACTTTTTTTTTTTCTTTTTCTACAGTATGTATATGTGTATTACAATTTTAGTCCTTTTAATCCTTATGTCTACAATTTATTTGTAATTTTATTAAAGACCACAACATGACCCATGAGTTTTAATAAGTTAAATTGGAGACCTTGTTGACCTTATGTATTTTTATTATTATAATAAATATACAATTTCCTCTTTTCGATTTATCAAAAGACAGAAATAAAAATAGAAAATGAATTTAGAAAACGAATTTCATAATTATTGTTTATTAGTGTTCAAAAAAAATAATTATTGTTTGCTAGTATACATTGAAAAGTAAACTACAAAAAAAAAATTAGTATATATTTTCGTGATATGCAAGAGAGAAATGTTAAGTTTTAATTGATTAATACTTGGAAGAAAACTATTAAAAAATACATATTATATTTAGAAATAAATAAAAATATGGCTTTTGATCTTAAATAATGGCGTGATACGATCCATATAATAGACCCCACATAGTGGGATAAGGCTTAATTTATTGTTGTATTTATTAATGAGTATTAATTAATGTAATTTTTTGTGGAAAATATTAATGTATTTTTTTTATGCATATATAATATATTTTAATTGTATTATCTTGTATATATATGTGGTTACAATTTTTTTTTACTATTGGCTCCCCTTTATGAGAAGTCCTGGTTCCGCCCCTGCCTAAAGGGTGGAAATCCATCTCAATAAGTTCTTGCATGGTTTCTTAAATATGTTCTTGCCTAAGGGTGGAAATCCATCACAATTTTTTTTTACTATTGGCTCCCCTTTACTATTTCGCTCTGTTTTTCTATGTTTTATTTGAATTTTTTTTTTGTATTTTTTTAAATCTCCATCTTTATATCGTTCATAATCGAAGGACCTATGGACGAGAGGCGATTGATCAGTGCCGATTCTGCCAAGTTTACCTTCGTAGATCGATTTTTAATATCTGAACTTTGATCGCCGAACCGGATGATTTTGTTTCGGTTAGGTTCTCCAAATTTTCGGACAATTTTTTTATAATTATTTCATTTAGTGTTTTTAAAATGATTCTCAATTTTTTGAGGTTGAAATAATAAACGCGAAGGTTCCCAGCGGAGAGGAAAGAACTCTGTTACGAGACCTCTCTAACACTTAAAAATAACCTTCGCAGAATGATGATTGGCCTAATCAAAGGACGCTTCGAATTTTCCAGTTTTGATGCGTCTTGAACCCTATGGCTATATTCAACTTTTATCATTCTCAATCCTATTTTAATTTTGTTTGTTTGCATCTTTTTATTCTCTGCTTTCCATTATTTTCCTATTAATTTGCTTTAGCAAAACTTTACTTGATTTACATCAAAATATCGGTTTATCCTTTTTTTTTCTCTTAGTTGGAAAATTGTTAATGAGACAGGATAAATAAATTGTAATGTGAACAGAATACCAATCAAACTCGGCATCATTATTAATGGTAAAAAAATAAAAATTGCAGTATGAATGTAAAAAGTTGTTCTGCTAAACAAATTTCAATGAACCAGAAGAATTGAATGAAAATTGTAGTAATTTAAAAGAAAAAACCAATCATTTGAGCAATGAGGGAGGTTGGAATTTGGTGGGAATTAAGGTTGGATAGAGGGATTTCAGCATTGAGAAAGTGATTTGAGAACCTTCTTGCATTTCTTACAATTTACGTGGGACAGTTTCTGAAGAGTCAGTTGTTTCCTGGAGAGGACTAGTTTTGTGCTGTGGCTGTTACATAGAATCTCGGTTTCATAAGGGAAAATAGTAGGGAAAACAAATACGTTGTTCATGACAGTGGAGAGAGGAAATTATTACTCAGTACAAGAATAAGTTACAATGAAGACAATTTGCTGCGGTAGTAGATTTGGAAGAGGGAGATACATCTTTTTTTTTCTTTCTGTTTTTTTCTCATTTTTCAGTTTTTTTGTTCTGTAGTATGAAGTGGTTGCTCGTGTTCGGTTTCAATTTTTTTGGTGTGTTACAGTCTCCTTTAAGGAGTGCTGAAGTCTCCCGGTGTGGAGTGATTTAGTTTGGTGTAGGTAGTTTTTGAGTCCATGTGAATCCGAATTGGTCTTTACCAATTCTCTTCTTGGCTCTTAGTTAGTCTTGTCGGCTCTTAGCCCGTTGGACACGATTGTAGTTGTAATTTTAGTTTTTGAGTTGCTATAATAAAATACTATCGTGCGACAAAAAAGAAAATAAAATGGGTTATTTGAGAATGAAACAAATGACAATGGGGTCCTATTTATCTGCATGACATAAAAGATGGTAAGTGCATATATGGAGCTACTAGCGATGATCCAAACCATATTGCCTTATGCGGTTTAACTAAAAAATAAATTAAAGGTGCGGTTTTAGAATGTAGTAGGTGGTTTGATGGTTTTAATCTATGAAACACGGACACTTCTTTGAGGATGACGTACCGGTACCAGATACGTATTTGCTATGATACTTTATCCGATACTTCATGGATACATCTACACATCAAATTAGACAGAATTCATTCTAATGTTTATTTTTTCAGCATTTTTGTGTTTTTATGTGAGTTATCATATTTTAGATTTGAATACTTATGAAATTTTAGTTTTTTTATACTTGAAATATTGTTTTTTTAATTGTACTTAGTATGTGTGTATTTTTAATAGTATAAAAATATATAATTTTATATGTATATAATTTATGAATATCATACCCGTATACTTATATATTGCCTACAACATTACACTGTCAACTGACAAAATGGACACCTGAATATACATATATGTCAATGGGAAAATCAAAACTCAGAGAAACAAACAAACAAAACAAATGAAAAAACAAAGTCCTCCCACACGAGACTAAACCACCTCCAAAATGAGGACTAGACAATACCAAAAGAGACCCACAATTGGAACAATCCGCATAAACAACTACATCACGCATCGCAAAAAGCAGAAACTATTGACCACAACGAGTTTCACAAATCAATCGGGAATACAAAGACACGAAAAAAAAAAACAAGAAACTAAAATAAAACCTAACTAAAAAACCAAACAAACTACCAAAAAACAAAATAAAGGAAAAAAAACCAGCCTCTCCCTCATTTAGATTTACTACCACAACCCATCACCATCACCTATCGATGACCCACTGCTAGTCACCATTAACCCGCCTCCGCAAAGTACCTCCCAAAGACCGAATGTAAGTCATAGAAGAAAAACCTCGCGAAGTTGGTTAACAAACAGTTGGATCGACACCACCCTCCCGCTCTCTAAATCTCTCTCCTCTCTCTCTCTCTAAAACACAAACCCTTTTCCCGTTTTCCTTCCGTCCTCTTTCTTGTTCCGCTCTGTCCCCCTCTCGCCTTCCCCGCTGGAGATGGTTGATGATGTTTGTTTGCCAAAATTTTATTCTCTAGGTCAAAAAATATTTTCATTTCCGCCCACCTCTATTTTTGGGCTCAATTAGTGATTGGAGTTATCGTGGAGATTGAGTGGATCGAACAACTTATAATATGTGAATTTCATCTTCTAGGTCATATAATATAATGGATCGATTTAAGATCGTATTATTTTAAAATAAACACATTATATGTGATCTATATGCCAAAATATGTTTATTTGGAGGGGAAAATTTAAAAAATGGTCCATAGCTTGCCTTTTTAGTTCATAAATTTGAACACTTTAGGGCATTTAGTTCGATTTTTTCCTGAAATTGTTGAATTGGATCAAAATGTTAATAACATTGACATCAATATTTTGGAGGAGGGTTTCAATTTGTAAGGAAATTGTCGCATGTACGTTGATTGTATATTTAAGTTTGAGAAAAAATAAGAATTAAGATAAAAAAATGACAAGTAAATAGAACCTATCAATGACAGTCCGAATAATTTTGCTAGATCCCTACCAAAGGCTGCCCTTTTTCACATTTTTAGTTATTTTTTTGTTGTGCGTGATAATTTTCCCTCCTTATTGGTTGTTTAGGTCATCAATATTCGAACCAAATTAGTAATTTTCTAAAAACCTCAGGCCAAATGTCCCAAAAATTTAAAGTTACTAAACTAGGACAAAATTTTAACAACTTAGTGGACCAAGAGTCTAAAATACCAAGTTACCATACTGATTTTACAATTTTACCTTATTTGTAGTGTGATTTAGGTAATTTGGTGAATATCAATTGCCAACTAGTCCGCTCAAAAGAAAACAAAAAAAAAACTAATTAGATGTTTAGGCGGCATAGTTTCTCATGTAAATAATATTACATTTAGGCGGCAGATGTGTAGCAGTACTTTATAGAGAGTTATGCAGTTCATCAGAGGCTGGAAAGCAGGTCATCGTTGGTGCCATGCTACTATTACAGGTAAATTTAAATTTAACATCGAGTGTCTTTACATTTGCACATCATATAAATAAATGTATATACTCATTGGTTACTTTTCACATATATAGTCAGCGAGCGCGTGATAATTTTCCCTCTTTATTGAAAAAATCCCAAGTTGTTGTTTAGGTCATCAATATTCCGAACCAAATCAGTATTTTTTTGGCAAAAATCAGACCAAATGTCCCAAAAATTTAAAGTTACTAAACTAGGACAAAATTTTAACAACTTAGTGGACCAAAAGTCTAAAATACCAAGTTACCATACTGATTTTACAATTTTACCTTATTTGTAGTGTGATTTAGGTCATTTGGTGAATATCAATTGCCAACTAGTCCGCTCAAAAGAAAACAGAAAAAACCAATTAGATGTTTAGGCGGCATAATTTCTCATGTAAATAATATTACATTTAGGCGGCAGATGTGTAGCAGTACTTTACAGAGAGTTATGTCGTTCAGCAGAGGCTGGAAAGCAGGTCATTAGTGGTGTCATGCTATTATTACAGGTAAATTTAAATTTAGCATCATATGTCTTTACATTTGTGATGGCTCGGAAGCTACTCCTAAAAACGGCCTAGGCAAGTGCACCTATCGTTTATAGCAAAGCTAAGCGAGTATCGAGTGTCATTCCCACGAGGACTATGATTACTAATAATTACCATCTTTTTATTATCTAGCCTACAAATTCGTCAAATAGTTTGTTGCAAAATAAAAATAAAATAAAAGCAAATAAAAGTGGAAGAGGCAACTAAGAACACGAAAGATATCAGATACACTCAGATTGGAAGATGTTGGATATAAATATGCTTGAATGTGAATCCCTCTAGAACGTCTTTGTGATTTTACCAAAATAAATACAACCATAACCCTTAAGTTTAACCATCCCTTAACATATTTTCATGGTTCATGGACCGTAGGCATTCCTAAATTAAGTTAAACCCTTTCTCAAGGCGAAAAACTCCTAACCTCAAGTTGATTAACTGAAATCTCTTTCTAGTTAAAACCCCCAAGATTGCATTAACGATTTGTGAATTCCCATATTAGGTTTGACCCTAATCTGGAAGATTTATGTCGTCCTATATATAGGATTTCATGCAACTCCTTTCACTTATGTTGGTTCTATTTCACCATGAATCTCTCGATTTCCCGGTGAAAAATAAACTTCAAATCAATATTGCGCATATACCAATTCGAATAAACAAGCATAACATAAGTGACTCGCATAAAAACATAAGAAAATATATTAAAACATTCAAACCAATGATCACAAATAAGTTCTAGGGTTCATCACATTCAAACACTAGCGATTTAACTCATGATGGATTTGAGAATGAAAACAACAATTAAACAAGAAGTTTCTTTCGAAATCAACATGAATACTTGAAGTTAAAACTTCCAAAACCAACATAAGACTCCCATGTTGGAAGTATGATGATGAAGTGGTGGAGTTCATCTTCTTCTCCGAGCGATCTTCAATCCTTGTGCCTTAGCGCCTCTCCATGGTGATCCAAGCCTTCTAACTCTATTCTTCACTACAATATATGTTTCTCCTCTCCAAAATATGAACTTTCATCCCTAAAATCTGATTTCTATGTATATCAATGAATGAATCTCTCCTTCAACCCATACTCTTGGCTTTTATAGACATTATTTTGGAGAAAGTATTCCTTAATAATGTCATATTTTGATAGTTTAATGCTCAACTTTATGAGTTGGGTTGTTGGGATCATTATTTCCATGTGATCATGTGGGAAAGTAATGAATTAATACAACAAAATGAGGTGTAAATGTGCTCAAAAGTTGTCAAAAAACTTGGTTGGTGAGTTTTCCATAATTTTCGCATGGAAAAGTTGCAAAAAGGTGCCCCGGACACGGCCATGTCGCCCGAAACGCCCTGGCCGTGCTGCTTGAATTTTGCTGAAAATTGGTCTGACATGGCCATGTCGTACGACACGGCCAGGCCATGTTGTACGACACGGCCATGCCATGTTGTACGACATGGCCGTGTTGTACAACACGGCCAGGCCGTGTTCGAGACTGTCCCAGCCTAAAAATTGTGATTTTTCGCCCTGTTTGAACATGGTCGTGTTGCCCGACACCCCCTGGCCGTGTTCGGCTAAAAAAGGCCCCAAATAACGCAGCGTTTGGCTTGGGATTTCGAGCATTTTTGCATCCTTAAACCCCCCGGTATGTTTTGACATGAATCCATGGTCCAAAATTCACCAAAATTAGCCCCGAATGGTCAATCTACACCAATAAAGGCACCTCACAGTAGTATGAATAATATACAATCAAAAACTAACGAAACTAACAACAAAATAACTCAATTTCTACTCAAATACACATATAAAACATGCATAAAAAGACACTTATCAAACCACCTCCAACTTAGAACTTTGCTTGTCCTCAAGCAAAACATAAAACCATATTGAGGGATTCAATACATCACAACACACAAGGAAGATCTTTTTCTCAACACATTGAACAAAAAAGCGGTCAAATTCTTAGCCCTCACAACACAAATTAGCCGTTAAGTAAAAACATAGTTATGAAGCGTCGATTGTCAAGTAAAACATTAATATCAATGGGCCATATTTAGACTTGAACTCATCACTCCACAAATCGATAGTTATGCACAACTTCAATCCAATAATACCATGAAATACAAGAACTCAATATATTTTTGTAGTTAGTCTATTAGTCATGTAACCAAGCTTTTGAACTTTATTGGAATGAGAAATGCAAGCAATATACATTCTTTTTTTTAGGACATGTTCGAGGCATGCTTCCACTAAGTTTAAATTTTGAATTTCCGTTCAAACACTCCTAGGGTGGTTTCCCATACTCATATTTGTGTCGCCGTTTTACGTAAAAGACAAACATGGGGCTCATGAATGCTCCTAGTTACTAAGCAACAACAAATAGAGGAGTATAACCTCGATTGGACCTTTTTTGTCTTTTTTTTTTGCTATTCTTTTTTTTTTGGTTCTTTGGCTTGGTTTAACAACTAGTCAACCACTACTAAATCAAGAGTTCTCGGACTTTCATAGCACTAAGAATCGTCATATATGTATTAACAAATCAAGTATCATAGTGTTAGAAGTCTCGTCTAAATTCAACCCACACCCATGTCAATCTATTCAAGACAATCAATTGCTTTGCATTTAAAAAATACATATTATAAAGCTAATTTTTGTGTAATTGGGCCAATTTATTGACTAACAAATACTCAATTTGTTTCCTTGAAAAATCATATCTTCCATCAACAAAATCAAAATAAATATCAAGCACACAAGCATTCCAAAAAAATTTAACAAGCATGTAATCACATTCACCTCCAACTTAAAAATTCACATTGTCCTCAATGTGAAAAAAAAGAGATGAACATACAAACAAAAACACACAAAAACGACAAACTAAAAAGAAAAGAAGAAAAAAAAAGGAAAGAAACGACCTTCTCATCAGAGTGAAATCGATTTGGAGAGATCATTGTCTTTGTTCAATCTAGGGTCTTCTTGGGCATATGCACACCTAATAAGAATTTGCAACAAAAAATCGAATACCGTGAAAGCTCAAATTTGCTCAAGTAAGATAAAGGTGATACCAACACCCACCATACATCCAATTATTGACTCATGACTCCCTAACAACCTATTACTTAATAAAAAATAGAAAACAACGAACTATCGGGTTGCCTCCCGACGCTTTATTTATAGTCGTATACCGGACTACATCACCTTATTGTGGAGGTTTGTCGCGCGGATTGGTCACAATATTACCAAGTAAAGTTTCACGATCCGCGACGAGTTTCACCTTCCTGCCCAAACAAGAAAAAAAAAAACAATTAAAGAAAAAAAAAGACTAGATTAATAAAAATAAGGTGTTTCTAATATCACAATCCCGACAACGGCGCAAAACTTGATGGCTCGAAGCTACTCCTAAAAACGGCTGAGCAAGTGCACTATCGTTTATATAGCAAAGCTAAGTGAGTATCGAGTGTCATTCCCACGAGGACTATGATTACTAGTAATTACTGTCTTTTTATTATCTAGCCTACAAATTCGTCAAATAGTTTGTTGCAAAATAAAAATAAAACAAAAGCAAATAAAAGTGGAAGAGGCAACTAAGAACACGAAAGATATCGAATACACTCAGTTGGAAGATGTTGGATATAAATATGCTTGAATGTGAATCCCTCTAGAACGTCTTTGTGATTTTACCAAAATAAATACAACCATAACCCTTAAGTTTAACCATCCCTTAACATATTTTCATGGTTCATGGACCGTAGGCATTCCTAAATTAAGTTAAACCCTTTCTCAAGGCGAAAAACTCCTAACCTCAAGTTGATTAATCAAATCTCTTTCTAGTTAAAACCCCAAGATTGCATTAACGATTTGTGAATTCCCATATTAGGTTTGACCCTAACTGGAAGATTTATGTCGTCCTATATATAGGATTTCATGCAACTCCTTTCACTTATGTTGGTTCTATTTCACCATGAATCTCTCGATTTCCCGGTGAAAAATAAACTTCAAATCAATATTGCGCATATACCAATTCGAATAAACAAGCATAACATAAGTGACTCGCATAAAAACATAAGAAAATATATTAAAACATTCAAACCAATGATCACAAATAAGTTCTAGGGTTCATCACATTCAAACACTAGCGATTTAACTCATGATGGATTTGAGAATGAAAACAACAATTAAACAAGAAGTTTCTTTCGAAATCAACATGAATACTTGAAGTTAAAACTTCCAAAACCAACATAAGACTCCCATGTTGGAAGTATGATGATGAAGTGGTGGAGTTCATCTTCTTCTCCGAGCGATCTTCAATCCTTGTGCCTTAGCGCCTCTCCATGGTGATCCAAGCCTTCTAACTCTATTCTTCACTACAATATATGTTTCTCCTCTCCAAAATATGAACTTTCATCCCTAAAATCTGATTTCTATGTATATCAATGAATGAATCTCTCCTTCAACCCATACTCTTGGCTTTTATAGACATTATTTTGGAGAAAGTATTCCTTAATAATGTCATATTTTGATAGTTTAATGCTCAACTTTATGAGTTGGGTTGTTGGGATCATTATTTCCATGTGATCATGTGGGAAAGTAATGAATTAATACAACAAAATGAGGTGTAAATGTGCTCAAAAGTTGTCAAAAACTTGGTTGGTGAGTTTTCCATAATTTTCGCATGGAAAAGTTGCAAAAAGGTGCCGGACACGGCCATGTGTCGCCAAACGCCCGGCCGTCTTTGCTTGAATTTTGCTTGAAAATTGATCGACATGGCCATGTCGTGCGACACCAGGCCAGGCCATGTTGTACGACACGGCCATGCCGTGTTGTGCGACATGGCCGTGTTATAACACGGCCAGGCCGTGTTCGAGCTGTCGACCTAAAAATTGTGATTTTTCGCCTGTTTGAACATGGTCGTGTTGCCTCGACACCCCCTGGCCGTGTTCGGCTAAAAGGCCCCGAAATAACGCGTTTGGCTTGGGATTTCGAGCGTTTTTGCATCCTTAAACCCCCCGATATGTTTTGACATGAATCTATGGTCCAAAATTAGCCCCGAATGGTCAATCTACACCAATAAAAGCACCTCACAAAGAGTATGAATAATATACAATCAAAAACTAACGAAACTAACAACAAAATAACTCAATTTCTACTCAAATACACATATAAAACATGCATAAAAAGACACTTATCAATTTGCACATCATATAAATAAATGTATATACTCATTGGTCATTTGTTTACCTATTATGTTAGATTTGGGCTTGGGCCATGATTACTTTGGTTGTTCCTCGTACCATACGTTTTCGAGTTCCCACATGTCGATTATATGTGGGCGAGGCCAATGTAGATAAAGTACCTTTTCCATTGTACGCGGTCTTTGGCAAGTCTTGCACTACTAACATTGTATATATTCAACATTAAACTTCTTATAACAAAATATGCAATTAATATGTACTATTTTCACATTTAGGTGGATGCAGTACTGCAGTTACACACACACTGTTAGTCATTCCGTACGTATCATCAGGGACCTGCTCGACAGACTTACAGATAGACACATAAGGATTTATATTCACACTAAGTAATTTTAACTATATATTCAAACTTATTAGTTCATAACTGAATTTATCTCGGTGGATTTGAGAGCCATATGACATGGAGTCGTGAGATATAATGGCATTGGAACCACGATATATTTCGAGTTGTGGAGGTCTTAGTGCCCATTGATAAATAACCCTATCGTGGAGTTTCACCATCCAGAGAGAGTGCTGAGGCAGTTTGGCCGCAGAAAACATATTCCTGATGTGCCCTCACAATCACACATATCACTCCATGATTTTACTCGCAAAGGGCGACCCGGATGGGATTGGCCACAAGTTAATGCGGATTGGTTCGATGTTGGCGATGGAACATCATCCATTGTTGGAGGTGACGCGATAGGTCATGGTAGGAGCGATTCATGGATATTAGACATGGTACATTCATATTACACAACGATTAATAAGTCCGAGAACATGCACATGACGGTAGGGTATCAACCAGGACAAGACGATTTACGACAACTGCGATCGGGATACCAAGGTAATTTACCTATAAATTTACTATTATGCACATTTAAATTATATCATTATGTATATATTTATGATATTTGTGTGTTACAGACTACTCTACTCAATCGGATGTGGATTAGTGTCCGGGATGTCAATGTCGTTTGTTGATCACCTGAGATGTGACTTTATTGAGGATATGACTAGTGTGCGGTATCTCCTAGGGATGGCTCCACCAGAGCCATTTCCACAGGTAGCTGTTTGGGCATAGGAGCATGATCGGGCACGCAGCACATGGACGACCACTATTGCGCCACAGACACCTCACACATATGTGGGCAGTTCCATCTAGATATGCGGCAGGTCCATCCACTTCGCATCATACACCATATATGCCACATTATGTGGATTATGATCAGTTCATAACATCCTAGTTCATATCATTTACTGATCTGCTCAACACGGATGTGGGAATAGCAGGTCCATATGCATACGCGCGTCCAAGTTTTCAGCATTCGCACGTACCATTTTCCATTGGATTTCAAGGGAGTTATATGGACATGGATCTGAGCCCATCTACTTTCGACCAACATGATATTGATAATGCTGAATATGGTCTTAGACGGAGCATTCGAGAGAGACATCCTCCGGGATGTGGCACCGGTGGACGTAGATATTAGGATTAGCATTAGTCAAAATTATGTATTTATTAATCAATTTTGTTAAGACATTTTAGTTTTGTATGTAAATTTATTATTAATCGTTATATTTGGATTAATTTGTGTATTAATTAGTTAATTATAAAAATAGTTAAAACTAGGGGTGCACATTCGGTCGGAACCGAACCGAACCGACCGAACTTTCGGTTAACCGAAAATTCGGTTTGCTCAAAATGGCAAACCGAAAATCGAACCGAACTGCTGGGTTCGATTCGGTTTTCGACCAAAGTTTGTTCGGTCAGTTCGGTTCGGTTTCCAGCCGACCGAATTTTAATGAATTTTTTTTTAAAAAAACTGCATGCAATTTGATTTATAGGTTGAAAAGGAAGCCAACTAAAATTACAAGTTACAACTTCAGTTCGAGGCTTCGAGCGGCGAAGTGGTGGCTGCGGTGGGTTTCTTCGAGTTTGAGAGAGACAGAGTGAGAGACTGAGAGTCATATAGGAGGGGAAGAGTAAGGAAATAACTTAGAAAATTTTCAACCCTTCTTAATCTTTAAGTCTCTGTTTTCTACTTTTCTTAATTCTTTAAAGAAAAAGCACTTTTTTTAGGGTTGGAAAAAAGCACTTTTGTGATAGGAAAAAAAAGCACTTTTTTTAAAAATTAAGAAGCGACTGTTAATTTAAAGAAATGCCCCAAATTTCATGTGAGTTTTATTTATTTAAAATATATATATATATATATATATATACAAACTTCGGTTTTTTGGTCGGTTCGGTCCACCGGTCCTCCCAACATAAACCGAAACTGAAAACCGAACTTGGCCAAACTAAAAACCAAACACCGAACCAAAAATTTCGATTCGGTGCGGTCGGTTAACCCGGACTGTGTGCATCCCTAGTTAAAACACAAAAATAAATTAATTAAAAAATACTAATTCAGAAAAAAAAAATTGTTGATGGCGCACATAGCTTGTGCGCCTCTTTATTAGAAAAAAATCGTTTGCTAGCGCCGACCAATGTGCGCCAAAGATATTCAAGAAGAAAAAAATTAAAAATGCTAAGTTGGCGACATACAATGTGCGCCAACAAGTAAAATGGCAATCCCCACCATTTTCGCATATTTACTAATCAATTTGCCCTTACATTTATATCATATATGGTAATCTTTTTGCAAATAAATAGTGCACTTCAATAGTTTTTTTTTTTTTTCATTTGACATGGGCTCGAAGATAAATGGAAAAATCATGCTATTCTGTAATTCCAGCATTCTAAGGTCTTGTATGGTTGTGTTTCAAAGTGCCAATTTTCATTTTCCAACTATTCATAAAAACCATATCATGTTTGCTTATAAATTTTTCTTTGGAATTTGTCATTTTCACTATTCATTTTACACAGAAAACAACATCTCAAATATATACACTACCCTACATCACTTATCAATTACTATTCTTATCTTTTCATACAATTATACTTGTAGGCTTACTATTACCAATTTTATCTACTTAAAATATTACTATTTTTAAAGTATATGTATATATATATCTGATGGGACTCACTACCTACAATCTAACAAATATAATATTATATATTTCTCTTCAAAAAAATATTATATATGTAATTTAAAATATTGAAAGTGTACCCACCATTATCAATTTTTAAAACTATTACATACATAAAAAAAACTATTTAAAAACTACTCAACCAAATATATTCTCATTTCTAAACCTATATAAAATCTAATTTCATTCATTCATCCAAACATGATTTTAGTTTTCACACGAAAACCAATAAATTTTGAAAACTCAATTTTCAACACTAGAAACTGAAAATGGATCCTGAAAACATAACTATACAAAACCTAATTTTTTGTGCCCCAATCAAAATTTTATATAGTACTCCTTTAAGTAGATATAATAAGATTTTTCTTTTTTGAAGAGAGAATAAGTTTTTTTTACAAGAAATTTTTTTTTATTAATTAATTCAAACTAGCAATACATCGATAAAAGACAGAAATAGATATGTTAAAAACCATAAAAAATGAACTATGAAGAGATTCATAACATATAGGTAATAACAAAAACTGGCTGAGAGAATTTCATAATAGGGAACATTTAAGGAAATCATCACTTCAAGACCCAAAATTTCAACCTTCTTAAATCAAGATCCAATTTTTATTTTTTTCTCAAATTGGGCTCTCCCTCAAATTTTGGGTTCTCACTTCAAGACCCAAATTTTCAACATTCTCAAATCAAGATCAAAGTTTATATTTTTCTTCAAATCGGGCCCTTTCCCAAATTTTGGCTTCTCACTTTAGGTTTTAGAATTTAATAAAAAAAATATTAGTGTAATTTATCACGTTAGCCACAAAAAATATTTTTCTTCTTCTTTTTGTTTTTTCGCTCATTCTTTTTTTCCTAATCCATACTTATTTTCAATTTTATTTAATGTGTGAATACCAAGATCTCAAATTTAAATGTATGTAGCTAGCAAGATGAAAAAACTAGTAAAATATTTTCGGTTACTAAAAAATAAGATATCCAAATTATTGTTGACTTTTATAGTTTAAAACAAGTATCGATTAGGAAAAAAGGAATGAGCGAAAAAATGAAAAGAGAAAGAAAAATAATTTTTGTGGCTAGCGTAATCAATTAAATTAACATTCTCATTTTGTTAAATTTTAAAACCTGAAGTGAGAACCCTAAATTTGAGTGAGGGCCCGATTTGAGAAAAAAATTAAAATTGGATCTTGATTTGAGAATGTTGAAATTTTGGGTCTTGAAGTGAGTACCCAAAATTTGAGGGTCCAATTTGAGAAAAAAAACAAAAATTGGGTATTAATTTGAGAAGGTTGAATTTTGGGTCTTAATTAAAGTGATAGATTTTTTTTAAAAAATAGACCCTATTATGAAATTCTACCAAAATTGGCTTAAACACTATAATTTTAAATATTCGATATAGTGTCTAGAATACCCATGATCCCATATATGCAACTTGTTCAAAATCACAATCTGATTCGTTTCTTTTTCGAATTGAAGACTTGCTCGTCTGAATTTGCACAAGATAAAAACGCACCAAGACGGCGATATTCCAAATACAAAGACTGACCGCAAAATTACAAACAAGAAAATAAACAAATAATCCGGATATCATGTGGGAAACCACTTATTTGGGTGATTTCGTGCCAAAATTATCAATAATCACCCTTTAACATGTGAAGAGCAAGAAGAGAAACAAGAGATAAGGTTAGAGAGAAAAATAGGCTAGAGTTGAGACAAAGTAAATAAATTAATAGAGATATAATAAGTTGAAAACAATGAAAAATAGTTACTTTCCATTCTTACCATAGAAAGATGAGGAAATTACTAGTTATATTCAAAATTGAAAAAAATAGCATGAAACTAAAGGTAGTTTAAGCTAATATGAGTTATTGCTGAAAATTTACCAGAAGTTCAATTTACGGAAGTCAATCAGGAAATGATAGGACCTAAATCAGATGATGCTGAAAATACTCCAAATGTTCCCTCAAAAAAAAAAGAAAATACTCCAAATGTGCAAATTACTGGAGAGGTAAGACAAATAGAACTCTCTGAAGGAAGTATCGACAGCAGTCAGGATGGCCGAGTGGTCTAAGGCGCCAGACTCAAGTTCTGGTCTTCGTAAGAGGGCGTGGGTTCAAATCCCACTCTGACACACATTTTTTCCATTTGGCCCCCAACTCTTTTCTGTCGCTGTCGATACTTTTTTATCTTAAACTTTGTTACCACACACACATATATATATTCCCAATGAAGTAACAAAACCAAACGCAATATTTACAAGACACCCATTACTTCCAAAATATCACATTTTTTCACCCTAATAAAATAGATCCTTTGGACATATACATCTTCATAGTTCATACTGTAACCGTTTTCGCCCTCGTCCCAATATCAACTATTACATGGACTGCACCATGTGATACCACAGTGGACACAAAAAATGGTCCCAAAATGTGTGGACATTGATATTTCCACAATATACATACGCAACTTTTTATTTAGTTTTAACTCTTTTACATGTAATATGTGTTCTCATATATAACCATTATGTTTGTTCACATTTTCTTGCAGCCTTTTCATTGGCATCATTCGTCGCGATGCATTGGACCTAAAAATTGAACACAAACACGTGATGTACACCGCGCAAACATGAAATGCTCCTTCGTCATCTCCTCCTTTCAACTGCAAAGACAAAAGCTCAAAAGTCCACATTACCGACATGCTTGATGATGTTCGTAGCAATGTCTTTGGTCCCCTAGTTTATGCCAAGAAATGTCTTTGTTATCGCCAAGGAGAAGCTGTTTGAACTTAGATTTTTTTGCCATTGGTTGGTTTATAATTTTTTTTTTACCAAATATAACCCCTAGCGCCTGATGAACCTGCCTGTTTTTTCTGCCTGCCATGTTCAGAACCAGCAGGTAAAAATATACATGTTTGGAAATTTATTGGAAATGGATTTTTTAAGTATATATAGAAGTCCATTTAAGGAAAAAATGTGTTTGGTGGTTATTTATAAATAAACTTTTAGACTAAAATACTTTTCCAACAGTCCAGTTTGAATAAGTACTGACTTTTGGATTTCATTTATTGCATGTATACTATGAACTTTACAATGCATTTTCACCAATTACTTAGGGAGCGTTTGCAAACACTTCTGCTTTGGAAGGAAGTGATTTATTGCTGCGGAAACGATAAGTAGTTTTGGAACAAAAGTTGGTATAAGTGCTTGTAAATAGAAACCGAAAACCGATTAAAGTTAAGTGAGAGTGTCAAATAAAAGTGTTTTTTTTTTGTGTAAAAATCAAATTTGAGTAGAATCAGAAGCAGATGTTGACATTTGCAAATGCTAAAAATGTGTTTTTTTTCTAGCTAAAGTTGATAAATCACTTTTTTAGTGTTTGTATAATAAGCACATTCCTAAAAAGTTCATATTAAAAAATTAACTTAATTTATAGATGAACTTCTATTCCAAACGTGCCGCTAGTCATCTGCCTAGTTATCATTCATCGAGGATTTGCAACAGGAAAAACTATTACATTCATGGCCTTCTGTTAAATTTCATTCCCACATTATTGACTACAATTACATTAGGCATCATATGTTACAAATTCGGTCATCCAGAAGGGTAGAAATGAAATTTTTGGTATGTTCTTTAATTGTCACATTTTGCTTTTTATTTCTCGTTCTTATGTCGTAAAGTTAAGATAATCAGAAGTAAGGCAATGAGGATGGTGTTTGGTTGAGAAAATGATAGAAATAACATTTAGCAAGGACAAGTAGGATGTCTTTGAGGGGTTGGTCCCCCCAATCATGGCTAATTTCAGATAAATTAGAACATCAAACTTTAAATAATTGTGATTCACAATTGTCTGAAAGGATATGGATGGCAAGGAAAGACAAGAAAATATAGCAGATAGAAACAAAAAAGTTATGGTGTTTTAATGGCCTCTCCTAGCAGCATGTCTTTCCATGGGACCTCTTTGTCTGTGATTGTTTTCTTGTAACCAACTTAAGTTTGTCTGGGTCTGGGTTTAGAAACTGGGAATCCATAATTAAGCCCGGCCCGATGAAAAGGCGGAGGTTGGCATACAATATCATAGACTTGAAAAGTCGGACCAGCTCGGTTGGCCCAATTCATTTTACATGCATTGGTCGGACTTGGACGCAAAATGGCGGGCCGGTTGGATTTTGGCCCTGCCTTGTCCGGTTTTTCTTTCTGGCCCCACCTATTTGACACATCTTCACCAATGTTCACACCTTGTTAGGATTCGTGAATCCCTCAATTTTGTTGGTTCTATAGACTAGAATGGATAATTCTTGGTAAATGATGTAACTGGTATGCAATATTTTGTTGAATACAATGTGTTACAACCGGAAAAATCTTTATAATGGCTAGTACAACTTAAATTACAGAATAGAAAAGTACAAAGTCTGACTATTACAGATTTTTTTTAAAACTTCAGAAAACAAAAATCTGCTACTTGAAAGAATCTTTTTCCACAAGACAATTACGTTATGGCTAGTGTTCACGTTCGACGATTGCCTCCAAAGATAAAACGAAACCCGTCTTCTCAATAGTACCACTAACACACATAAGCACCTTTGAACTAAAGGAGTTGAAGACTAGTTGTTGGACTAAATTGTAGAATGCAGAAGAGGAGTGTATGGTTTGTATGAAGTAAGAATTGTCTGTAAAATTTTGCAATGCAGAACTATGTATATATTAATGCAACAGCCTAAGTGTTACATCTCACTACTGCATAACAGACAAGTAGTAAGCTATCTTCAGGTGACCACTACTGCATGAGTATAGTGGACCTGGACCCGGGCCCAAAGGGCCGGCTCGGACCAGGCTGGAGCCGTGGCCTGGCAAGCGCGCGCGTGTGACCCACTTGTGGTCATCCACTTATGTTATGGTATATCCAACTAATAACACCTTCTAGTATATAAACTAGGATAAACAATGATTTATTTTCTATGTGGGATAACGCTAAATCCTTTCATCTCCCTTTACATATGCCCATTCGTGTGGGCTAACATCGTGTATTAATTTCTCACTCACCAAAATTAGGTTTTATGAAATAAAAAATACTACGAATATCTACTCGAAAGGTAGATTAACAATATACAATCTAATTTCTCCAGAATTAAATATTTAGCCAAATTTGGTTAAAATCGGATTGACACATACTTTATCAAAACCAAAATTTCCAACAGATTTATGCATCCTCTTGAGTTTCAATATATATAATTAATTTCTCATGTCTTTCCAATATCTTCTTGCTCACTTATGCCTATTGTGATGTATTATTAATTTTCTAACCAATACACAATGACATGCTTTGACTTAAAAAAATTAAAGTTAATTATAAAAACTATCCCTGAGGTTTAACATAATTACAAAAAAAACTCAATTATCTTTCAAAAATATTATAAATATCCTTTGATGTTTATTTTTTATTTTTTTACAAATTACCCCTTAAGGGGGCGTTTTTTTTACGTAAAGACAAATCTCAAGGGGTGTTTGAGACACTTAAGCATTATGTGTCATTCTGGATAATAAAACCATAAAGAAAATAGTAGATTTTGATTGACCATTGGTTCACATTTGTATTTTCTTTCAATAGTTCATTGTGATAGTTATTCTAAATGTCACAGTGAAAGGTTGTTTGTTTTTTGATTTTCGTCCGTCGTGACGGGACATATGACATTGACATTGTACGATCTTAATTTTATTATTTGATCTATAGGTAGAAGATCACGCATCAACCCCAAGTCCCGTGGTGTTATTTTGCTATGCAAAAAAAAAAAAAAAAACCATAAAGAAAATAGTAAAAATAAATAATAAATTGGTAAATATACGTATTGAATGCAATTGGCCTTTGGTCATAACATTAACTTTCGAGAGAATCTGCTGAAATTCAACATGTACGATTCTTACAACATTTATAGCCACAATTATCTCATGCAAAGCCAGTGGTGGACCAAGAATCAATGCCTTTGAAGCAGCTTCACAAAATCGAATAATAGTTTCCACAAGGGAACAAAAGAGAAAATTGAAACATGTGAGGCCATAATTAATTAACAATTAAGCCCCAATGCTTACCAAAAAAAAATTAAAAATTGTATCACTATAGAAGATGCCAATATTATCATACTATCAAAATTATCTACTGTTGGGAGAAATTTTCTAGGTACGTTAAAAAGATGGGATAATTACAAAACTATCCTTGAGGTTTGTGGTAATTATAAAAAAAACACAAAGAAGTTTCAAAATTACAAACCCCCTATGGTTTGACCGTGTCTTAAATGTAAGGAGGTAACTGTAATATTTTTACAAATGTTAAAGAATTGTGAAATGTTTTTCTTATGAAGGAGAGTGTGATACGGAATCAAACTCAGGGGATATTTGTAATTTTCAAAAATCTCTGGTTTTTTTTGTTATTAGCTCAAACCTTGGGGTAGTTTTTGTAATTATCCCTAAAAAGGGTGACTATTACAACTTTATGTTCCGAACCCTCGAATCTTCGAACTTTTGTTCTTACTCTTTGGTATCAAATAAGTTACTTGTAAAGGAAGAGGTATATCAAAGAAAACAGGCTAATGATATTGTTATGCAAATGTCGTCTAAAAAATTCTGGCATGCATTTCTTGCATCCTTTGGCTGTTCTTCTTCGTATTCCTCTTTCTTCCAGAAAGCATATCTCTTCATTTTTCTGAAAATGATGGAATTAAATTTATTAATGCAAATCAAAATTTGAAAAAATACAAAGGCTAAATTGCAGTTTTAGTCATCTAGGTATAGGTGTAGCAATAATGGTCCTGCAGAAACCACAATTATTTGCAAAAAAGTCCCGTATTTTCCAAAAAAAATTCGATGTTAGTCTTTTGGATGCTCTAAATTGAAAATTATATGGAAAAATCCATGTGTTTACATTTTTGGAAAAACCTACTGATATGGAGACAAATTTTGTTTATATGGACACCCTCCAAGTGAATTTTAATTTGATCAACATGTCAACCAGGGGCGTTTCCTTCTTGTTGTATGCAGGGGCTTTAGCCCCCCCAAAAAAATTTAAAAACTCAATTAATATATGTATATGTTTTTTAAAATAAATTTTTTTAGTTTCAAATATTTATTTTTTATTAATTTAGCCCCCAAATATATATGTCTAGCTCCGCCCCTGATGTCAACTCACTTGGAGTAAATCCACATAAATGAAATTGGTTTTCACATCAGTCCGTTCGACCGGGAGTGTGGATACATGAATTTTTCACGTAAGCTTTCAAATTTTTAGCGAGCAATGTTTTTATTTTGAAAATTACGATACTTTTTTTTTTGCAAATTGTGATTTCTGACGACTTTATCCCCACCCCTTACAGGGTTAAAAATGCAATTAAGCCCAAGAATTAAAAGAATCTTGTGTTATAACATACCTATTGATCTTTTGCAGTAGAGAATAGCTTCATGGATTGAATTCTCAGCATCACACCAAACACTAGTTGTAGAACAAGATGGACTTATATTTGGTGAAGCTTGTGCTGAATTTTTCCCACTCTTGACCTTTTTCAATCCATGATAAAAATCAAAACTTTTAGCTATATTTTTCTCAATATCAGCCCAATCAACAACAGAGTAAGCTGAACTAGGCCTTGGTGATGCCTCACAAGAATTACTCAAGCTTTGCACTTCAAAAACTTTTCTTTCAAGATCATCTACTCTGTTGCTTTGTCTTGATGACCCTGTTAATGGTTTAACAAATCCGAAACATTTCTGCAAGATTCTTTTCGACGATTTTCTCAATTTTCCGAGCGAATAATTATATTCGTTTCTTTTCGGAACAAAGGGATGATTATTTGGAGATATATCAGAAGTTGATGTTTTTTTGAATTTTGATCTGTCGATATAAACCGGCATGATGTGCCCGTTTGAAAAGATTTCATCGGCGTGAACAAGATCGAGAGATGATGTTATTACCGGAACATCGAAGTTGAAACTATGTTGTTTTGGTCTGAGGTTGTTGGGATGGATATCTGAGGAAGAAGAAGATGGTTTTTTGTCTGTCAACCAGCTGTAAGAAAAGCTCTCTGTGGCTAATGGTTGAGAGTTTTCTTTTTCCATAGTGAGGTAGGAAAATCAGGTGGTGTTTTGAGAAAGGGAGTGGAATAGAAAATGATTTATATACTAAGTTTGGATAGAAATAACTCTTTAAGTGAGAAATGGTTTTAAGTTCATGGATGCCCATGACATAATGTCTTTTAATATGAATGGGGAATAATTTAAATTTTCATAAAAAAAACACATGGGATGTTACATGTTAATGTAACAGGAATCATACAAAATTTTCTGTTCCAAACTGTGTATCATCGATCTAATATTCCTAGACTTTGAGTGTATTGATGACGCCATAAATATACACTTGCAGATATCTATTTAAAATACTTGAAATACGAGATGAAACACAATTTGGAATATTGCATGATCTGATTGCATTGCAGTTTAGATTATCTTATGTACATGTTTGGGTACTTATTACAATTTTCTTGCCACCTTATGAATTATATCAAGGGGATAACTATAAAAATACCCCTGAGGTTTTGCCTAATTACAAAAGTTCAATTATCTTTTAAAATTTCAAATATCCCTCTTACATTTGTTATTAGCTTACAAATTGTACCATCAAGAGGCCTCAAAATGGTGGTATTTGTTAGATACATACAAGTCTCGGGATAACTGAAGTTTTTTGTAATTAGGATAAACATCAAGGGTATAATTTGTAATTATCTTTTATATCAAGACAAAAAAATGAAATTAGAACATCATTTATTTTCTCATGTGTTTCTTTAGTTACTTTTTATGACTAAAATGAGTTGACAAAACAGGATAAACCATAAAAGGCAACCACAATCAAGGGCCCTCATCAAATATGAAGGAAAATATGACTTTTTTGGTAATAAAGAATTACAAATGAAAAAAGTCTTGAGGTTTTCAATTACATTGTTATATATATATATATAGAGAGAGAGAGAGCAACCTGAGATAATGTTCTTGATTCTCTTGAAAAACTATTATAATAATTTATTTGTGTTGCAAAAAAAATTAATCTGAAAACATAATTCGTGTCTCTCGTATTATAATTAATGGATGTCCAAGTCAATTATTAAACAAATATTTTTTTCCAGGAGGTTTTATGGGAAAAATTGAAGCAAATTGCTATAAGAATAAGCCAAAGGACCATGCTGCAGATAGTGAAATTCTGTGCCTTAAACATTTTAAAATAGCAGATGTTGCCTATTACATGCTTCCAAGCTTAGCAGAATTCTATAATTCACATCCTTACATGTCTACAACTGTGGGTAATCAATCCTCTGAAGATATTGTTGGATTGGGTTTGCCAAACACATCCTTAGTGGGGGAGGTCAAAACATTGCAGTTATAAGGTCACAGGTTAAAGATAATTAACAAACTTCAAGGCCCATAATGTCATATTTTCACAAATATTTTTACAGGACAAACAAAACAAATTAGTCCAGCTAGTCAAAAACAGGATTATGTTTGCAAAACCAAATAGTTGCAGCAAGGAAGTTTTAAGGTGGCAAGATTTAGGGTGTGCTTGCAAGCATTTTTAAAGTGATTTATATAAGCGGAAACGAAAAATCAGTTAAGAATCAAAAGTTAAAAATGTTTGTAAATATAAGATCGGAAGTTGAATAAGTTGAGATTGTTTCGTAAGTTGTAAAATGTTTATTTGTGTGTAAAACTAGAAGTAGAATTACAGATCTACACTACGATACTCCTCCATATTCTTTTTGGATTCTGACTAAATTATATAGAATCAAAAATAGAAGTTGACATTTAAAAATAATTGTTAAGAGTTAAAACTCTAATAATTTTAAATTGTGTTTATCTTATTATTTTGCCTATTTTTAGAACAAAATGAACTAATAAATTTGCAGGCTCATATCGTGGATAAGAGAAAGAGATCAGTCAGTTTTTAGGAGTTGAGAGATTGTGGGGATTAAGTCCTACTTTCATGGAACCACCATCCCTCAATCTCCCCACTAACCCCTTAACTTGAAAGTTGGTTTCATGACCTATTTTGTAGGGGTATGGCTGATCTATAAAAAGGAATGGAGCTTCACGAATTTATTGTGGATTCAGAGCACAGAAATCATAAAATTAAAGAGAGTCCACCGTTTTTTCACAAGAAGAGGGAGAGGTGCCTAGTGTGTTCGATAGGTGTTGACATCACCTTTTACAACACCTCTTGAAAGTTGATTCTTCTTGGTAGTTTTGAGAGACGACTTGTAATCTGGGATAGGTTCAAGTTGTTCTCTTACTTTGACGGATTCCAGAGCTTAGAACCGGAGTTTTTCACAAAAGAATCCAAGTTTTTCACAAGAAGAGGGAGAGGTGCCAAGTGTGTTCGATAGGTGTTGAAGTCACCTTTCATAACACCTCTTGAAAGTTAAATCTTCTTGGTAGTTTTGAGAGACAATCTGTAATCTGGGATAGGTTATAGTTGTTCTCTCCTGTTTACGGTAGAAGGTTGAGTTGAAAGACCAAGTACAATAGGGAAGTCTTTGTCTTGTTCTTTATTTTGTGTAATCAACTTTCTACTTCATTGTTTTTGCTTTAGTGGCGCCGCACAAGTATTTTTATACTTGTGTAAATTTTTATATCATGTGTTCGATCTCATTTATATGCTTTCGTTATTTTTCTTAATTGATAAAATAAACAAAGAATACGAAAAACACAAGTTTCCACTGGGTGACACCTAGAGGTGTTGCCAATACTCTGCACAACACTCACTGCAAACTTAAGAATTCGACCCCCGAATTCCTAACAATTGGCATCAAGAGCCTACACTTGATACTACTAAATGAGATCATGTTTGTTTTTGCAGTGTTTGCTGATGGATGGTCAAGGAAGTTCGATAGTTCGTCCCCCAGTTCTTAATGGATCAAACTATTCTTATTGGATAGCTAATATGAGGGCCTACATCCCTATCTTGGCTGGATGGACTCCTCCAAGGAAAATTCATAAAGATCATCTCACTTCTCAAATCATTGGAGAAGTTTCAGATCCCATCAGAACAAGAAGAAAAGAAAGGCCAAACTATCGAGATATGGTTAGGTCATCTTACTTTTCTTCTATGTGTTTAATGGTAAGAGCTATATGTTTTGTGTCCAATGTTGAACCAAAAAATGTGAATGAATTTCTTAAGGATAAACATTGGATCAGTAACATGCATGAACTGTACAAATATAGTGATATTGAATATGTTGATGTCGGTTCATTGTATTCTCAACGTTTGTGGATGCACCAAATGCTTGATGATTATGGTATTTCTAGTGATATTCTGACTATGTATTGTGACTACCTAAGTGATATTGATATCTCTAGAAATCCGGTGCAACACTCCCGAACTAAACACATTGACATAAGGCACCATTTTATTCGGGATTTGGTGGAGAAAGGTTTGATTCACATTGATCATGTTTCCACTAAAAATCAGATAGCTGACATTCTCACTAAATCGTTGATTTTGAGAGATTTTCCAGTCTTCGGAAATCTCTTGGTCTTTGTGTGCTGAAACAGTGAAGTGTGGACTGAGGTGTGACGACACTTGTCGTAACACCTATTTCTTTTCTTTTGTTTTTTTTCTTATTTTTAGGTTTTAGGCATGGTGTATAATATCTTCAGGGTTTTCAAATTGGGTGTGCCATCTGTGAAACCTTTTCAGTTGGATTCGAGTTATTTTTGTGGCCAAAAATCGGATTGTATATACTTCAGGTACTTGCACATTTTCTTCCTTATATTTGTACACTCTTTTAGCTCCTCTGTTTTGAAGTTTGTTACTAAGTAGTTGAGGGGTCTTTCATCTCTTGTATGATCATGCCCCATGCGAAAAAAATTTCAAGCATGAGCTTGGCTCCGCTGATTATAGTCATTAAAGTAGTTGAGGAATCTTTCACATTTCTGTGATCATGTTCCATGTGAAACAATGACTTGTTAATTAAGAGTTTTTGTGTACTTGACAAAAAAAATGGGAGAAAAATACACAAAAATGTGTATATATAAAAAATATATAAAAAAAAAAAGAAGAAGAAGAAAAATACACGAAATGTGTATGAAAAAAAGAGAAGTGAAAAATACACAAAATGTGTATATATTGATTCAGTTTGGTTGAATTTGTGCAAGGAAAAATCACTAAAAGATCTGATGTATGGCCATGAAAATTGTTTTGATGAAAACTGGGAAGTGTTTAGCCAGATGTGGCCAACACTCTCTATGAACACCTTGTGGTATTTTTTTCCAGCTTTTGTGTGTGCTTGACTGCATTTTTTTTCTTCTTCTTTCTGATTCGTTTTTTTTTTCTTTTCTTTTTAGGCATAATCAGGATTTGATTTAGTGGATTTGTCCCTATAAACTGATTTTCAGCGGTTACTGTGGTGGTTATTCTTTTTCTCTCCATTATCCTAAATTTGAGGGGCTTAATGTTAGTGGGTTGAATTGAGGGGGAGTTTAATATCTGGAACTTGAGATAAATATCTGCACTTAGTGGGTAGTTAATCATGGTCTTTATATTGCTTATAAATACTGTGATTTATTTCAAGTGTTTGTAACATCATTTATTTTCCAGATTTCCGATCCTCTTATTTCCTTCCCTCATTTTCTCAAGGGATAACGTTTTTAATCAACCCAAACTATACGGGTTTTTACACTTTGCAACCCGAACTTTGAAAAGTTACTGATTGCAACCTAAACTCTACAAAATTTTACACTTTGCATAAAATTACGGTTTTACCCCTGGTTTCAGGAAAGTTGGTTTGTAGTTTACACTCTAAACTTTAAAGTTGTTACACTTTGCAACCTGAACGATAAATTTCATTGCATTTTCTTTGATTACTCCCAAAGGTCTTGCGATCCTCGAAAATGGTATCAGAGCCTAGGTTTATTAAGAACTTTTAGTTAAATTTATTATGTTTATGTAATTAACAATTGGTGAGGAGAATTTACTCCGAGTATATGGATCCGGACCGATGTCCGAGATGTACCCTTACAGACATATCGTCAAATATTGATGATGTATGCACAAGAACACCTTGACCAGGTTTCATATTGGGAATACCAACATGAAGAGAAGGAACAAGCGAGAGCCGACGGGAAACCTTAAGCAATGCAAAATGCGAGAATATTATAGCGATTCGGATGCTTAACTGCACCTATATGTTCACTTGATGAACCTTCATGAAACGGTTCATGAAAATTCCCATCGAACAATGATTCCCGATGGAGTACCAGTGGAACGAGATACTTCCCGGACAAATCTAAGATCTCCGAAGATCTTAGAGAAATCGAGAAGACGGCGACTATGGCAACCGCCATATTCATCTACCAAGACAAGTTCATCGATCCAGAACTGATGGAGACGATGGTGAAATATCGAAGAAACTCTTGAAATCCTTCATGATATTCGAAAAAGAGTCAAGAATCTGGAGGACCGCCAAGTTCATCCGGAGGAAGGAAACGTATTGATTTTGGGGCGGTACCTATTTACACCAAAAAGGAAACCAACCGGTTATACGAAAGATGACGGATGAGGAGAAGCTCATTGCTCTCATCAAAGGAAAATCCATCAAAAATTAAAAAGATGGATATGGAAAAGATGAATCTTAAAGATCTACACGACTGGCGAGAATCCTTCGCAGATTAGGTATTGTAGATTTAAAGATGAACGCAGTGAGAATCGCTTTGGTTACCTATGACCCACAAGGTAGACCAATTCCTCCACCACCGTCACCAGCTTAATCCTAACGTCGAAGAAATGCGGGTTCGCATCATGGAGCTCGGGGCGAGAGGATGCCACATCCGGGATTTTACGACCGGAGTGATCCACTTTCGGGAACAGGAGGTCGAAACCCTCTTGCGGGAACTGACAACCTACCTAAGGCCGAATGTTTATCGACGCCTTATGGAAGATCGCACCTCGACCCAATACATCCGTATGGGTTGATGTTAAATCGGACATCCCGATTTTAAAAACAGGTTCTCATTGACGAATGGGCTTGGCTATGAGAATTTCAAACAGAACTCGATCTTACGAAGGATTCATTCATTTTACTCCTTGAAATGAGTCTTGAAGGATCGGTGAAGATTGCCTGATATGACCGACGCAAGTACGAAAAGTTCGGTCACATCAGGGAATCACTTAAAGGAATTGTCGATGGTATGGCAAAACTATTCAAAATCCAATTCATCGGCACGTTATTTCGAGGACTAGAGGATGAAAAAAGAAAAGAAATATAAACAAGCCCTCTATAGCCTTGAGTTCTTGGATATTTGTCATATTGACGAATATATTAAGTTGTTCACCGAATACCTGGTGGAAATCCAAGATTGAGGAAAAGGAAGGCACGCACTATTCTATTCTTTGCTAAGATTCCGAGTCCCCGGAGAGAAATGCTTATCGTGAATACAAGGGTGGAGTCAAGTAGAAAGCGTGGCGAGAAAAATGTCTTTCCTAAAGGCCAAGTTATCCGAATGGTGCTATCAAGCGCCTCGCACAGAATTACAAGAGATTAAGAGGAATTAACAAAGCGATTCCTCTATGTTGCGTGGATAATGATATCCCAACAAATTGTGGGAGGTCAAACAAGGCGGCACAAGAAGAAGAAGGAGAGAAGCCATCCATACCGCCGAGAAAACAAAGAATAAAAAGAAGTAGGTCTTCATGGAGACCTAGAAGGTTTTAATTCAAAACAAAAAGCCCGGTTATAAATCGGGGCAAAGACCAAAGACAGGAGTAGAGCCTCATCATCGTTCTTCTAATCAAGCAAGTACCAAAGAAATCCGAGGAGAAAGAACTTTCAGCGTGCTCACACTAGAGCTAATGAAAGTTTCAAAGATCAGAATTGCTTGGACATGCGAGCAAGAGGGCATATCTCAACGGATTGCCCGCATAATCAAAAACGAGGAGTCGATTCGAGGCCACACCGTAAATCGAAGAAGTTTTATTATCGTGGATTTAATACGGTGTATCAATTTGAGGATATTCCCTCGGATGAAAGCATCTATGAAGAAGAGATCTATTCTCGATGATGGAAGTGACTCACTTTCCGAATCGAGTGAAGAAGAAATTCTTCACAGATCGGGGAGGATATGTCGATTCCTCTCTCATACGACGGTTTCTCATAAAACTCTTATGAGAATTATGAAGGAAGATCCAAAGCTTCAAGTCTATGATGGATTTACAATCGGAGCTATGGAAAAAGCATTGGATAAGATTGGGTTTCGAAAAAAAACACCAAATCATTCACGGGGTAACAACCGGAGAATTGGCCATTCCGATGGAGTTTACCTAGAACTCGATCGAGATGCGATTGGTCCCTATTAGAGAAATACAGAGATCAAAAGCGAGTTAAAAGAGAAGTTGCAAATACACTCTCATGGATTCACATTGGAGCCATAAGAGTCATTATTAAGGCAACATTCAAGGAAGGAATAGATTCGCCACTCAATCTTGCTATTTTTGACAAGCGAATCTCACATCTTAAGGATTCATGCCTTGAGCGATTCTGAGAAATTTGTATGCGGGAAATTAGCATTTAATGTATATCCTAGAATTGCATACAATTTGGGAGATCGAGACTTCAAGAGAGTCCTAACTCTTCATCAAGATTTCAAAAGAGTCGATTTGATGAAAGAATGAAACAGCCTTACTCGATCACATACAAGATTTCCTATGCTCTCTCGAATACCCATCATTCCGAAGTATTCTTGAGAAAGGAATTTATTGAAGTCCCAAGAATCTTTGAGGACTTTGCCAGGGTAGTGTTACCGAAATCATTGAATCTCCAACTATTAAGAGATTGATATGATAATTCAAGATCAACCATCTTCAACAAAAGTCGAGTCTCGAGTTGAGCCTAGAAGGATGTCTTTCCAAAGAAGACGAGAATGGTGAGTAGCGGCCGTTGGGAAGAAACGAGACCAAGTATGCGCTTCAACGCATCCCCGATGTTTTTAAAACAAAAAGCAGGAGAGCCGAAATGTCCCGAGAAGGATGGCGAGAGGTTGAAGTAATATTCGACATCACTCAAAAGGATAACATTTTTCCTTGTGATGTTTTATATTATCTCCAACAACCAATCGTTGGAAGGTATCACGAAGCCTCAAGATAGGAGAAATTGAGCTTACTATCACAGGAGTTGCGGGAAAGGTCCCGAACAATTAATACCGGGAATTGAATTTCTTGAGAACATAAACCTTGGGAAAGATTACAAGACGGAATGGAGTTCACAGGCTAATAAAAGATACGAATCGATGACCACTAGTCCATTCTCCATATACATTTCTATCGGAATGTTATATGTCAATACAAGGCCGAGTATTTCGCCGCCTATATTGATTCAGTGTGGAATATGTACTGCAGTTTGATGTTTTTCCTAAAGAAATTGGAGAAGATTTACCAGCTATTGCAGGAAGAGATTTCTCTAAAAGGATTCTTATCCTTAACAAGGAATTAAACAAGCGTAAATCATGATTGGAGGCGCGCAAGACAAAGACTTCGTGGTACAAAGTGAAAACACCACCAATCTATTTCCATGATACAAAGCGATATTTTGTCGGGAAACAATTTCCTGCAAACATTCAAGCGTTCACACAAGAGAACGAGACAAGAAGACTTATTTTCACAACCTTATGTGATCATAAGATTATTGTCCAGAGATCTGCGGGAAGCATTTTACGAAAAAATGCCAATTAATTTTCGCAGAAAGCGTGGTGATGAAGCCAAACTTCGCAATCCAAAAATGGCGGATCGAAGGAAATTTGGTGAAGCTTTATTATCCTATAGACAATTTGGTTCCATCCGGAAGGATCGAAAGATATGGGATAATAACTTGTATTCATTCAGTACAAGGAGAAGAACGAGTTACTCCGGAAGCCATTGCGAATTATGGACGAGTCTAATGGAGAATCCACGAGTGATGTAACTATAGAGGAACAAATATCACTCGAGGATATCAAAAAAGAAGATCCAAAGGAATTACAATGAAGATCCTTTGGCTTGGTGGGATAAGAACGAGCTTAAAGCTTCCTTAAAGGTTAAACCTGGAAAGGAGTACGAGTTCGTAAGATTCAAACCAATCCTTATGAACCAGGAGGATCGTGAGGATATGCGAGAAGATACTTAAGGAACATCTTGACCTTAAGTTAATTTCACCAGGAGTTTCTCCATACAGAACATCCGAGATTCTTAGTCGTAAAACCATGGAGAAATCAAAAGAGGAAAGCAAAAGACTTGTTATTAATTACAAAGGGATTAATAACATTTTGGAGTTCGACGGATACTATATCCCAAGCAGAAACATCCGTTAATCAGTATCAAAGGTGCCAAGATATTCTCAAAGTTCGATTGCAAGTCCGGATTCTACCGTTAAGATGGAGGAAGAAAGTAAGAAGTTTACTGACTTTCTCTACACCACAGGGGACACTATATTTGGAACGTGATGCCTATGGGATTGCTAACGCACCCCGATATATCAAAGGAAGATGGATAATCTCTTCAAAGATTATTTCGCTTCATGTTCGTGTACATCGATGACATTTTGATCGCATCAAAGAACATGAAGGAACATCTTAAACATTTGGAAATATTTTCAGATGTTTGTCATAAAGAAGGATTAGTGCTTTATAGAAGAAGGCGAGAATTGCAACAAGACAGTTTGAATTCCTAGGAATTGAGATCGACGAATGGAATCATCCTACAAAGTCATATTGTAGAAAAGATACAGGGATTTCCGGATACACCGAAAGACAAGAAGCGGCTTGAGTTTTCTTGGAGTTGTTAATTTTGCTTTTAATGTTTATTAACAATCTAGCATACTACGAAGGTGTTTAGCCCATTACTTAAAAAAAGATGCAAGATTCAAATGGGAAGATGAACATCAAGAAGGAATTAAGCAACTTAAAGAAGTTTGTAAAAGCTTCCAAAGCTTGCGATTCCCCAAGACGAGGACGAATTGGTTCACACGATGCCGATGATTGGTGGGCATCGGTTCTTCACGAAAGTCACACCAAACGAGGAAGTGCCATGCAGATCTTGCGGGTTTATTCACCCCTAGTGAAGCAACTCGGTGGCACATTAACGAAAAAGAATTCTTTGCAAATGAAAGGCTTTTAAAAAATGGCCTCTATTTTTACTGCTAAAAAGTTTACTTTAAAAATTGATAATTCAAGTGTCAAGGCTTTTCTGAAAAACAAAATTGAATCAAAACCGAAAAGGCTCGATTACTTAGATGGCAAGTCAATGTCAATATTATGATTATGATATTGTCATTATAAAATCTCATGAAAATATTCTTGCGCATTTCTTGACACGAGATGGAAGGACGCGTTCTTGTCGATTTGGTCCTTAAACGAGTAAGACATCTCAGGAAAACCTGGAGAGTCTAGAACGAGATTTTGGGACGTTATGTCTCAATGCGTGTTTGCCGGACGACTTCAACAGTGACCAAACTGTTTCTAGTCAAATACGAGCATGCCGTTCGCTCAAGGACAATTGTTCTTAGCGGCTGCCGCAAGTGGCCTCTCTTCCAGCCGCATCTCCTACGGTGCAAAAAGGGGCCGAGAGAGTACGGGGCTCTAACCCGGAGGTTATGGATTCAAGTACCATAATCACAAGTGTTGCGGTGATGCATCCCCCGAGGTGTACAAATCAGAAGCTTAATGTTGAAGCTCCTGTCACAACCCGAAGTCTTCAAGTCAACCCAAAGACCCTCTCCTGGGGTAAAAGAGGAGAGTTGAATCTTAGGCCACGCAGACAGCAAATCTAAGGTTCAAATCGACGAGAGTAAGATTTCTCTCCTATGCGGTATATCGACGAAATGGGAGAAATTAGTTACAAGACAAGGTATTAACCTTAAAAAAACAATGGTTGATATCTCGGTAAGTATCCAAGAGTTTGGATGAAACCCTAAGTCATCCAAATGAAGTACAAGAATGGTATACTTTTGGAGCTTTAGCTTCAATCTATACCGTGTCACCAGATTCCCGAAATTTCAAAATTACCGAAATGGATTGGGGAAGCGCCATTTACGAGACCAGGGCCAATAATCCACACTTGGCCGTGAGGCGATATTTTGAACTCGTATTTTATCAAATGCAGCTCTCCCGAACCAACAAGAAAAAGGCTTTAATGAAGCTTTTCATTTCATCAAGCTAAGAAGACCGGATGGAAATGCTTTAAAATACATTAAGGCGGCTTCACCTAGGAAGAAGGACCGATGTTAGTAGGAGCATTTTCTCAAGACGAAGCTTCTACAAGACGAGCATGGGGTCTTTGGGTTTGTCTAATCGAAATGGACAAAGTCAAATATCCATTCAAGTTCTTCCGCACTGACGAATGGATCTTTCCTTTTGAATTCGATGACCGGATCAACCACAGGATTTGCGGAGAACTCTTGAAACCAAAAGGAGAATTCTCTGGAAAACAAGATTCCTAAGGAGCAAAGAAACTTACCGGAATTCTCGAACATGGCGCATGTTGGCCGTTGGATCGACCGGATCTGTCAAGCATGCCCCGAACAGGAAGGAACCCGAGTTTGGGAAAGGTTTCCGACCCAAACCCGACCGACAGACCATTCACTAGAAAGGACAAGGGCCCGCTCACAAGACGCGTTTTCCTGGGGACCACGCAGACTAACTTTTTAGAAAATTCCCGACAACCATCACATGGGTTGAGTCACGCGAAAAAGAGAAGGAAGACAAATTTGTAGTAATAATTCGGAGTATGACGTAAGGCGATGACGTCTTACATTTCAACAAGATTTGAAGTCCGAATTTCAAGTCCTGGACTTACCTCTATAAAATGCAGGGATTTGAAGGAAGGCGAGGACATCGAACATTTTCCTTAGTTTTCTTACAATAAAATCCGAGTGAAAAATTTGTAATATTTTGAGTGTTTTAGTTTTAAGTTTTTATGTATTTTTCGTGTGCAAGCAAGCCTCATACATGAGAGGCTAAACAAGTATTCTCCTCCCAAAAGGAGATTACTAATGTAATAAATTTTTCTTTAAGTTCTTAATAAAATAAAGGTTGTTTGTTCAACATGTGTTCATGATGTACTATTGATCAATCCCCTTTGAAGAATTACTTTTACGCCTTGGTAGGAAACGAACCAAGGCCGTGGCCGAGCGGTTTCGAAGGAGTCGGATAACTTGCGGATCATCTTCCCCGAGGTGAGGTTGAACAAAGGAGGAACCGCTTTTTGTCAAACGATCCGGGGCGAAATTTTCCGATCGGTGGCGTTGCGAACCACTTAACCCTATGCCGTTTCGGTCAAAAGAGGTATGAATTTTAAGGGATTTATTAATTTTACTAAGCATGTTGGGCTGATATGGTCGTAATGGACTATTTTCATTTTCGGTCTAAAGACCCAATTTGTATACGGATAAATACTTGAAATAAGATCTTGATAGAAGTATGTTTTGTTGAGTTTATAAGTGAAACCCGACATGATCCATTTAAAACCTCGAATAGAGACTGGATCTAAGTAGGTGTAACAATGCCACGAACAAAACAAGTTCTGAGAAAAATCGGGTTCTTATTTCTCGAAAAATCCGAAAAACAAATTGATTATGGAGTAAAAACTTTATGATTATTGTATAATGCAATATATTTATCCTTATGGAGCAATCTGCTACAAATTAGAGTTTAAAGAGATAACTAGAACTATTGTTATTAAAGAATAAAATCCTAGGGGCAAAATGGTCCAAAAGTTGCAAAGAGTAATTATTTTCGTAGTACAGGATGCAAAAGGTTAAAAATAAAAGTATAGGTTGTGAAGTGTAAAAAGGGGTAAAGTTCAGGTGGTTAAAAATAATTATCTCTTTTCTCAATTCTTGAAGCCCATGGCACATACCTAAAAGAACAAGAAACCTTAACTCCTCTGTCTCTCCCTATTCCTATAAAGTCTGACCTTCCTAAGGGCCCCCATATTCGTAATCTTCCCATAGGTGAAGTGGGAGGTGTTGCCACACCTACTGGCACACCCCTTGCCTCACAGAAATTTGTCCAAGTTCCTCTCCACTTACTTGAAATTCACTTGCAATATGTCATTGCTCAGATAAAGATCTTTACTCGTATTCGGGATGAAACGAGTAGATTGATTTCTGCTAGGGATGTCAACGGGGTGGGGCGGGGACGGGGGAGCAATCCCCATCCCCATCCCCGCGGTCGCGGGGAATCCCCGTCCCCGTCCCCGCGAGACAAACGGGGAAAAATCCCCGCCCCGCGTTTTATTATTATTTCTTTTTTTTTGCAAAAAACTGATTTTTTTTTAAAAAAAAGATTTTTTAATATTTAAAATATATATAAATTATATAAAAAACTAAAAAAACACTTATTCTACAGAAAAAATAAAAAAAAAATAAAGATTTTTTGATTTTATATATTTAATGTAGATATATTTATAATATATTATATATTTTTAAAATATTATATTATATACTTAATATTCGGTTCCCCGCAGGGAACGGGGCGGGGACTATGATCCCCGCCCCCGCCCCATCCCCGCCAACGGGGAGAAAAAATCCCCGTCCTCGTCCCCACGGGAAATTTTGGATTCCCGCCTGCTCGGGGCGGTTCCCGCGGAACGGGGAAATCCCCGCCCCACTGCCATCTCTAATTTCTGCCCAAAAAGGGAGAGAAAGTGGCACAAAAACCAGTGAGGTGGGAATTGAAACTGAAGTGGTAGGGGCTGAGGAGCAAGTGAGAGAAGAGGAGGAAGTTGGTACAGTTGCAGGGGGAGAACAGGTTGCAAGAGCGGGATAGATGGCTGGAAATCAAAGTGGTACTGAAAGTGTTGATGAAGGTGTTGCCCACACTTGTGGCAACACTCCTAGAACTGAAGCCAGTGATTAGTCCCCTGATTTATGTTTGATTCCTCCTATGTTGGTTGTGTTTGTTCTACTCATTTATATACTTATTTTATTGCTTTCTAAGTAATTATGATGATGGTATTTAGGGGGAGTAGTTCTGATCTTGGACTTGCTTTTTGTGATCTTTTTTGCACGGATTATTTTCCTTGTGCCTGTTTGAGTCTGGCTGTTTTTGGACATTATTTTGTCTTGGGTTTTTGTGCAGGTTTTGTTCAGAAATTTGCAAAAAGGGGGAGATTGTTAGAGTTAAAACTCTAATAATTTTAAATTGTGTTTATCTTATTATTTTGTCTATTTCTAGAACAAAATGAACTAATAAATTTGCAGGCCCATGTCGTGGATAAGAGAAAGAGATCAGTCAGTTTTTAGGAGTTGAGAGATTGTGGGGATTAAGTCCTACTTTCAAGGAACCATCATCCCTCAATCTCCCCACTAACCCCTTAACTTGAAAGTTGGTTTCATGACCTATTTTGTAGGGGTATGGCTGATCTATAAAAAGGAATGGAGCTTCATGAATTTATTGTGGATTCAGAGCATAGAAATCATAAAATTAAAGAGAGTCCACGGTTTTTTCACAAGAAGAGGGAGAGGTGCCTAGTGTGTTCGATAGGTGTTGACATCACCTTTTACAACACCTCTTGAAAGTTGATTATTCTTGGTAGTTTTGAGAGACGACTTGTAATCTGGGATAGGTTCAAGTTGTTCTCTTACTTTGATGGATTCCAGAGCTTAGAACCGGAGTTTTTCACAAGAGAATCCAAGTTTTTCACAAGAAGATGGAGAGGTGCCAAGTGTGTTCGATAGGTGTTGAAGTCACCTTTCATAACACCTCTTGAAAGTTAAATCTTCTTGGTAGTTTTGAGAGACAATCATGTCTCAGATAGGTTATAGTTGTTCTCTCCTGTTCTGATAGAAGGTTGAGTTGAAAGACCAAAAACAATAGGGAAGTCTTTGTCTTGTTCTTTATTTTGTGTAATCAACTTTCTACTTCATTGTTTTTGCCTTAGTGGCGCCGCACAAGTATTTTTATACTTGTGCAAATTTTTATATCCTGTGTTCGATCTCATTTATATGCTTTGGTTATTTTTCTTAATTGATAAAATAAACAAAGAATCCGAAAACACAAGTTTCCGCTGGGTGACACCTAGAGGTGTTGCCAACACTCTGCACAACACTCATTGCAAACTTAAGAATTCGACCCCCGAATTCCTAACACTGGACAATCACTTTTTTAAGTGTTTGCAAATACTCATGGTGAAAAGTCAAAATAAAGATTCAATAATTCTATAAATGAATAGAAACAGGATTCACAGCAACAAGTTTTAGCCATCAGTGAAAAGTGATTTATCCCGAATAAGGAACAAATATCATATCTTCAATGGAATAGAAGTTTCACACTTTGATGTCCCACTAAGAAAGCTAGTGGTAATTGGTCCTCATTCTACACACACTTCCAAGAGTAAAGAAGGTCCAGTTCTTTTCATCTTAAATTTCCAATAACATATTGCCAAAATTACTTGTAAAGAAAATAGCAAAAGCAGCAGACAGAGGTCCCTAGATGTTGGGGAAAAAGGAAGTAAAGACCACAACCAAGAAAAGGAAGTTAAAAAGGAAAAAACAACACAAACAAAATATAGGTCCCCTTTACATTTTTTATATTATAAAGGGATATTGCAAATGTTTAAAAAAAAAACTATGAGGTGTGAGCTAATTACGAAAAACCAAGATGATTCAAAATTAAAAAAGCTCCCTCAGGTTTGATTATGTTTTAAATTTAAAGGGTAATTATAATATTTCTATATATATCATGGGGATTTAATTTGAAATATTTTTTGCTATAAAGTTGAAAAATGTAAGACGTAATCTATGTGGTGCACTTATATACTTTAGCAGAAAATGGAAATTGATACAGAAAGAAGCTTCAACACGTTGTGTTTTTTTCCACTTTTAGCCATCCTCCTTTTATTTTTCAACTTGAAAGTATAATAAGCTGCTTAAGATTTAACACTCCTGATATGCAAAACCTAACTATATGGGGCCAAAAGGGTTAATAAACTACTTTTTGCACAAAATGCAAAATAATTTGGCTTAAAGTTTAGCAAATAATAGCCTCAATGGAAGACAGGAAAAGAGACACTGCATTTATAGTAAAGTCATATAGATTGTTAACAGAAATGCCAGAGAAAATGAAAAGAAAACAATTCACTCAGAATTATATACCAGTGGCATAAGAAATAGGGTTAATTATAAAAATATCCCTGAGGTTTAGTTTTTGTACAAATACCCTTTGACATATGTATCTGACAAATTGTACTCTGAAAAGGGGTTATTCGTTAAGTAAATATAAACCTTGAGGGGGTATTTGTAATACCTTAAAGGTTTTTTTGTAATTTTGAATGATAACTCGATTTTTTTATAATTAGGCTAAAGTGGCGGGCTAGAACACATATCATAAATTACTAATGCTGAATGTAGATATGTAAACAGGAGATAGTATAGTGCAATATTACAGAATTTGTTTAATGTCAAACAATACAATTTTTGGAGATATGCTCTCTCAAATTCTCACTATTTTGCTTCACAATCTCTTGGTTTTCTAATTCTGCACTCTCTGATTTTTCTTGCTTACATGGTTACTTATAAACTCATTAAACCAGCTTATAATAGATTAGTCATTACAAAAATTTAGCACTTAACAAAAGTGATTTTAGTGGCCATTATCCATGCAAAGTGCCTGAATTAAGTGGAGCAATTTCGTTAAGTGGTTTATTACTCAATTTTGGCCTAAAACAGGTTCAATTTACTCCATGATTGTTATTAGTGCACAACAAATGAATTACAAATTAATTTTTCAACAATTAACTTCCCACTTGTCTAAATGCTAACCCTCTTTCAATAATAAATAGCCCCGTGATCCTTTAACAAAATAAATTTTCACCCAAATTAAACATTTGCAGAAAAACAATCACATTTCCCCTGTCATTACCTCTGCTATTTCTGCTAATGCTTCTTATTGGCTGTCATGGTGCTAAAATAGCCATCACAAAATGGAAATGGGGCAACCTTTAGCAGAAACCTGTGACGTGTTCATGTCGCACTATCGTGTTTTCGTGTTGTCTAACTTATTTGATCATAATATAACAATAAGTATAATTTTAACTAAATTTACAATTCCGTGCTTTCCTATTGTCTTTTGTGTCGTGCCGTACCTTATGATATCATTTCTCTCTATAATTCATGTTTATAATCGTGTTGTGTTACCTATTATTATCCCTAGGCATCGAGCGTGCGTCCACTTGGCGACGTGGTATTGGACAAAATAGACTTTGATATCGAATGTTGGACGAACGGACACTGGGACAAGATCGCCCGATTCCTTTAGCAAGGGATGTAACGAAGTGTAGTTGACAGCAGCCCTTCAGTGTCCATTTGCTGATGCATGGATGGGAAATGCTCTTAAAACGAGCCTTTTCGGCTACGTTTGGGTGCACTTTTATAATAATAATCCTCCTTGTCAGTATAGCAGTGGAAAATATATGTAATCTTGTGAATGCATGGAAAAAATGGAGTTTAGAAATTAGAACTACAATTATGCAGCAGGTAGTGGCTTTATTCCGGCGGATGATCTTATTTCTAAAGTAGTACTTCCTGTAATAAAGGGATCTTACAAGTATGGAGGGGTGATGCTTTGGTCCAAATACTATGATGAAAACACTAATTGCAGCTCTTTTATCAAGATGCATGTCTGAGAAGCTCTGTAAGAGTTTTTGGTTTCTTTATTTTTTTTTAATAAGTTGGGAGTACTGGTTAGAGGGAAAGGGATAAATTTCAAAGAAAATGAAAGATACCGGGTTCGAACCTTGGTCAACACCCTTACAAAGGGTAAGCGATACCACTTGAGCTACAAGTTCGTGGTGTTTGTTTAGGGATGTGAATGGGTTGGGTTCGTGGGTTCACGGATCCGGGTTCATGGATTCGGTCAGAATAAGCCAACCCAGACCCGACTGTTTAATTATTCGTGTCAGAATCTTGAACCTAGACCCGACCTATTTATTTTGCAGGTAACCCGGACCCCACCTGTTTAACCCGTCTAATAAAATTAGTTTTATATACATTTAATATTTTCAATTTAATAAATAATTTTTTTTAAAATCAATCGATATAACACACTATTCAATCAATAAAAACATATAACAATTCACAACATACAAAAATAATAATAAATAATATAACATGTTAATCATATTTTGAGGATAACATATAAAAATACATGCAAAATAATAACAACTTACATATTAAGGAGGTTTTAGCATTTAAGTTTTAAGGACATGTCTTGTTTTTTTATTTTTTGTTATAATTAATTAATTATTTATTTATTTTTTCAATTTAGAAACGGGTTAAATGGGTCATAGCAGTTGACCCCACCCGACTGTTTAATTAGCGGTTATTCGGGTTCGACCTATTTTCGACTCGGACTCATGAAGCTTGGACCCTTACCCATTAATATCGTTTAGGTTCGTGTCGGGTTTGCGTATCGGGTCTAAAATTGACACCCTATGTTTGTTTATGTTTAGCTTAATTACATAAAATAAAACTCTAGTTATCTTTCAAAATTACAAGTACCCCTGTAAGTTTGTATTTACTTAACAAATACCCGCTCTTGAGGGTGCAATATATAAAATAGAAACAAATGTCAATGGAGTATTTGTAATTTTGAAAGATAACTTTTTTCTTTTGTAATTAGACTAGATGTCAGGGTAATATTTGTAAATATTTGTTTGAATGTGGGAATTCTTTGTTGTTCACTTGTTTTGTAAAGTCAATTTATAAAGGTGTCAATTAGGTCAGGTCGGGCCGGTCCCGGCTTGACCCGAAAATCCATCGGACCGATTTTCTCACGGCCCAGTCTAGCCCTTATAGTGCATTTTTATATGTTGGGCCGACCGGTCATGGCCCTTTAAGTCGGGGCAAAATAGGTCCGGTCCTTTTTTAGTCTGGAAATTTTTGGCCTAGTCTGGCTTTATATTGGGGGCGGCCCTGGGCGGGGCCTGAGTTGACACCTATATCACTGTGTGAGATTATATTGTTATATATCATGATGGATCATTAAATTAAGAGCAAATTGTGGGAAAATACCCACTTAGGATAGGACAAAGAGTTTTCTGACATGTGAGATAAAAAACTAAGTTTTCTACCCATTTTTTTGGTTCTTTTACCCAAATACCCTTATATTTTAAATGCAAAAGTAGGTGGGGTCCAATTTCTTTATTTTTCCTCTCTCTACTCCCTTTTTGTATTTTATAAAAAATCTGATTTTTTGGTAAATTTTTTCGAAAGTTTTCAACAATTTTCATTTTTTAATCCACTTTTCATGTTGTTGAACAATTTTTGAGACTTTTAAATAAATTTCCATATTTTAGATAATGGCAAATGTTTAAAAAAAGTTTATTTATTTTTTAATTTTCATATTTAAAATAAATTATAAATTTTAATATTTAGATTTTAAAATAATTATAGATTATAGATTTTTTTTCGATTATTTTTTTATTTTTTATAAATTAAATTATAGATTTTAATATTTAGATTTAAAATGATTTTGTCGATTTTTGACATTTTTTAAATAAATTGCAAATATTTTTAAATTTTATTGAAACAATTTTCAAAATTAATAGACAATTTTTTAGAATATTTACATATACATAAAAAAAGGCACGATATATCGTGTCTCAGTTAAAATTAGGCACAATATATATCGTGCCTCAGTTAAAATTAGGCACGATATCGTGCTTGTGCCAAATATAGGCACGATATCGTGCCTCAATTAAAAATAGGCACGATATCGTGCCTATTTTAACTAGAGGAACGATATTTTTCATATATTTGGCACGATATTTGGTGCCTTGTTAAAAGCAAAAAGTGAGGCATGTTGGGATTTGGTCCAAAGATCCCGCCCGCAATGGGCTTTAAAAAGAGGCGCGGCGCGCCCGCGATTCGAACTCGTGAGCGCTGGATTGCATAGTTAAAGGATAGCTTAAAGGATATGATTTGGACTACCTATACCAACAGATGCATCTTCTTTCTCGGTGCCCATTACATGAAACTCGAGGTTAAGCGTGCTTGGCGCCCCGAGTAGACATGGGATGGGTGACCCCTGGAAGTTTTCCGGGTGTGCGTGAGAGGACAAAGCGCGCTAGAAAAAGACTCATGTTGGTTTGTGGGGACATCGTCAATCCGAGTAGCTAGAGGTCCAACAACCGGTATCGAGCGGTCACGAGTTCGAATTCCCTTGGAAGACGCTGGAGTGGAGGTTGCCGGAGCGGTGGGCGAGATCTTGGCAGCGCAAATGAGGTAAACGGACCGGAAATCGAAGGGTAGGTTGCCAGTGGCCGAATCGAGGTAAAACGGATCGAGAGCAAGGTGTAGGTTCTTTGGGTGGACCGAATCAAGGGTAGGTTGCCGATGTCCTGAATCGAGGTAAAATAGATCGAACGGTGTGTAGGTTCTTTGGGTGGACCAAATCGGCGGTAAGTTGCCGTGGTGGCGGAATCGGGTAAACATCGAAATCAAGGTGTAGGTTCTTCGGGTGGCCGAATCGAGAGGGCTGCGTGACGCGACGCTGAATCAGAAGAAGTTGGCGTTAATCGAACGAAGTTTGGCGGCAAGGAGGTTGCCAAGACCGAGCCGAGATCTTGGCAGTCTTTGGGAGGGGATTGTTGGGATTTGGTCCAAAGATCCCGCCCGCAATGGGCTTTAAAAGAGGCGCGGGCGCGACCCGCGATTCGAACTCGTGAGCGCTGGATTGCATAGTTAAAGGATAGCTTAAAGGATATGATTTGGACTACCTATACCAACAGATGCATCTTCTTTTCTCGTGCCCATTACATGAAACTCGGGTTAAGCGTGCTTGGCCTGGAGTAGACATGGGATGGGTGACCCCCTGGGAAGTTTTCCGGGTGTGCGTGAGTGAGGACAAAGCGCTAAAAAGACTCATGTTGGTTTGTGGGGACAGTCGTCAATCCGAGTAGCGCTAGAGGTCCAACAAGGCACGATATCGTGCCTCATTTTATAGTTTAGTTTATTTTATAGGCACGATATCGTGCCTCATTTTCCTGCCCAATTTTAAGTGAGGCACGATATCGTGTCTAATATTAAATAAAGCACGATATGTATCGGCACGATATAGATTGACACGATATGTGTGATATGCATGATATTACACGATTTTTGGGCGCGATATATATATATATATGTATATGTACATGGGGTTGGCATGATATGGGCACGATATGGACACGATATGTGTTTACGATTTTCTACATAGGTGTGTGTATTTGGAGGGAAGTGTACACGATTTTCAAGGAAAACATTAATTGCACCAGTTTCAAAATTCAAAATCTTCAAATTAAATGAGGGGCGTTTTTGTTAAATTGGGTAGAAAAGAGTTTTCTTATGTCTATGGATAAAAAACAATATCCACTATCCATAGTGGGTACTTTAAAAATTCCCCCTTAAATTAATGGTCTTCCAAAATAACAACAATCCTCAAAAGAATACATCAATTCTACTCAACTTGATCCTATTATTAGTTTTGAAAATATTTCCAAAATCCTATTGTAGACATGTAAATTTTGTTGGCCAATTAAAGATTGCCAAATATCAAATTCTTGTAAATCAAGATTTATCTTGATTTATTATTATCTCTTTTGATAATTATCACAATTTGTGATTAAAGGGATAATATTAAATCTTGAAGGACCAATCAAATTAGAGTTCTCACCATATGAGATATCCAAGAACCCCTCTCCTACAAGTATAAATAGGGGTCATTCTCAAGGAATTAAAACACAATTCAAAGAGAAGAAATCCAAGCAAGAAGGCGGTGGAGGAAATTTGTAACACAATTTTTTATTGTCTGCAAAGAAACAAACAAGAAAAATAGGACAAATTGAATTTATATGAATCAAAATATCAAATATGGATTACAATCTCTAGAAAACCCTCTGATTCTTTTCTTCAAAAATATAATATGTAGAATTTGAGAATTTGGAGTTGAACTCTTCAGTTTGATCTTATCCAAACTTGAACTTTGAACTTCAATAACGTTAATTCGAGGGCTTGACAGCTTGATCTCGAATCAAATGTAATATATATGATGATATTTGACTTGAATATATGAACTTCTTGGCGGATTTGACTATTCGATCTTCCTCCAAGATGGATTTGACTTCTATAACATTAACTCGAGGGCTTGAGAGTTTATTCCCGAATCAAACGTCGCGATTTGAGTGGACTCCGTGATGAACGCCTTGAACACCATTGATCTCCTTAAATTTGTTCTTCTTGACTTGAGAGAATTTCCTCCACCGCCTTCTTGCTTGGATTTCTTCTCTTTGAATTGTGTTTTAATTCCTTGAGAATGACCCCTATTTATACTTGTAGGAGAGGGGTTCTTGGATATCTCATATGGTGAGGACTCTAATTTGATTGGTCCTTCAAGATTTAATATTATCCCTTTAATCACAAATTGTGATAATTATCAAAAGAGATAATAATAAATCAAGATAAATCTTGATTTACAAGAATTTGATATTTGGCAATCTTTAATTGGCCAACAAAATTTACATGTCTACACCTATAATCTTGAAATTACATTACATTACCTGGGAAAAAAAAATGAGAGGTTTACATAATCAAGTCCCAAATATAAAGGATTCAAGTGGGTCAAACCTGAGGTAATCATTGTTTCTCTCTTAGACCGTGAGGAGTCCAAGATTTCATCAACTGTCGATTCACCGCATATTTCGATGTGAACAAGAATTGTACGATCATACAAACTCTCTTATATCAGAAGTTGAAAAGGGGCATCATAACTACATTATCTTGTGCAAAAAAAATTCAAAATAGAGATAGAAAAAACAACCCAGAATTCAAACAACAAAAAAAAACCTCTCATAAGGGGACCTTTTTTGATTTAACCATCGCCCCCTTTTGTTATTGTAAGGGGGTGATTTGTTGATTTTTTTATTTTTGCCAATAATGGATGATAACAAGAAAAATTACATAACATCAGATGAATTAAAGAAACACAACAAGCCTGATGATTTATGGCTTTCAATCCAGGGAAAAGTTTACAATGTCACGGATTGGGCTAAAATACACCCTGGTGGCGATATCCCACTCCTGAATTTGGCTGGCCAAGATGTTACAGATGCATTCATTGCTTTCCATCCAGGTACAGCCTGGAAACATCTTGACAAGTATTTTACAGGGTATCACCTGGAAGATTTCCAGGTTTCAGAGGTTTCCAGGGATTACAGAAATCTTGCTACCCAGTTTGCGAAATCCGGGTTGTTCGAAAAGAAGGGCCACGGCGTGATCTATTCGTTGTGCTTCGTTTTCTTGCTGTTTTCGGCCTGTATTTACGGAGTTCTCTGCTCAGACAGTTTCTTGATCCACATGCTTTCCGGGGGTCTTTTGGGGTTTGCGTGGATCCAGGTGACGTATATGGGTCACGATTCGGGTCATTATCAGATAATGTCGACCCGTGGATACAACAAATTCGCGCAGATTCTAACCGGTAATTGTCTCACTGGAATCAGCATCGCCTGGTGGAAATGGACGCATAATGCCCACCACGTCGCCTGTAATAGCCTGGATTTCGACCCTGATCTCCAGCATTTGCCCGTTTTCGCTGTATCGTCGAACCTGTTTCAGTCTTTGACATCCCAATTTTATAAAAGACAGCTCACGTTCGATTCCCTGGCGAGATTTTTCGTTAGTTATCAGCATTTCACATTTTATCCGGTGATGGTTGTGGCGAGAGTCAATCTCTATCTTCAGACATTCTTGCTCTTGTTCTCGAACAGAAAAGTGCCCGACAGGGCTTTAAACATATTGGGAATCCTTGTTTTCTGGACATGGTTTCCTCTTCTCCTTTCATGTTTGCCTAATTGGAACGAACGCGTCCTTTTCATCCTGGCGAGCTTTTGTGTCACCTCAATTCAGCACATCCAATTCTGTTTGAACCATTTTGCTGCAAATGTGTATGTCGGGGCGCCAAAGGGAAATGACTGGTTCGAAAAACAGACTAGTGGGACTATCGATATTTCGTGTTCGTCTAAAATGGATTGGTTCTTTGGTGGTCTGCAATTTCAGCTTGAACATCATTTGTTTCCAAGGTTGCCTAGATGCCAATTGAGGAATATTTCTCCCTTGGTACAGGAATTATGTAAGAAGCACAATTTGCCTTACAGGAGTTTGTCTTTCTTTGAGGCCAACAAGTGGACATTGAACACACTTAGGTCTGCTGCCTTGGAGGCTCGGGATTTCTCGTCGCCCGTACCGAAGAATTTGGTCTGGGAAGCTTTCAACACTCATGGTTGAAGATTGTTTTTTTAGGAGAGCTTTTCTGAAAAGTTTTTTTGTGATTTTGTGATGATTTGGTTAGAAGGTTTTTGTATCATTAGTGTACTTTGATTTTGGAGTGGTAGGAAAAAGGTTTGTGAGTTTCACAATTAACTGCTTTTAACTTTCATCTTCTGTCATTTGTTTTGAAATTTGTTGTTCTTAGAATATGTAGTTGAAATTGTTGTTCTTAGAATCTGTAGGATCAGAACGTATTTAAATATTTAACATCTCTCTCTTTTCTTACATAATTTCCATATATTCTGTTTCATTTAAGTCACATACAAGATCATATCATGTGCTATTTTAGTGCAAAATACGCACTCCATCTCCAGCAATTTACAGTAAATTATGTACTAAAAAGAAATATGCCATAATATTTCATTTTCGTGCATATTTTCATACACTATCAATTTAAAACAAAAGGAACGAGAAAAAAAAGTAGCGCAGCTACGGTGCTGCGTCATTTCTGGTGCAAAATTGTTCACATCTTCAAAATGGCACAATGTTGGACTGCTGGAGCAAGTTTTTGCTCCAAATTGAAGATAGAACACCTAAGGTTAATTAAAAAATGACCCCTAAGGTTTAGCTTAATTAAAAAAAAACTACAATTATCTTTCAATGTTATAAATATCCCTTAAAGTGTAGCAACCCCTTGATGTTTATATTTTCCTAACAAATATGAAATACCCCATGTTGAGGGTGCAAATTATAAAATAGAGACAAATGTTAAGGATGTATTTGTGATTTTGAAAGATAACCTGGTTTTTTTATTGTAATTAGACTAGATCTCAGGGGTGGTTTTGTAATTAACCCTAGTATGTGTACAAAGATGCCGAGTGTTCCGGGTGATAACTCCCAAACTGAAGGCTTCATTTCTATCCAAGCTTCTGCTCAATAGCAAAATACATGTTCTATATACACTCAACTTCATGCTCAGTTTTCATAGTCTTACAACAGTTGAACACACTATAAGCCAGTCGAACGTATTCGCAGATATACTATACAAAGAATTCACAATCTACAATGATACAGAAAATACCTTTACCAAATCCAATCAAATAAACCGACTCTGGGAGTGTTTGCAAACTCTAAAAAAAAAGTGATTCTCAATCAATTTCTAGATAGAAGCTTAGAACGTTATCGAATCGACTGGTCCACAGCAAGTACGTGGAATTTTTGGGGTCCATTAACAGCAATGTTGTGAACTTTGTTGTGCTCATATAAATTTCCCATCCTTATCAAGCTTGTACTCTGAGATGCCATCCTAAAGCACAGAAGATCTTTGAAGGGGATATCATCCCTGTGCAAGACAGGGCGGACAAAAAAGAGTATAGAGTTTCATTTTTGACATATATATTATGATTCTTCAAAGGAGATGAAATAAAAGTTTGAAATATCTAATATAATCCCATTATTCTTTTCTCACTTATGGGGTGTTTGAGAAAAGTGATTATCAGCTCCTAGATGGAGAAAAAATAATAATAATAAAGCTAGTTTTTAGTGTTTGCAAATGACTAGTTATGCTTTGGATTCAACTTGATTTAATCAGAATCTAAAAGCAAGGTTTTAGATTTATGATTCTACTTTTAGTTTGACTTTTACAAACAAAGAAGCATTTTTACAACTTATTTACCAAACAAACACTGTTAATTAAACAATTCAACTTTTATATTATATTTACAAAAGCTTCCAATTTCTAATTCTTAACTAGATTCGAATTTTTTGCAAACTCTCCCTTAATCGTATAGCATATAACCATGGAACTTACCATCTTATATGAATACGATATAGAAGAATCAATCTTTTAAACACTCTCCTCAATATACAATATGACATTTGAATTCAATGATGATACAGAGCAACATAAGCAAAATGCATTTCCAAGCGCGTTGAGCAGCATATACATAACCCAATCAATCATTGCCAAAAACTGCAGTAAACTGAAGATTTGACAAAGAAGCTCGAGTAATTTTAACTAAACATAGAAAATGAGTACCACGTTAGCATCTCCTGTCAACACACCATTTTCAAAAATTAAACAAAACACAATTTTTTGACACGACATAAACATGACACCAACACGCAAATTAAAAAAAAAAAAAAATACGATACAGTAGTCTAGTCTCTAGATTGTATATTCGATACGTTTTTAAAGCACAACATTTTTTAATACCTAACAAAATTAAGGGGTAACAAAAAATTTAACGAAAAATCAAATACTTCAAAATCTAATTAAAACTTGTATACTCCGTCAACTTTTCCTCTAGATGATCTGTGACTCATCGCGTCCTGGTGATGGTGAGCGGAAGATCCATTACAGGATCTTTGGCATGCTTTTGCATCAGATATAGCTCTGATCTTTAGGCATGAAAAATTCAGAGACTCACACCAGTCATTTCTTAGGACACCTTCCTAGACAGATTCTTCAGTCCACATCCAACACATTTAAGAATGACCGTCTCGGTTGAAGGATCTGGCTTTATAACAAATTTAACACCAAGAAAATCTCTAATGTGCCTAAGGACTTCCATTCCATAAGGCGAAAGCTTCCCTACACGAACCTTTGAAACATCTTGAGGACACAACGCGCAGAGAAGAAACAACAAACCCTGCAAAATAAATTAACGTACACTGTGAAATGAAACCACATAATAATACAAAAATCAACCAGAGTTGGACGACCTTGTCGAGATCAGTTTAATAATATTGATGGATATTTACAATTCCATAAATATAAGGGATAATTACACCCCACCCCTCTTGGTTTGGACGAATTACAAAAAAAAAAAAAAACTCGAGGTTTTTGAAAATTGCAAAAACGAGGTTTGATTTCATCTTACATTTTCTCCCTCATAAGCAAAAACATTTCAAAACCCCCGACATTTATAAAATATTACAGTTACCCCCTTAAATTTAAGACATAATCAAACCTAAGGGTTTTTTTGTAATTTTAAGGCATCTATGGTTTTTTTAATTAGCCCAAACCTCAAGGGTGTTTTTGTAGTTATCCCTAAATATAATCCATTCTCGTTCAATTTGAATACCTACGGTCATACATATACAGTATCTTTAAAAGCTGTAAGGTCACAAGCTACATCCAAACAATATATGATAAACATAAACACAATAAACATAATGACATTAAGAGAAAAGGGTAAGCACCTTTTAATACAAACCTGATGAGTTGAATCCACCACACCCCCTTGTTCAATCTCACTCAGCAGGGCTGATGCAATCTTTTCACCGATATCCCCTGGAGGGCTCAATTCCTTCTTCTCATCATCAAGTTCGCCCTCATCATCCACCCGACCATAGGAAACTGCCGTATCAGCAGAGATAAAGCAACCTGATGTGGTCTCGGCGAAAAAGTGAAATTCCGTAACCGGGTGACCTGCAGATGAAAGACAAATTCGAAATGGATAAATTGTGATTAGCATTGCGGTAAACAGCTTAATGGAATCCTCTTTATATATATTTAGAATGAAGCTGAGGATAAGCATACTTTCCAGCTTGATCTCCAGCTTTATGGTCAGTAAATATGTGAACATCAGGAAGCAAACGATTGAAAATACCACGAGCCGCATGTATCATGGTATTCTCAAACTGCACAGACACCTTAGTTGAGAAAGTGACCCCTCTAATCCTCTTAATCATGCCCTCGTCAATCCAGGTAATAGCCTGTCCAACATAAAAAAAAAAAAAAAAAAAAAAAGTTTCTGAGTAATAATTGTTACTGTGCGTGTGTGCTTGAGAGAGAGAGAGAGAGAGAGAGAATAAAAGGCAAGAGATAAAAAAAAAAAAAAAAAAAAAAAAAAAAAAAAAACGGCATGACAAGATTTACTTTTAAACTATCTTGCACAATCGGGATTGAAAGAATAACTTCTCCACCACCATGTGGAGGTACACCACGGCATTGGATTTTCAGGTCAAGGCCTTCTGAAGGTATTCCAAACTGCTTCAGCATGGGTAAGGTAGTAGATCGAAATGTATCAACAGATGGGTCCTTGGAATCATTAGTAATACCTAAGAGAGAAGCAGTCCTTAATTATGAGTCGCTCAAATAGATAAAAGAATTGCGCTCATTAAATAGGAGTAACTCAGATGTGGCAAATGCAACATCCCCAACTATATGCAAACAAAAGACAGCAGGCGAATTGCAATTGAACTAAACCAAAATCAAACTCTATTAAGCCAGTTAGTTCAATTTCTTTACTTGATTCAGTTTTTGACTTTGCAAATATTGGTCTCCACTCCAGTATAGGTTATTAAAATTCTAACTGAAATCTTCAAATGGAAGGGAGGGGTGGGGAAGAAGCCTAAATTAAACATGCAAAGTTCAAATGTTCCAGCATTGTACATGAATGTTTGAGCCTGCATGATCTTCAGACACTCAACATGTTTCGTTTTTAATTGTTTAGACATCTAACCCCATCGAACTGGTTATCATAGGTATTATCTTATCATGGAATTATCATCAGACCTCATAACCATAACTGTAGATGACTTTCTTTACAATCAATTGCTACCATTCGAGGACAGAACTGGTAGTTTATATAGAAGGAAATGTAATTTCAGGAATACACCAACAAGCTGTCATCAAATAGTGAACTACTAAGCTGAGGAATTTGGCAAGTTTGATATCCGCATTTCAAATTTTGATACCATATTTCCCTAGTTCTTTATTAAATTCTGTGAAGAGGTTAAGTCATCTGCATTTAACTGGAATTTTGGTAGAGATTTCTGATTTGTACAGACTGATTAAGTTCAGATAAATGCAGTGCATTCACATTGATTTTCACTTCTATTAGTGATGATGGTCAAAGAATAAAAGTGCAAGCAAATGTCAAAACCATGTGAATTGATTTTTTCCAGGTTGGTTCGGTTCACTTTCAATGTAAAGAAATAATATCATCACATAACATTCAAATCTTTTTAGTGATGATGGTGCATCTTCCCAATTTCAATTTTGACACAACACCTCCTTTTAGTCTCACCACCAATACCATATCCACAGATGAACATATACACTACGAGGCATGATCTTTTATTTCCTTGGTCAAATCATCAATCACTTAAGAAAAACACGAACTCAAGGCATACATAATGCAACTGTATCATAATTGTAAAGCTCTAAACTCTTGCCTAATAGCCTAATCATAGAACTAGCGGCTCCTAAGACAGCATTATATAAAATTAACGCACCAAACTTCGACTCAAGTGTGCATATCCATAAAACAAGACCTAAAAATCTATAATACGACAATCATTCTTATCTTCAACCAATGCAAACACCATTCATACTTTTATGTCTAAGTACTAATTACAAAAGCAGCTCGTCTTCTCATCATTTTCAGTCCCAGTATGACGAACAAGACAACGAGAACTAAAACTACTCGCAGCTACAGATGAACAAATAAATAGACAACAACAGAAAGTACCTTTAAGCCTGATACTGAGGGCCTTCTTCCCAAACAAACCTAACACAATCAATGGCTCCAAGAAGTAACCAATGGCTCGGCTCGTTCCACAATCATGAATTAAATGCCTCCCGCCTATCACAATCCCAGGCTTGTACTTGAGTTTTGTGCCTGACTCACAAATCCAAAAAAAACTCAACAATAAAAACCACAAAACATCTAAAATAAAATCAATTAAGCATTAGGCATTTGCTTTAAACTTTACCAGTTTCGTTGATTTCGATAACGCAGTCATCGGAGACTTTTTCCAGGAGGCGGAGGAACGACACCTCGTGTGGGCGGAGGCCAGGCCACGTGGCGTTCGCACGTATGTCCTCGATGAGAATGGGTGTAGTGGATAGCGTCGACAGAAGCAGCCGTAGCCTCAAGTTCTGGCTACCTTTCAGCCTCATATACGAAATTTTCCCCATATTTTGACTAATTGAATCCTGAAATATTCTGCAAGGTTTAGGTTTTTGAGCCAGGCAATGTGATTACTGGAAACGGTGGCGTCCGGCGGAATCGAGCTTAGCGCCGCCTCAGACGAGGGAAAGAAAATTATATTCTTAATCCAGTTTATCAAGCTTCCATGAACAAATAAATTAACTAACGCGAAAAAAAAAAAAAAAACACTCACCTACTGCCCAGTTAAAACTTCAGCGAATTGAGGCCGAACTTCAACGTTTGAAGACTGAAGAAGCCGACAAGGAGACCGGCAGCCGGCGGACCTCGAACGGAGATGTGGGCGGAGCGTGCTGACTGATGTCGTTATTTCCTCAGGTTAAAGAGTGCAACGTTTTCTTCAAGTAGGAGATATGCTTTAGCCACTAGCCAAAGGACTTTGCAATTTCGATCCTAAAGTTTGCAAAATTAGTGAAGTTTGGAAGTTTTTGCAAAATTGGTCCCTATAAGTTTTTACTACCTGCGATTTCAGTCATATAAATTTTGAAGTGTTGCAAAATTGGTCCCTAGGAGTTACTTCATATTTTCAAAATACCCAGAATACTCTTGCCTATGCAAATAGCTTATTTGACTAAGTGATTTGCCTAAAATGGTATCATAGCTCAGTTTATTAAGAACTTTAAGTTATATTTATTGTTTTATTTAATTAACAATTGGTGAGGAGAATTTTATCCAAAAAATAGATCTGGACGAATGTCAAGATGTATACCTTACAGGATATATCATCAAATTTTGACGATGTATGCACAAGTACACTAGGACAAGATAACAATCAATTTGCTGAAAATGAACTCGCAGGAGCCGATAGGGAAACCTTGAGACACTATGATAGACAAACGAGGATATTATCCGGAGTTTCGCTCTGAAATCGGATATTATATGTAGATCGATGAATCGTCAGAAATGACCCATCAAAATCATGATTCGTGATGGAATATCGAGAATAGAAAGAATATTTCCGGACACATCTAAGTTCTCACAAGATCTTAGAGAAGTCGAGAAGACGATCTGAGAATTATGGCGTAGCCATAATCATCCACCAACACAAATGCATCGATCTAAAACTGGATGGAGACGATGGTGAAATATCAGAAGGAGACTCTTGAAACCCTTCATGATATTTAACAACGAATCAAGAATTTGGAGGACAGACCAAGTTCATCTGGAGGAAAGAAACATATTGATTTCGGAACAGTACCCTATTTACACTAAAATGGGAAACCAACCGAAGTTTATGACTCATGACAGACGCGGAAGAAAAAGAAAGACAGATGGTGAGGCAATAATTCAGGTCTAAGACGTAAGCAGTGACGTCTTATATTTCAACAAGATTTGAAGTCTGCCTTTGAAGTCCGGAATTATTTCTATAAATAGCAGGAGTTGAAGGAAGCGGAGGACATCAAACATTTCCCTTGGTTTTCTTAAGAATAAAAATCTGAGTGAAAATTTTGTAATATCTGAGTATTTTAGATTTTTAAGTTTTATGTATTTTCGAGTGCAAGCCTCATTAATGAGAGGTTAACCAATTATTCTCCTCCCAAAATGAGATTTCGGATATAATAAATATTTCTTCAAGTTCTTAATAAAAAGGGTTTTTTTGCTTCAACATGTGTGCATAATGTTTTATTAATTTATTCGTTTGAAAATTATCTTATACGCCTGGAGTAGGAAATGAACCAAGATTTTGCTGAGCCGTTGCTGAAGGAGTCGATTAACATACAGACTATCTTCATTGTTGGTGAGGTTGGACGATGACGTCTGTCAAATGGTTTAGGGACAGTAATTTATCGACTGGTGACTTTGCAAATCATCTCACCCGGCGTTATTTCGGTCAAAGAAATGTATAAATCTTAAGGGATTTATTAATTTTATAGAAGCATGTTGGGTCTGATATGGTCGTAATGGACTATTTTCGTTTTATCAAAGACTTAGTCTGAAATCAGATTATTTAGAATTGTGAGACATTTACAAAAACATACCCTATTGATTTTATTGACTGGAAACCTGACATGGTCCACTTAAAACCTCTAAATAGAGATTGGATCTAAGTATGTACAACAATGTCACGAACAAAATAGGTATCAGAAAATGTGAATTCTCATACTCAATATAATTTGGGTTTATTAAAATTAGTTATGGCGTGAAAGGATTAAAATTGCTAATTCTCGAAAGTTATAGAACTATAATTGCTAACTTTGAAAAGATAAAGGACCAAAAATGCTATTTAGCCATAAGGACAAAATTGTACAGGACCAAAATTGCAAGTTTAATAGTTAAAGGACTAAAATTGTAACTGGCCTAAAGATACAGAACTAAAATTGCAATTTTCCTTATATACAAATAAGGTACGGTTTTGGTTCAATCCTGTTAATCGACATATGAAACCAAATTTTCATAAAGAAAACTAACCGAAAGCTGAACCAAAATTTATGGTTCGGTTCATACCGAAATTTCGGTTCCGATTTAGTTCGACCGATTAATCGAACTATGCACACCCCTAAGCTTGACTAAGAAAAGCACAAAAAGGGAAGCTTGGCTAAGAAAAGCACAAAAAGGGATTCAGCATTTTGTTTGATTTTCCTACGGGCGAGAAGAAATCGAGGAAATCAGGGAATGAAGAAAGAAGATGGTTGGAATTTTGGATTTATGAGGTTTAATAAATTAGTTAGCCCGTGGAATATTTTGATTGGTGAAATTAGTGGGTTGGGTATGGGTTTGTAGGGCTTCACATTATCCTACCCTATATATTTTGGAGGGCAATTGACAAAAAATACTCACCTTTTTTAAGTCAATGTCGAGTCTTTTCGCTTTCCTAATTTTACCTAAATTTACACTTCCGGTGCAATTTTACCTTAATTTACGCTCCCCGCTCTTTTTTTACACAACAATACGCTCTAGCAAAAATTCCCAGAAAATTTTACGCTTTGTTTCAACATTGTTTCTAACATGTTTCTTTTAATAAAAATAGGTAACAAATTGTATTTAAACATCGAAAACTTCATTGAAACAACAAAGAAATATCAGAACAACATTAAAAAGGGTATGGAAACAACCCAGAAACAACATAAAAAATATTTAAAACACAACATGAATAAAAAGAGCTTAAAAATAGGTAAAAATTGTATTTACACATTGAATACTACATGAAAACAACAAAAAAAATTTATTAGAACAACATTAAAAATATTATAGAACAACACCGAAACAATAGAAACAATGTACAAAATAATATATGAATAAAAAACAGCATAAAAAATAGGTTAAACTTGTTTTGAAACATAGAAACAACATAGAAATAATAAAGAAACAAATTTAAACAACCTCGAAACAACTTATATAACATATAAAACAATGCAGGAACAAAAAAAACGAAAAACAAATAAAAATAATCAAAAAATAGCAAGGGGCGTAAAAAAAAATTAGGGTACAAAAGTAAAAAAATAGGCACAAGAGTAATTGGAGCGTATTGTGGGGTAATGGTACAAAAATCAAAACTTTATTCAATTTGTTTTTAAGCAATTGTTTGGGGTTTTTTGACAAAATATTGTACTTTGAAAAATTATTTGACAAAATATGGTGAAATTTTAACTTCTTGTGTATTTAAGCGTAGGCGCATCATCTGTATGTGTCTTTTGAAAAGGCACATCACGATGATGCACTTCATGTATTTTTTTAAATTGCCAACATAAGAAGCGCATCACTTGTAGGGATGGCAATGGGCGGGGACGGGGCTGGTATGGGACATACCATCCACGTCCCCGAATCCCATTTCAAATACCATCCCCGTACCATTCTCCGTTTTGGGCATCCGCACGGGGATGGGAATCCCGTTCGGGAACAGGGTCCCATGAGGATTCGGGGTCCCCGTTTTGTATTTTTTAATAAAAAAATATTGTTTTTACTTAAAGTAGTTAATAATTAAAATCAGTGTTTTAAATACCGTACCGGTGATTAAACCGGTCAAGCCACCGGTAAGCGGTTCAACCGGTCGGACCGGTTCAACCGTCAATTTTACCGGTTTTACCGTTTTAATAAAAAAATAATTATATTTGGTATTATATTATATAAAATATGGATGTAATTCATAAATATAAAAGGAAAAGTTGTATATATGTATAGTTAAAAGGAAAATATCTATATATTTAGCTCAAATTTCAAAGTTGTATATATTAAATATTAAGTTTATAAATTTTATTTTTATAAAAAAAGTATAAACACAAAAATAAAAAAAAATTGCAAAAACCGGTTGAACCGGTATTTAACCGGTTTTTGGCCGGTATGTTTCGATTTGACCGGTATTGACCGGTTTAACCGCAAAAACGGTTTTTAGGGCCTTATTATACCGGACCGACCACCGGTATCCGGTATAACCGGTTGAACCGGCCGGTACGGTCCGGTATTTAAAACAGTGATTAAAATAGATAAAATATCATGAATCACTAGCTAATCTTGTAATAACTCCACAATATAAAATACTTTAACAAATTGAGCTAAATACAACAATTTTCGAATACAAAATCTTGTATTTTTAAAAATTAAAATCATTATAGTATAAAACACATATTTTTAGGGTTTAATTTTACAATTTAATAAAATAAAAAATATAAACATAATTAATATTAATAATATATATGCATATATATATATATATCGGTGAACGGGGAATTCCCGTTTCATCCAATCGGGGACGGGTACGGGGGCGGGGGATATAAATACCATCCCCGTCCCATCCCCGGTTTCAGAAAAGCGGGGAATCCCCATCCCCACTCCCATCCCCAAATTAATCGGGGATTCCCCATCCCAATTTAGTCGGGTACCAACGGGGATGGTTCCCCGCGGGGATTTTGCCATCCCTAATCACTTGGTTGTGCCTTCATAAAAGGCACAATACAAGTATGCGCTTCATATGTATTTTTTTTGTTTTTTAATTGTTAAAATGAAGCACATTTAGAGAATGTGCTTCATGATTTTTCCCCTTTTTCGTTTTACATTAAAAAAAGCAAAGTAATATATAATAATAATTAAAACTTAATTATGATAACTAAAGTTAATTTAAAATGTACTAGTTTGAAAAATAAAATAAACTGCATTAACAGCATAATCCAAAAAAGCCCGACTCATTTCGAGCCTACGAAAACTCAGCCTAGCCCGACCATATTATCAAACCAAAATTGACAGCTCTACTCACGATATACACCCCGTGCATTGCACGAGTTAAAGACTAGTTTACTAATAAAGACCGAAAGATATGATTGTGATAACTAGAGATGTTAAACGGGTCGTGGTGATTGATATGAGTTTTGCATGTATTTTGTGCTTAATTGTGGCTAGAATAAGTTGATATGCATGCATTACTTGAGTAAAAAGGGCTATATTCTCAAAATGGAAAAGGTATTACGCTTTGCTCGTTTTGTAGGAATTAATCGATTTTTGTAGCATTTTGCCGATAATTCGGGGCATTGCGGTAAAGGACCACCCATAATCGAGCTAATGTATGATGGAGGACGTGGAAGAAAACAACAAGATCAAGCTATGTAGGGCGTGGAAGAGAACAACGGGGCAACAACGGAGGTAACAATGAGGCCAACAGGGGTCATTAAATATAATTCTAATATTATGAATATATTTTATTACGTATTACCTATTACTAAATATATTTTTTCAAGCTTACATCTCGTAATATTATAAATCTATTTTATTACATTTTTTTTTTCCGATCATGGAATATTTAAATTTTATAATTTTGTTAATGCAATATAATTATAAACTATGCAAGATTTTTATAATGAATACTTTAATTTAAACTTAAATGTTATATATGTTCAAGTTTAAAATTTTAGATTTAAATATATAAATTTTTAGTTTTTTTACTTGTAACCCAATAGTGGCCCGTTTATCCCAAAGTCCGCTAGGATTAGGGTTAGATTTATAATATGCTAGCCTGTTTAGCCCGAACTCAAAACCCGTTAGGGCTGATCCAATAGCCCGTTTAACATCTATACTGATAACATGACAATAGACAAATATTAAAGCTTTTACAGTTAAAGAATTGGAATTAAATGTAGTCTCACAATTCATGATGTGGTTGACTTTAAGTAATTAAGTAAATATATGTGACTTTAAGTAAAAAAAGAAAGCACACTTGATGGTACAGCCAAAGCGCACATACCTCATGCGCTTGATTTTCAGCTTTTCAGAGCTAGCTTCATTTGTTTTTTTTTTTAAAAAAATTCAAAAAAAAATTCTTGGTTGACAGTGGAGAGAAAGAGTAGTAGGCGGATGAGGTTAATGTGTCTTTTCAAAAGGTTTTCAAAAGGCACATAAAGATAATGGGGAAATTTGGGAAAATACCCCCCATCAAGGGGGTATTAAAGAAAAATGCCCCCGCTTTATTAAATAAGGAAATATACCCCTCTTCACCCCCTAAAAAGTCTATTTTACCCTTGACTTAGAAAAATCCAAAAAAAAAAAGAAAAAAGCTGCAATAATCTTTTGGAAGAGTTGGAGTTCGAATCGGGAGTTCATTTTCACCATAACAAACCCTAGTTTCACAAAGAAGACAAACTTTTGAGAAGGAGAAACAAGATTTATGAGCACGAGCAAGATTTACGAGTTTATCTTTAATTACAATTACAAACCCTAGTTTTGGCATTCGAAGGAGAAGCGAAATATTGAAGAAATAGAAACATTTGTTGACTGGAGAGTTTGCTTCGAAAGGACCTGGGTTCGACAAAATAAATCTCATTTATTACCTCAAAATATGGATAAAGGTTAGTTTTGTTTGTTTTCGCAAAATGGTTCGATTGACCAATTTTTCATGATTTTTGGAATGGGTATAATTTGAATAGTTTCGATTTCTCGCAACTTGTATTTGGTGGGCAAAAATGTGGGCAAAATCGTAGGCACCTAAGTGGGCATGTGTATTAAGTGGGGGCTTGCGTGGGCACTTGGGGCGGGAATAGACTATACCGATTAGTGGGCATTTGGGTGGGTTTTGGCGTGGACAATTGGGTGGGCAAAAATGTGGGCGAATCACCGTAGGCACCTAAGTGGGCATGTGTATTAGTGTGCACAAGTTCGTAAGTGCACACTTAATACACATGCCCACTTAAGTGCCTGCGGACATTTTTGCCCACCCAATTGTCCACGCAAAATCCACCCAAATGCCCGCTAATCAAGGTATAGTTTGTTCCCCGCCCAAAGTGCCCACGCAAGCGCTCACTTAATACACATGCCCACTTAGGTGCCTACTGCCCCCACATTTTTGCCCACCCAATTGTCCACGCAAAAATCCACACAAATGCCCGCTAATCAAGGTATAGTCTGTTCCCGCCCCAAGTGCCCACGCAAGCGCTCACTTAATACACATGCCCACTTAGGTGCCTACGGTTTTGCCCACCCAATTGTCCACGCAAAAATCCACACAAATGCCCGCTAATCAAGGTATAGTTTGTTCCCGCCCAAAGTGCCCACGCAAGCGCTCACTTAATACACATGCCCACTTAGGTGCCTATGGTTTTGCCCACCCAATTGTCCACGCAAAAATCCACACAAATGCCCGCTAATCAAGGTATAGTCTGTTCCCGCCCCAAGTGCCCACGCAAGCGCTCACTTAATACACATGCCCACTTAGGTGCCTACGGTTCTGCCCACATTTTTGCCCACCCAATTGTCCACGCAAAAATCCACACAAATGCCCGCTAATCAAGGTATAGTCTGTTCCCGCCCCAAGTGCCCACGCAAGCGCTCACTTAATACACATGCCCACTTAGGTGCCTACGGTTCTGCCCACATTTTTGCCCACCCAATTGTCCACGCAAAAATCCACCCAAATGCCCGCTAATCAAGGTATAGTTTGTTCCCCCCAAAGTGTCCACGCAAGCGCTCACTTAATACACATGCCCACTTAGGTGCCTACGGTTCTGCCCACATTTTTGCCCACCCAATTGTCCACGCAAAAATCCACACAAATGCCCGCTAATCAAGGTATAGTTTGTTCCCGCCCCAAGTGCCCACGCAAGCGCTCACTTAATACACATGCCCACTTAGGTGCCTACGGTTCTGCCCACATTTTTGCCCACCAAATACAAGTTGCGAGAAATTGAAACTATTCAAATTATACCCATTCCAAAAATCATGAAAAATTGGTCAATCGAACCATTTTGCGAAAACAATCAAAACTAACCTTTATCCAAATTTTGGGGTAATAAACGCGATTTATTTTGTCGAATCCAGGTCCTTTCGAAGCAAGCTCGCCAGTCAACAAATGCTTCTATTTCTTCAATAATTCGTCTCTCATTCGAATGGCAAAACTAGGGTTTGTAATTGTGAAGATAAACTCGTAAATCTTGCTCTTACTCATAAATCTTATTTCTCCTTCTCAAAAGCTTGTCTTCTTTATGAAACTATGGTTTGTAATTGTGAAAATTAACTCCTAATTCTAACTCTTGCTCTTCCAAAAGGTTGTTGCAGTTTTTTTCTTTTTTTTGGGGGGATTTTTCTAAGTCAAGGGCAAATTAGACTTTTTAGGGGGTGAAAAGGGGCATATTTCCTTATTTAATAAAGTGGGGGTATTTTTCTTTAATACCCCCTTGATGGGGGATATTTTCCCTAATTTCCCAAGATAATGCCCCTACAGTTAAATACACAAGAAGTTAAAATTTCACCACATTTTGTCAAATAATTTTTCAAAGCACAATATTTTAACAAAAAACCCATTTGTTTGTGTTGGGCTGGGCGCCTGGCCACATTTCTTCTCCCAATTTTACTTTATTTTAATTTACTTTTTTTTTGTTTGAAAGCAATTATTTTAATTTACTTGGTTGCTTCGATTTACGGGAATATTAGGAAAAAGTCATATACTGATATATTATATACATATAATAGCCATTCTTTGTTGATGATATTCACTTGCGCGTGAAAATTTATGATTTTTTATATAACTTTAAAATATTTAACAATACTTCAGTAGACGTCAATAAAATCTAAAATAAGATCAAATGAGTTGCGAAAAAAAGAATAGCTAATTTAACAAACTAATGTTAATTAAAAATTAATTTAACATATTACCGTAATTTTTTTTATAAAAAAACTAGGTGAAAACAGCGTTTGGAACGCTATTTTCTGAATTTCTATAGAAAACAACGTTAAAAAAATAGTTAGAAAGAAAACACTCTGTTTCCAAATCATCAATTTTTTTTTAATTTATTTTTTTCAAACCGAAATCGAACCGCAATGCTAGAAAAATCGAACCAAACCAAACCAAATTATTTCGGTTTGGTTCGGTTCAATTTTTCGATTTGGGCTTTATTTTGGGCCCTTACGTTTTTTGCTAAAAAAATATATATATTTTATATTTATTTAACAATTTAACAATAAAATATTATATAAAATTAAAATAATAATATAAAAAATCTAAAAAAATATAAATAAAAAAATAATAATATAAAAAATATATAATAAAATTTATGGACCAATACAACCGAACCGAAAATTCATTCGGTTTATTAGATTCAAAAAGCGAACCAAACCGTTTAACAAAAAAATACGATTTGGTTCCGTTATTCTGATTCACTTAAAATAAAGCCCAAACCAACTAACCAAAAAGGCGAACAACCAAATCATTTTTTTTTGTTAAACGATTAGGTTCATTTTTGAATCTAATAAACCGAATGAATTTTTGGTTCGGTTCGGTTTTGTCCATAAATTATTTTTTTTTATTTTTTATATTATTATTTTAATTTATATTTTCCTTATATTTTTATATTATTATTTTAATTGTCTATAATATTTTAGTATTAAATTGTTAAATAAATATAAAATATATATACTTTTTTAGCAAAAAAAGCGTAAAGGCCCAAAAAAAAAGCCCAAACGAAAAAATCCGAACCAACAGTTAGTTCGGTTCGATTTTTCTAGCATTGCGATTCGATTTCGGTTTGAAAAATATATAAATTTAAAAAAAGTTGATGATTTGAAATTCGAACTATTTTTTTAAAAAAAATTAATTTGAGAAAACAACGTTTTGAAAGCTGTTTTGTGCAGAATTTCTGCAAAAATTCAAAAAACAGCGTTCCAAACGCTATTTTCACCTAATTTTTTTAATTTTTTTACGGTAATGTGTTAAATTAGTTTTTAATTAACATTAGTTTGTTAAATTGGCCAAAAAGAAGCCAATCATATTTACCATATCCCCTTTTTTGGCTTTTCATTGTGTTTTTAATTAAATATCCTTCACTTTCTCTTAATAGGCATGGCTTCTTATATTTTTGGGAAAAATGTCTGACCGTTGAATTATTATTGTTTTTATGTTTTAAGCACACCACGTTTTCTTATATCTCTTTTTTGTTGCTTAATTCTTAAAAAGAACATTTCTAATTTGAGTGACTTGATTTCACATTATTTTAATTTGAGGCAATCCACGGTCTAATAATTAGATGATACAGCCTAACGGAACTACTCCATCCCTGAAACCAGCGACCCAACAACCCAACGGAATATCTTATACTTTTTAGGGTATTTACTAATACTTTTCAGTGTAATCATTAATACTTTTTCTTAGAAAATTAATATTTTTAAGGAAAATCACTAATTTTTTTAGGAAAAGCTAATATTTTTTAGGGAAAATCTAATATCTTTTAAGGAAATATTAATACGTTTCACGGAGACGACTAATACTTTTGGGGAAAAAAAAAACTACTTCTTAGGGAACTATTAAATATTTTTAAGTAAACTACATCCTAATATTTTTCAAATGGACTATTTAAACTTTCTAGATGAAGTTCAATGCTCTCGATACTATATTATTGTCCAATAGTACAAAATCAATATTTTAAAGTGAGCTATGTACTAATAACTTTTCAAATGAATATTAATACTTGGAGGACTACCAATATCGGTCACATATTAAAAAATGCAATTGCAAATATCGTAAGAATAACATCGAGTCGGTTTTAAGATCCGTCTAACGACTTGCAATTTTGCCGTAAAAAAACTTCGACAAGAAGTTTTTGTCTTTTGGTTTTTAAGTAAATAAATTCAATTCAAAACTTTTTCCATATATAGGATCCAAATCTTAATCCACTTCCCCTCAAAAAGAAAAAAATCTTTTACCACTGAAATAAAATATTTAAGGGGATTACTTTATTAACTAACCGTCAAAAGACAAAAGATCTTGCGGTCTCAAATCAAAATTTGAAATTATTTCATAAAGCTCACTAATTATTACTTACCAGAAAGAATTAATAAATTACATGTGAGCTAAATGCAGACCTAAATTTTAGGCATCCACACACATTAACAAAAAGGCCCACCAATCTAGGCCAGTTCAACTACCTTTCTTCTTCCCTTCTGTCCCCAAATAAATACCAAACGACGTCGCTTTCCTCCTTTTCTCTAACTTCTAACCCAATTTACAACTACAACGCACTTCCCGGGTTGCTTCTGCTACACACACTTCACCTGACCCCAGCATTTTCATATCTTTTACCTTGCTTAGCTCCAAATCTAGTGTAAACTCAACTGAATCTCACAAATCATTGCGTAGCTATAGAGAAATTTTGGGGATCTTTTTGATAGTAAATAAGTAGGATGTTTGTTGATTTGTGAGCGGAATTCTGTTTCTCTGTGTTTTTGTTTGATGGAGGTGAAGAGAGCTAGGGCGGAGAATCACAGTATGAGGTTTGAAGATGTGTCAATGGAGAGAAGTAAGAGCTTTGTTACTGCATTGCAGGTAAATTTGTTTGGTGTGATTTGTTTTTTAAAAGTTTTGTTTGGACATTTGAGGATCAGATCTAGGAAGGATTTTGTTATGCATGCGAGATGGTTTGTGTTGACTTTTAGTTTGACGCCATGTTTTTATAATATTTTGTGAGTGGAAGAGGAGGGAATCGGAAAATGGCATTAGATTCTGCAACTGGCGTTAATTTTAGTGATTGAGTAGGTGTTATTTTACTGTGTTCATTATTTTTTTTCCCTTTTATTGTGTTTGAGTTTAGCCTAATTATTGTTATTTGAGTTGATTTAGTTAAAACTTGCATGGAGGCGATGTGTATCCTATTGATTTTTGTCCCCTTATTTTTTCCACATGGGATTTGTGGGTTTTACTTGGTCTCTTTCACCAATTTAGATGGTTCAGTTCAAATTTTTGTAGTTCAACTTAACCAGGTGCATGGTTACCAAAAAAAAAAAAAAAAAAAACTTAACCAGGTGCATTACTGGTTTAATAATGTCTGTAATGCTGTATACATATTTAGGACGTAAATATTTTGTTATGCCAATTGCTGATCTTCAGTGTTTGATATTTTTTGTCGTGTTATATCGTTATAGGAACTCAAAAACCTCAGGCCACAACTGTATTCTGCGGCAGAGTACTGTGAAAAGTCTTATCTTCACAGTGAGCAAAAGCAAATGTAAGACTTCTGCCAACATATCTAAGTAATTTTGCTTGACTACGAACTACTTTGTTGCATTGATTATTACATTAGGATATGTTTAATTGGTTGTATGTTCATGTTCATTGGTTGGTCAAGAATGGAGCAATGTGCTGATTTAAAATTTTCTGATATTTAACATGAGTTGCTGTCTTTCACTGGACAGTCAAGAATGAGAGTTTCTTGAATTCCTAGGAAAGTTCTAAATATATTTATTTTTCATTGTCCATAAAAAACTAACCTATGTATTCTTCTGTTTTATATAAGGGTATTAGACAATCTTAAGGATTATGCTGTACGTGCTCTAGTCAATGCGATCGACCACCTTGGGACTGTTGCTTACAAGTTGAGTGATATTCTGGAGCAACAGACTCTGGACGTCTCATCCATGGAGCTGAAAGTTACATGTCTAAATCAGGTAACTTTGAACTCATTGACTTAGTGAAGATTCGATTGAGTTCTAACACATGATTGAGGCTGAAATATGTTTTCTGTGTTAGCGACTTTTAACATGTCAAACATATACGGAGAAAGAAGGTCTTAGGCAGCAGCAGTTATTAGCTATCATCCCACGGCATCACAAACATTATATTTTGCCAAGTAAGACCAGGGCCTGCTTTGTATAGTATTTGTCTTTAATAAGAATCAAGTCCTGTTCAGTCTCTCATTTAAATTTCTTTGGTTGACCACAAGCTAGATTCTGTGAACAAGAAGGTTCACTTTAGCCCACATATACAGACTGATCATAGGAAACCTTTACAAGCTAGAGCTCGTCTTTATCCTTCAGGTGGCTGATTTTCTCTGTATTGGATGATTGCTAATTATATTGAGTTTCTGAATAATATATTATCTCCAGATTAACTTGTTTATTTAATGCCCTTCAATTTAGGTGCTTCAGCTGCAAAAACTCTCTCCTGGCATTTAGCGTCCGAAAACCAAGTCGACCTTGAAAGGCTCTCCTCGTGGTGTTATAAGGTTTGCCTGGAAGTTTTTACTTAGTTCTGGCTAACTGAAAACTATTCCTATCTTTGCATCAAGTCGATCAAGCACAAAGGAAATCTGATATTTGCTTACCTTTTCAGCACCGAGGACTCAAAAGCGTCTGGAAAAACTTCTGAGGCATTCAACTTGTTAGGTATGCAAATATTATACTGCTACTCACTATTGTGGTGAATGTAAGAAGTAAGATTGTACTCCACCTTGTAGAAATATTCAGTTTGTAAACTATTCTTTGTCAACTAGATGTTGAAGTAAACGCTCGGATGAAATCTGCACCAGCTTCAACTGTAGCTATGCAAACACTGGGTGTCGCACGAGGGGTAATGTCAACATTCTCCAGAATTCATCAATTTACTTCCTTTTTCTATATGACTTCATCTGAGTAAGGCATATCATGAATCTTCCAGCATGTTTCTATTAGCAATTTTGTCATTTTAGGAGAATATGGAGTTTTGGTAGGAGAAAAGTTTCTTTTCAATTGGTTGGGATTCGTTTGATATGCCAGTTTTGGGTTTTTTTGTTAGAGAGAGGTTATAATTGCAGCTATCTGGAGAGTTCATCTTACAGATATGCCTACTGTAGTACTGTTACACTAACACTGACTAATGAACAAGTTTGGACTTGATTGTTTATGGAGGGTACTTGTAATTGTGATGATCGGAGATTCTGGCAAAGAGACCACAAATGTACTGGTGTAATTCTCATACTACCGGCATGTTTATAGTGCAATTCTCTGAGCTTTTTATCAATTATCATATCCACAACCTATGGCCAAGGAATGCTAGCAACAAGGAAATAATTGGCAAGCATTAGCACATGTTGGTAGAGGAGGAAATTTGTGAAGTACATAACGCAATTTAGAAGCAAAAGGTGAAAAGCTGTCGAGAGTGACTAGCTGTATCAAATAATTTTAGCATGCTACTTATAGTCAATCACACCTTCACCTCTATCTTCGCTATCTAGGTGGTGATTTCGAATATGGAAGTGAGAGGTTTTATGAGTATTTTCGTTCTTGTGTGTTTGTTTTCAAGTTCTTTAGGAAACATTTTGCTGATATATTTCGTCAACTAGACCAGTCGATATCAGAGTTTGCATGTCCAGAGTATTCTTTGATACTATGGTACTTTTCTTTACACCAATGAGTGGTGGAGATCTGATGACCCTTTTGTGATCATACCAACTGGTTTCTTATAGTCCGAAAATGTGCGCACCTCTAGCGATAGAATAGGCTTAGCATCAGTTGACTTTTGCTTTTATAAAGGTCAATTACAAAAAGAGAGGCTTGAGGTTTAGTCTAACTACAAAAAAAGACTAGCTATTTTTTAAAACTACAAATATGCCCTCGACATTTGTTTTTACAAGTTGTACCTCAAGAGGTATTTGTTTCTATTTTACAAATTGCATCTCAAGAGAGGGGTATTTGTTAAGCGAATACAAACCCTCAAGGGGGTGCTTGTAATATACCTTAAGATACTTGAACTTTCTTTGTAATTAGGTCAAACCTCAACTGTACTTTTTGTAATTATCCCTTTTTATAAAATGAGCTAACTCCTAGTAGAAAGGAAGAGGGTTAAAGAAAAACCATGCACCTCATATCTTAATTCTTCTTATGCTATTACTCGAACTGTTATATTCATGCATGTTCAAGAGCTGTGAGATCCTAAGAGGTTTCTTTTGCAGGATTCTTTGGAAGGTTCCAAACCTATGACTCCATTTAGGTCATTTGGCAATCCCACTCAGAGGGAAATTGTTCGCCCCCCTGTTCGCAGTAAGAGCGTGCTTTCGGCTTTCTTTGTCAAGCAAAAGACACAAAAACTGAAGTCGAGCGCATGAATTCTAGGACAAAACATCATCTATCTAGTTTTTTTACATCATCAAATGTTTCATGAGGTTTGAGGAAACTGTCTATATTCATCCGTCGTCCCGTGTGACTATGGGCCTCTTTGATCAAGCATTAATTGGCAGTTGGTTGTATGATATCATCCAATCTTTGTCTTCCGTGTATCAATAAACTAGCAGTTTTTGTATAACAGTCAGCTAGAGAAGCGTTACGTGTTTTCTCCATGTTTGTCTGTGGACGGTGGCTTGTACATGTTCGTTTGATCGGACACTGTTGTCTTTTTCGTATTTGTGTTCGTTGTTTGTTAATATTTTCATATTTTGTTGTCAAGAGTCAAAAAGGGAATTTTGATTAATGCTAGAGTACGAGGAGAGAATTTATCCATCTATTCTTAGAAAATGTTTTCATTTACAAACCATACCAGCAACTCTCAAGACTTCAAATTACTAGTGATTGTCTGCGCAGTTGAATTGTGAATGTGGATGTTGCTCTGTTGTAGTTGAAGCGAATCAAGCTGTTGCTTATAGACACATTATTATATTTTAAGGTCATAATAATTTTATTCTATTTAAAGGGAAGAGAATACTTAAAAACTATTTATTTATTTAACTTTGATTCTAAAATACTTCTTTCTTGTTACTTGTATTGACACCAATCAAAGAAATGTTTTTGTTGTCCTTGTGGGTCAAAGTCCAAACTTTTCTAATTCAAGTGTGCAAAATGGGTTTAATCCAAATTAATACCCTTTTTCCAATTCGTTACCTTTTTTTTTTTGGAAAATCTTAAAGTCATTAAGATCTTATTTAAACAAAAATAGTTATTGAAAATACTCTTTATAAATTACTATTCTTTTTTTAAAAAAAATAACTCCAAAGCTTACAGTTTTTCTCTTATTTTATCTCCTCTATGGTAGCTGAAAAACTTTAACTAAAGAATCCCCATTCATCAATCATCCCAAAATTTATTTTGTAGGGATTGGTTCAAATGAGACCAAGCCCTTTAGGTGAGACCGTAGGGGCATATCGTGGCCATTGTATCTAAACGAATAACGGTCCAGATTTTTCCTCTTATTTTTAGTAGGCGCCGGATTATTAGGGAGCATTAAGGGTAATTTGGTATTTTCGAAATTAAGATCCTTAACAATTATTGGTAAAAAAATCTTACCATAACTCTCTCTCTCTTGCGATTTAAGGTATCGGTTACATTTTCAAAACACATGCCTATTTAAGTTTTTTTCTCAATCCATTTCACGTCTCTGTTCAGTTCTAAGTATACACAATAACAAAACTATATATGCAATATTCCTATTTTAAATAAGCACACTATTAAAATTTAATATAATACACTTTGTTCATACTAACTATGCAAATTTGGAACACTATATATGCAGAACTAAATATGCAGTATGCAGAGTATAAATTATAAGGACCAATGTCTAATGTATTTTAATATTTTACTTGTTTTGTTCTAAGTATACACAATAACAAAACTATATATACAATAATTCTAGTCTAAATAAGCACAATATTCAAATCTTAATGTAACACACTTTGTTCATACTAAATATGCAAATTTGGAACACTATATACGGAGAACATAAATATGCGATGCGAGTATAAATCATAAGGACCAATGTCCAATGTATTTCAATATTTTTCTTGTTTTGTTCTAAATATACATAATAACAAACCTATATATTCAATATTCCTATTCTAAATAAGCACACTATAAAAATTTGGGGAAAATGCAAAATTAGTCCTCGTATCTATAGGGGGTATTGCAATATTAGTCCTGTAACTTTTGAAATTGCGATATTAGTCCCGTATGTTTTAGATTTGTGCAATTAAAAAACAAGTAAAAATATTTTTAAAATATTTTTGCAATTTTAGTCTGTAAGTTTGATAAATAATTATTTTTAATATGCCAAAATATGCCAATACGAGAAAACAAGTAAAAATATGCCAAAATATGAAAATACGAGAAAACAAGTAAAAATATGCCAAAATAATTATTTTTAATAATATGATCGAAATTACCACAACTAAAAATAAAAGACTAAAGTTGTCAAATCTTAAAAATTACATAATTAAAATTGTTATTTTTGCTAAGGGTAAAATTGTCACAGGACTAAAATTGCAACTTCAAAAGTTACGGACTAATTTTGCAACACCTCTATAGATACAGGACCAATTTTGCAATTTTCCTAAAAATTTTAATGTAATACACTTTGTTCATACTAAATATGCAAATTTGGAACACTACATATGCATAACATAAATATACGCAGATGCATGGTATAAATTATGCAGTATGTTGAAGAAATAGAAAGGAGGTTGACCGCGTGATTGAAGGAACGTGATCAATAATGAGACCATGCTCCAAATTTATAGGAGTATAATGAGGGTGGTTATTTTTGGTATGTTTTTCTATTCTATTTTACCCCTACACGCGATTAATTGTTGCATTTATTAGGTGTATCTTGGCCATTCAATTTTTTTTCTTCATGGTGTAGATCTGTCCCTACGGTCTCACCCACGAGAGTGGTCTCACAGGATCTCCTCCGTTATTTTGTATATATTTTAAGAAAGACACAATAATTATAATTAATCATATGAAAGGCATTTTAGTCAAGTCACAACTTTTCCTGCAAAAACAGAGGAAATAACGGGCCTGGCCCATAAAATTGAGCTACGTACTAATGTACTATTACTCACAGTTGTATGCAAACCTGGCCCATAAAATTGAGGCCCGACTGCCATCCGAATTCCTGGACTGAATATTACGCCTGGAGTTGCAATATTTCTGAACTGAGCAAAACCTGAACTTTCTGTGAATTTTTGTTGCACGCATCAAGATGGGAAAAGCAAAGAGAAATCCCAAATTTGCCGTCATGAAGAAAATCGTCACCCATAAAGCGATTAAACAGTGAGCTCTTCTATTTCTACCATACCTATTGTTTTTCATGAATTCATGAATCACCAGTTTTAATTTCGTTTTTTTTTTTTTTTTTTTTTTGTTGCAGTTACAAAGAGGAGGTCTTAAACCCTAACAAGAAAGATTTAACCAAGGAAAAGCTTCCCAAAAATGTGTAAGTGCTCTGTTTTTGTTTTTCTTGTTTCCAATTTTTATATTTAGTTTCTTGAGTATGTGCATTCATATGTTGTATATTGGGTTTCTTAGAGTTGAATTTTCTGTAGACTCCTTTTTTTTTTTTTTGGTTAAATGTGCAAAACTTATGCTATGATGTGTGAAGAGATTTTTGTGTTGAAGTTGATATAGGTTCTCATTTTTTCTAATGCAGACCTCAAGTTTCATCTGCACTTTTCTTCAAGTACAACACTGCTTTGGGGCCGCCGTACCGAGTCTTAGTAGATACTAATTTTATTAATTTCTCCATCAAAATAAAGTGAGTGCTCCAAACTTCTTTCTTTATTTCTTGTGTAATGCTAAATTAGTAGTAAATCACACATTTTTGGTGGAACTATTGAAAGCTGAAACAATTAAGGTTTGGTAGAGTTTCAAGAGGAAAATTTTGGTTTGAGATGTAATTTTGCCAGTTTCTTATGTGGCCCCACTCTCGTCGTATTATCATCATAGTCAGCTATAACATTGTTGAAAACTGTGTGACTCTGTGATCTAGTGAGTAGTGACCATGAATTCCTTGAAATAATATAGTGTTAATCACAAGCTGTATATGCCACTGTTTTTTTTTTTTTTTTTTGGGAAATGGTTGCATTACTTTTCTCTTACGGACAAGGAATTTTTGGTTCTGAGTTAACTGAGTGTGTTTCTGGTTAAGGGGAAGAAAAAAAAAAGCAACTCCACTAAGATCTATGTTTAATGAATTATCATTTAGGACTATCTTTAGCTTTAGTAAGTTGTTGTGGCAGTTTGTACAGTAAAGTATCTCTGGAGAGGGATATTATGCATTAGTTCGACGTGTTTTTATTTCTCTCTATTTGATTATGCACTTGAGATGAGTAGGAGTTAAACCTTCGCAAAAGAATTGATAATGTTATTTAAATTCATAGAGATTTCTATACTTTTGGGATTATTGCAACTAGGCTATTGTCATTCCCCTCATTCTTTTCATATAGCTGCCAGTCATTGAAGTGGCAGCTTTCCAGCTGATCTTATATTCAGATGACCATTAAATTTTATTGTTGTTATTGATGTATTCCTGTGTAGCTTCTTTTTTTAATGTTTTAAATCATGTGCAGTTGGATTTGGAGAAAGGAATGATGGACTGCTTATATGCAAAATGTAAGTTACGGTTTCCTGTAGATAATTTCAAGTACTCCTCTTTTGCAGCATTGTTTTTTGTTGATTTTTGTCCAACTAATCTTTACAAATGGTCTATTATGAGAAAATTAGGTACTGCTTAGGCCTTAGATCATCTCCCCATCATCATAATTATTCTAAATCATTTTTGCCAACACATCCATCAGAGAATTTCTCTCTCATAGAAGAGTCACACACCTTAATCAAATATTTAATACGCTCAGGGTTGATATAGAACTGGACTTATAGTTTGGTGGTTTTAATAATTTTGATTATAAGTTTTTATAGATTTATAGTGCATCATGCATTCATGCTGCAATCCTCTTATAGGCTACTGATAGAGAATTCATTTTGCTGGTCTAGAAGCACACTATGCTGCTTGTTATTTTTCTGTTTTGCTTGTTATCAAGACTATTAAGTTTACTTATCATTTGTTCCTTTATAGGCACTCCTTGTATCACGGACTGTGTTATGGCGAGCTTGAGAAGTTGGGTCAGAAATATCGAGTTGCTCTCAGGCATGTTGTTCTCTATTCTTTACCTCATTTAAGTTTCTTTATCTCAGGTATGCCTTGTGTCATCAGTTTCTCAGAAAGGTTGCGTTATAAACAAATTTCTCATATATTATAAAGGATGAGAGTACTTAAAAGCTTGCTAGGGTATACAGATAGTTTCTGTTGTACCTTTTATGTTGTACTCAATTCTAGTGGTTATCAATACTGGAAACAATTATTTCTATGAGATTGCCATGCCAGTTTTCAATAACCTGTGTTGGAAAACCATTTCGTTTGCCCTAAATTTGTTTCATGGTAGGGATGGCAATGGGGCGGGGCGGGCGGGTAATTAAATACCCAGGCCCGCCCCGTGCTCTCAATCCTGTGCCCGCCTGGCCCGTGCCCCGCCACGGGTCCAGAACAATTGACCGTGCCCGTCCTGTGCGGGCGGGTCCGCCCGCCCCGCCCTGTTTTGATTTTTTTAAGCTTGAAATTGAAATTACTTCTGCCCGATCAACAACACACCAACACTTGATATTTACAGTTATCAAATAATTCAAAATAGAAATTACCTCACTGTTTTTCAATGAATAAATCAGTCTGCAGATTTGTTAACTTGTTTGTTGGTGATTAATAATAAAATATATTATTTTGCAAAAAGAATAACAAGATTTGCAGACCACCAAATCTTAGAAAGCTTATGTGAATGATATTTTAGGATTCACAACTCATGATTAAAACCCTCACGTCCTCACCCACAAACGTATGTTGCCTTTTGTTTTTCAAATAGTCAATTCTTCCTGGAGAGTTGAAAGAAAAAAGAAGAAGAACCATTTTTTGCCGAGTGGAATAGGCTGAAATTGTGGTGGCGGACTGGCGTTGGTGGAGTTGGACCGGCCTAGTTGCAGATTCAGATTGTTGATGTGCTAAAGTGGTGAAACTGCTGGGAGGGAGATGATATGAGTCTTGGAAATTATTAGGGCTGCACTTTAATATGAATGTATTTTATATATAAAATATCCTATAATATTATTATTATATATAAGGGGCGGGGCAATCACACTATCCAGACCCGACCTGCCCCGTGCACGGGTCGGGTCTGACCCGCCCCAAACGCTACGGGTCTGGTCAGGCCAGGTCGGGTCAGGTCCATATTGCCATCTCTGTTTCATGGTAGTGCAATGTGAATTCTTTTATGCTGGAATCTCATTTGTTTTGTGGTAATCTATATTTCGTAGTCTAACAATGATTCACCGCCATTGGTCTTATTCTGTTTCCTTTTTAACTTTGTCTATCAACAGAATTGCCAAGGATCCTCGATTTGAAAGGCTCCCTGTACTCACAAGGGCACCTACGCTGATGATTGTCTTGTTGATCGGGTAACACAGGTAAAACTGAAATAACAATCAGCTGAATTTTGATTTTTCGAAACCATAACACTGAGAAACAATTTCCATCCTATTACTGCTTTTGTTCTCAACAAGGCACTGAATGGTTGAAATTTCACATTTCGACATTTCTAGAAAGTCTTTTCGGAGTATCATATATGCTGTTGTCATTTTGTCATTTATTTAATCAAAAACTAATGTCTGCTTCCATGATGACCAATAAAACAGCACAAGTGCTACATTGTTGCAACGTGTGATCGAGATTTGAAGCGGAGAATTAGGAAGGTACGATGAATTAGAGAGTACATGAGTCAAATTACTAGCTTATCTATTGTAAAAAAATTCAATGTCGTGAAAATTTGACTGTGCGATTGGGGGTTGAATCGATTGTCAGATCCCTGGTGTACCAATCATGTATATTACCCAGCACAGATATTCCATCGAACGGCTTCCTGAGGCCACGATTGGCGGAGGTAGGATTAAACATATCTATATTGTAACTCTTAATTAATTTTCATTCATCCTCTAAAATTTCTTCTCAATTTCAATGCGTTCACTTTCCATCTCTTATTAAATTATCTTATTGTTTGCATTTTTGTGCAGCTCAAGAATCTGATACTACGAGGTAATTTAAGGAGGAGAAATTCTTCCCACAGAAGTATTTGGAACGGCTTATGTGCTTGTAGCATTATATGCTTTTGGTTGAACATGTTCTGTTTTGTGAAATATTAGCTTACAGAGGAGGGAGGTTATGTACTATGAAAGCGAAAAAAATCTATTTTTGAAGAGGATATGTTTCAATTAATTTCGAAATGGCACGAATTCTTGTCTTTCTGATACAATTGAAATTTGCGATTTTCTGGGGATTAAACTTTCATTGCCAGTTCCATTGTCGTCATCACACATGTACCAGTCCCATACACCTGTAGTTTCTTACCTGAAGTTTAGTCTGCTTGCAATTTTCAAAAAAATCAACTATCTTTCAAAATTAAATTAACCCTTTGATATTTGTTTCTATTTTGCAAACTACACCCTCACTACTAGTATTTGTAATTTTGAAAGATAATTGGGACTTTTTTTGTGATTAGGCATAACCTCAAGGATAGGTTTTGTAATTATCCATAATGTTTGTCTATAATATCATTTTTCCAACATGACACAGGTTATTAATTGGTTTCAGAAACCCAATGAAATCCAAAATGGTCCTTTTAAAGTGTAGGATTTTTGTTCTAAGCAAACCATATATCCGATGCATGTAACTAGAAACCAATGCCAAAACATCAAAACAACTTAAGAGGCTAGAGTTTGTTTTTTTAATGTTGCAATAAAATACATTACCAGATCTCCCAGACAGCAGAGTTCACAAGATAGAAAAAGATCATCTACAAGCTACATTTATACAAGTTCAAAAGAATGAAGAAATAAAGAGGGTAAAAATTGGTATACACTTCAAAGAACCTTATACAGATCAGAAAAAGGATGCAAAAACTAAATACATCTCAGATACATCTTACAATCCTAAGCACCCAAGTAAAAATCGAAAAATCGTACAAAAGAATTAGGTAATTAGTATAACTGGAACCTCAATGATTAGTACTACCTCAAAAGCTTGAATTCAAGAACCGTAGAATTAGACTCCTCTACCGGAGGAGGCTTCACATACTTTCGAGGGCTCTTTGATGAGTTCGGTTTCTTATCCGTTGAATTTTATCTTTACTCTGTTGTCTTTTCTTTTCTTTCTCTTTGTTTCTCAAATTCCTCTCCTTTTCATATATCCCTTGCCAGAATATTTCGCCCGTTGACGGCCATAGCCGTCTTTTGGGGCGGTCGGTCGAATTCTTCAGCTAAATCCTCGTCCATTGTCTTAAGAGTGCTGAATTGGAAAAACTTAATCCACATTTGACCTCTTCTGTTTTTGAGGTTGTGTTGTTCTTGCATGAAACCTGTCTCTGGATCGACATACACTATTCTTCTTGCACTATGGTACGCCCAAGCGTTTGACGAGTAACTCGAGTAGACGCGAGTAGCAATGCTTGTCCTGTCGATCATGCATGTTTATATGTTTCAGAAGAAACAAATACTAAATAGAGTTGATTGTACTAAACCCTCTAAACTATGCGAGTTTCTGCACTTTGCCCCCTTAACTTTTTTTTTGACATTTTACCCGTCAACTTAATATTTTCTGTATACTTTACCACCTCCAGAAGGGGTATAGTGCGAGGAAAACACTTAGTTCAGGGGCTAAAGTGTTAAGAAAAGTTTAGGAGGCAAAGTGAAAAAATTGCATACTTCAGAAAAACAAAGTGTAATTTACCCTACTAAATATACTATAAGAATATAAAGAAAAAGGAAACAAGGGTTTCGTGGATTTTCTGTATGCTAAATACTATACATCAATCACATAAAAATGTTTAGCCAAATCCGCATATGGTTTCATGGATTTTTAAATAGAAAATCTTCCGGCATGGCGGAAGATGAATCCCCTCTTGCTCCGATGTTTCAACGTTACTTGATACTTTCAAAAGAAAGTGGTTTCGTACTTAAAACTCAATTTGTCAAAAAGTGAAATTTATCAGCTTCATGTGAATTCAAGCATTTAATAATAGGGTAAATAAAAACTACCCATGAGGTTTAGCCTAATTATAAAAAATAATCCAATTATCGTTCAAAATTACAGATATCCTCTTGAGGTTTGCATTTATTTAAAAGTAGAAACAAATATCAAGAGGTATTTCTAATGTTGAAATGTAATTGGGTTGTGTTGTAATTAGACAGAACCTCAACGGTATTCTTGTAATTAACCCTTAATCGTAACATGATTCAACTCTTTCTAAATGGATGGGTTACGACAACCTTGTAACAGTGCGGTCTCAACTTTATGACAAGTCAACATTGCAAGTTCGAAGCGAAACCCGGCATTGGAATATGAAATCGTACTACAGGTAAAAATTGAACCTGCTATACAGAGGAAACAGTACCTTGGATACACTGAGATAACATCGCCCATTTTTCTGGTGATCGTCATGGGATTGCGCATCAAGTGCGCCCACAAACATTCTGAAGATGAAAAAAGATCCTTACTTAACATCATATTTATAGAAAACGTTTGGTGGGCAAAAGGGTGAAATAGGCATGCATCAGTAAAAAGATTTAGAAGTTTAAACCTTGAAAACATAACAAACTCCATAAAAGACTTAGTCCCGGTAAAACCAGGAATGCATGACAGACCAAAGTGCCTTCGTTCAAGGCATTGTGGGAAGAGAACTCAAGTTATGCTTTATGCCATACATCTGCTTCAAGTCTCAGCGAATACAAACCTAAAATCCGCACAAGATAAAAAAATAAACAAACCAGGTCAAAACCCTTCCAGGGTGGCTGACAAAATTTCATAACCTTTCGAATGTTAGCATAAAGTGAACAATTTGTGAACATTATAAATACGACTAGCATTATTTTTAAGGGATAATTACAAAACCCCTAGGGTTTGGGCTGAATTTAAAAATCCTGAAATATTTTAAAATACAAAATACCCCCTCAATTTGATTGTGTCTTAAAATTAAGGTAAATGTAATATTTCTATAAATGTGTGGGAGATTTTTGAAATGTTTTTTTTTTGCTTTATGAAGTGGGAAAAAATGTAAGACGGAATCAAATCTCAAGGGTTATTTACAATTTTCAAAAACCTCTGGTTTTTCTTTTTGTAATTAGACCGAACCTCAGGGGAAGCTTTTTGTAATTATCCTATTTTTAACTTGATACTCAAGCTGGATTGACAAGTAGGAGCTACCAAAGACCTTATAAGTCAATCACATTAATTTTGATTCCCACTGTGTGGGATAAAATGCAATGGAAAGGATAAAATTGGCATGAGACACTTACTGGCAATTCCCAGCATTTATAGCATCACAAAATGACCAGAAATCCTGTTTCAATGGGTTTCGGTCCATGTCCAGACGGCCCAGAAGTACAAAGTGTCCCCATGCCTTCGTGCCGATAGCATCCGACAATGATCTTTCAGCAGTTTTAGACAAAGATTTCTGTTAAATTAATTGTGTTAGACATGAAACAGTATCTCTTAAGGAAAAAATCATTTACAACACTAGTATTGTATCCGACTGCAATTTCAAATTATCACAGATCATACCAAGTTAAGATAGAATGATCGGAAGTCTCATTAGGTTTTCAGAATTCTTTTCTTTTAATAGGCTGATTGAATTTATTTTGTTTCGAGCAAATTGCAATTTCAATCATGTAGCTATAGAGTTTGCAATAATAGTCGTGTAAAAATCACAATTTGCACAAAAAAAGTACTGCAAATTTAAAATTGCCGGAAAACTCCATGTGTCCGGTTTCTAGCTAAACCTCTGATGTGAAACTAATTTCACTTTTATACAAAGATCCTCAAAGTGAGTTGGCATGTTGATGGGACAAAAACTCAGGAAAAAATAACTCATCTGGAGGATGTACACATTATCGGTTTCCACATCAGCAGGATTGGCTAAAAATGTGGACATATGGGTTTTTCTAAACAAACTTTTAAATTTCTAGAGACCAAGGACTGGCATCAAGAGCTTTTTTAAAACTTACAGGACTTTTTGCAAATGCGTGATTTCTGGGCAAGACTATTATTGCAAACACTCTAGAGCTACAACAGCAAAGTTAAAGTTTGCCCGTTTGTTTCCTATAGGGGTCATTAAATAACATGCAGACACTTTAAACCGGTTAAGAATATTACAAACATCCATACAAGTTATTATCAACAACTCAATTGCATAGTCGATATGAATATGCATGCACATTTGTTCAGTTTTTCATTTCTTTCTCTCTCTCTTTTTTAACATCTCCAAACATGATGTTATTTCATTTTGCTTTGACAGTTTAATAAATACAAACTATGTATTCACACTGGTAATTTTAGACAAGCAAAAATTAGTAGGAATGAAAACTAGTAATAGTATATGATTAGATAGATGGAGAGAAAAGTAGTCGAAAATAACAGATTTCATACCATCCTTGCTGTAGCTCTCAAAGATTGAGAAATCCTATCAAGCATTTTTATGTCTGCGATCGATCCGATTAGCAATGGAAAAAGGCCCATATTCTCCTAAGACATCGCGATAGTAAGCATTATTCAATAGCGGGAGGCGAGAAGGCGCATCAATATCATCAGCTCAGGTCTTCGACCTTTTGTAGACTACTAAAAAACCCAATTTACACATTGCATAAGATTGACATTAAAAATATTAAACTACAGCAAACATGAAGAATTCTCAATGTACTTACAAACAAAACTATACACCTTCAAGATTGTTCTAGCCAGATTCCACGAAATGACATTTATATAATTACCCGCCATTACTCCAGAATTGATCGGAGCAATTATGATGGCTGGCAAATTAAGATCTACAGTTCAACTTTGCTCATCATATTTAAATGGATAATTACAAATATTACTCTTAAGGTTGCTAATTACAAAAAAAGCCAATTATCTTTCAAAATTGCAGGTTACCCCATGACATATGTTTCTATTTTACAAATTGCCTATTAAAAGGTATTTGTAAAACAAACAAAAAGCCTAAGGGAGTACTTGTAATCTTAAAGATAACTGGGCTTTCTTGTAATTAAGCGAAACTAAGTCATTTTGTAATTATCCCTAGTTAAAAGAATCAGCAACATAAAACTCCGGGTGCTGGTATTGACATGCCAAATTGCTAAAAGGCACAGAAAGTGCTAATTGGCTGACCAAGTTAAATACATGATAATAAGAAGTGGAGCAAAGATTATGATAAAATGAAAAAAAAAGGAAGAAAATACGTTTGAGAGAGACAATGAAAGTCAACAAGAAGAAACTGTCACTGGGAATAAAGGTCCCACATGGTTAATCTACGCATATAGACATTTGACCATTTTGTCAATGTAATGTAACCGAAAGAGTCAGTAAGAAATGCAAAAACATAGGAAATTATCATGAATGCCATAAATTGGCGTGAAACAAACTTGCAAAAATTGCACATATGAGCACATTAGGAGAGTACCAGCCCAAGCCCTCTATATGTGACGTATGGTGCAAAAAGGCGTTCTATTCAAAGTAAGGTTCATATATACACAATGGTTGGCCCGTCCTTTCAAGTTCTCCTTCATCTCTTTCGTGCAATGACCGATCAGCTCTTCTAGCATTTCGATATACCTCATCCCATGTTCCCGAGGTTGATCAGTTCTATCCTTCAACTGCATTAGTTTCGAATAAAATGAAACATTGCCAACAAACCACATAGGAGCTTGAGTTCCATATAATTTTTTACTTAATCTTATGGGATAATTACAAAAAAACTACCCCTCAGGCATATCCTATTACGAAAAAACTCAACAGTCTTTCAAAATTACAGATACTCTTTCAAAGAATACACCCCCTCTTGAAAATGCAATTTTGTAAAGAGAAAAATATCAAGGAGTTTTTGTAATTTTAAAAGATAACCGGATTATTTTGTAATTTTAAAAAGATATCTAGGTTTTCTTTTGTAATTAGACTAAACCTCAAGCAGTTTTGTAATTAACCCTAATCTTATAAATGGAAACAAAAACCAAGTTTTACTTTTACCTCTTCATCTTCTCTTCTTTTTTCTCATGTAATTCATATCTATATACTTTTGCTCATCCCAAATGGCATAAAAAATGTTTCATTTAATTTGCAATCAAAAACATAGAATTCTCTCCATTGGTATGATTAAATTGCTTCTCAACTTCATCTAAAAATCTAAGTAGTGTAGTTTAAAGTCTCTGGAGAATGGCTATCTGCGATAATAGAAAGTGCCATTTCCATTCCAGCTTTCAGTTTTGTAGAATGTTTTTGGCAGCCTTGGGAACAGCAACCTGGGACGGGAGTGGCGAAATCTTTCAGCAGCTGAGCGTATATCCTTCACGCTTTAAAACCATTAATTTTTTAGCGTCACGTCTTCCGATCGATGCAACATTAGTCTCGCCACAGGTGAGAGTTTTCCATTAGAGACCATTTGAAACATGACCTTTGTCAGAACCCTAAGTATCCTCACTTGAGGAAAAAGATAGCCATTCACCTTGTCACTAACCTAAGATTGTCACCAATCGACGAGTAGTTAACCCAGAATGACAAAGTCCATAATATTCAATCAAGCTTTCCACAAAATTGGACAAATCAAAGGCCAGATAAAGTAAAGAAGCGGTATATTTTAATGTTCCGTTGACCAAGCTCTAATCTACTTAAAGTTATTTGTAGAGAGGCGAGTTTGCACTAATACCTTAAGGGAATATTTATAGTTCTCAAAAATAATTATAGCTTTTTTATAATCAAGCCAAATCTCAGGGTTGGTTTTTCGTAATTTACCTTAAAAATTTAGTTTGTTTAAATGTTAGATGCAATTTCAGGTTCTCAGCTAATAGAAACTGTTTTCAACTATCAATGAGCAGCTAAAGCAGCTAACTTGGGCACTGCATATAAGAGAAATACATGAATAACACATGCTACAGATACCTACATATTTCCGTATTGTTGGTAGATCTGGGGCTATTATGGGTTTCTCCAAACACATGGCTTTCAGCAAAATGTCTGGAAAAGAATGCTCTTCAAGGAAGGATCCATATATCACAATATCCGCAGTACTTATCACATTGTCCATGTTTTCATTAACAGCAACATGATTCACCATCACCTTTGGATATCCCAATTTTAGAGCAATAGTCTGGCGTCAACAAATTTGATGCATTAGCATTCAAGGAACAAAAAGGCACACTCTCTTTAAATGCCTTGAAAGTAATTGCTTTAAGAAAAAGGGTCAGATTAAAAAAACTGTCCCTAATATTTAGCCTATTACGAAAAAATCAGTTTCTTCCAAATTACAAATACCCCTTTGAGTTTGAGGTTTGTGTTTGTTTTACAGATACCCTCCTCAATAGGTGTGCAATTTGTAAAATAGAAACAAATGTCGGTATTTATAATTTTAAAGGATAATTGGGTATTTTTGTAATTAGATAAACCTTAAGGGTAATTTATGTAATTTCCCTTAAAAGTGAACTATTGTAAACATGGACTGCAGGAGCAATAATGAAGCACATCATGCCTTAAACACTGTCTGTGGATATTTATACAAGATATCATGCAGCTATTCGAGAGGGTAATAATAAACTGCTCTCACCTCCACAATTTTGCTGTAGTTACTCGTTGAATCGCCAGCTGAGATGATGATTTTAAGGCGAACTTGAATCATGGAAGTCCGTAGAAGCGGATATAGAGCCTGTAAGACAAAGGCATGTTCCAGCCACAGACCTCCATATGATAGCTGACTTCCCACAACTGCAACAACAAAGTCATCTGGTCCATATGCCATTTCCAGCCGTAGATTATTTTTCACTGAAACCAATTGCTTATCAGCTTTCCAAGCTTCTTCAGGAGAGCCCGGGATGACAAAATAGTTTCCAGGATCACACACCGAATAAGCCATCTGGAGGATAATTAATATCAATAAGGATAGCTGTCCTAACATTTTCATAGAATATGACGTCTAAATAATTTAAGGGTTAATTATAAAGACTACCCTTGAGGTCCATTCTAATTACAACAAAAAAAAAAAAAAACAGCTATCCTTCAAAAATTACAAACCCCCTCGATATTTGTTTGTTTATATTTTACAAATTGCACCCTCAATAAGGGGTATTTGTTAAGCAAATACAAATCTCAATGGAGTGTGTATACTAATTTAAAGGGATATTTGTAATTTTTGAAATATACCCCATTTTTTTTTAATTAAGCTAAACATCAAGGGTAGTTTTTGTAATTTAACCTAATATTAAATGAAAATCAAAATTTGTTTATATGCAGCATCCCAATGAATTATTTTAGGTGATGCTTTTTTAGATAACGTACATCCTTATGAGATTGAATCATGCATATCAAAAGCAAGAGAATATATGAAACTAGAGTGAAAGCAGGACAAATTGAGGTTATGCCATAAAATAAGTTTTGCAGGCAGTTCATAATTACCTAAACGGAACAAAAGATACTCAAAGCTCTAAATCAGTAACGTGAAAAAAACAATGGTTACCGGCAGAATATAGTTTGGGAAGACAACAACAGTGGCTCGCGAGAAGAATTTTCTCCAGGTATCAACCAGCTCATTATGGCCACTAGAAACATATTGTCTCAATCGAGCAGCAAGTGTTTGTTCATGGATGGTCCATACAAGAGGGACATTCTTAAAAGGTTCCTGCATAAGACTGTAACAAGTAAAACCTTTTATTCCATTGGCAAAGGATATCATCAACAACAAAAGGCAAACCTTCATAAATAAGTAAATAAGAAAAGGAAATAAACTATCATTGACCAGTCAAAGTCTCATAATCTTAGCATATTTACCTATCCGTACACAATGCCAAGTATAAAGCGGAAAAAGTGGGGGTGGGGGAGTGGGGATTCTTGCTTGTGGGTATGTGGAGAGATGGATTATAGGCTTATTAACAAAGAGATCAGCCAATGCATCTTATGTTTCATACCTAAATAAAGACAGTATTGTACATGGCCAAAATGTGCAGTGACACAACCAAGAGTACAAGTAATAAAAGGCTAGATAGCCAGCTTTAAAACAAACAATTCTTGTATTGTATTAGCCGCTAGATTAAAATTACGGGTAAAAATTTAAAAAAAAAAATAGAAAAAAACTACATTGACCCTATGAGGAGTTAAGGAAAAGGAAATTCATATATACTACTACTTTACATAAAGCTATTGGATTGAATCAAAATGTAAGTATAGAAAACTAAGGTCAAGTATGGTTATGTTTACATTGTCTATTTCATTTCTAGTGTTGAAAAATGAATTTTGAGAACTTGTTAGTTTTTGTGCTAAAAATGGAAATATGTTTGGATTAGTGAATTAGAATGAGTTTTATGTAGATTTGGGAATGAGATTATGTTTAGTAGTTTTGGAGTAGTATTTTATGTATATAATAATTTGAAAAATGGATAGTGGTGGGTTCCACTTATAAAATAAATATTGAATATATAATATTATATTTGTAAGAATGTAAGTGGTGAGTCCCATTAGATAGATATAATTTAAAAAATAGTAATATTTTAAGTAGATGGAGTTTATAGTAGTGGATCCCACTTATAATTGGGATGAAAAGATGATAATAGTGATTGATAAGTGATGTAAGGTAGTATATAAGGTTGAGAATGAAATTATAGGTTTGAGATGTTATTTTATGTGAGAAATGGAAAGTGAAAATGATGATTTCCACTGAAAATTTATAAACAAACATGATTCCATTTTTATGAGAGCAACGTTTTGCAATCCACGAAGATAAAAAAGAAGGAACAAGTTACTAACTCCACAATATTTGATGGATTACATAATGAAAGATGTTGCTTACCAAGACAAGAAACCTGCAGCTTCAAGGGAATTCACAAGTACGCCATCATAGCTGCAAAGCAGAGGCCAAAAAATTAGAATGTATAAAATCAAATTTTACCTTCTTCCCCAGGCCACAATTTTACTTTTCTCTGAGTAACCATTGTAGCTTATCTTACTTGAATAAATTAACAGGTCATTCTGAAGGAAAGCTCTATCAAATATACAGTAATAGGCACCAACTTACAGTGCAAAAGATATGTAGAGATCGTAATTTATTCCCCAGACAGAATACTTAAGAGTGGAATTGCTTGCAAACAATATTAAATCGCAGATAAATCCACCAAACCACAAAACACAAAAACAAATTGCAAACTTAGTATTTTGTGAAGAGTAAACTAAATTGGAATTTAGTGACAGTAATTATGTGCTCCCCACCGCAAAATAAGAATAAACATAAAAAATATTTTCTCATATTTAAGTTTAATTCGAATAGGAGCGAAAGATTATTGTAGAGAACATCAGAAACAGTTGGCCATATCAAGATCATGCAATAACCATATTGCGAAATCTAAACAATAATAATAATAACACAAAATTTATACATATGTATATCGAGGGAATGCATACTTTAGCCAATCTACACTGCACTTCATGTTCTCATCTGCCGTGTTGACACTGAGAGGAACTCCTATCTCTCTCCAGATAGCATGTGCTGGACCATTTTCCAGTGAGAACACCTGCAAATACACCAAGGTTAAATTATGTCAGCTTCAGCTCATGCACACACTCAAGTTGGAGGAGAAAAAAATAGAGATCAGCATAAGTTAAAATTTTAGTTCCTTCATATTTTAAACATTCTCTCCCCTCGGTAACTCATATTACTACCCATCTCAAATTTTATTTGTTACATGTGTGCTCCATCATACAATTTCCATCCGAATTCTTCAGTACTTCATGTTTCTCAAACATAACAGTGAAAGATTTTGCTTTCAAAACACACCCTAATTTGATCCTAAGGGTGCGCTTTCTTACTCACCAGGTCTCAGGGTCAATTAAGAGAGAGCACCATTAAAGATGAGTAGCATATTATTCATATCTAATACATCTACTAAATGTCAAGCACAAGCAAAATCAGCCCAAAACAGCTAGCGGGTAATACATCAGCCTTGGTAACTAGAGAATTTAAAGGTAAAGCTTTAGTAAGTTTAATGCACTAATGGAAATTCACCAGATTTCAAATAAGTGACATTGACAAATTTTCAGAAGTGCTACTCTGATTAACTTATCCTATAAAAATATTTAGAGTAAAATTTGCTATGAAGTTAGGTTTCTACAATCGATTAGAGACTGCAATTCACTTATAGTACCATATATCATTTTGCTATGAGTTAGCATATTAGGGGGGAGTACAGAGCTTTCCGAAAATTCAGTCAGCAGCTCAGATTAAAACGGGTCTAACTTAGATGAAACTGAATACAATTCTACACAATGCCTCCAGAGTTATATGGTCTCTCGTACCCATCTCAGCTCACAAAAAATCGCTTGACTCTCACCACTAGATCTCTTAGTAAATTTTGCAGTGATACACAAAAAAATTCTCACAGCAAATTCCTCAAGCCCACCCAGAAGTCATAAGTATTGAGCAAGATAAAAATTAGCAAAAAGGTCTGAAGTAATAAAAAGTGCATGATCTTTGATAAGTTCATTGTGTGTTACTCTGCACTTATACGAGAGGCATACAATGAAAGTTATCTACATTACATCTTAACCATAATATATTTGAGCTTTGTTTTTCCTAATGATAAACAATGAACGAAATGAAATAACTGGTTACTTCAAAAACTGAGAAGAAAAAGATATGCAAAGAAAGGGGCATAATCACATTGACATGCGAGACAATTATCTAAACTCCCACTGAGACCACAAGAAATAGGAAATGCAATTAATTGATTGGTTAATAACCTCAATTTCATATCCAATCTCCAGCAAAGCAGTATATAAATAGTCACCATTAATATCTGATGTTGATCAACCCACAGATCTGCGAAACCTACAAACACATGTCAAAATACCCTCTCTTAAAAAATTCTCCAATGTCTAAGCTACAAAAAACTCAGAAAACACACACACAAACACAATTTATGCTAAACCACACCAAACCCCAAATAAAAAATAAAAAACCCACAAACTAATTTTTGTTTCTTGATGGAGTTAACAAACTCAACAAATCAACACCAAACTAATTGAAACAAAAAAAAAAAAATCTTCGCTGCTTACCAGGGCAACCCTTGCCTTTCTGTACCCAAATCTCACAGCAACACTTTCATTCACCACATTAGCCCCTTATGAAACTTATCCATGATTTTCAATGGCTCAAACTTTATATCATCAAAAAATCGAACTGTTTCAAGAATGACAAGTCCCCAAAATTCTCTTTCACCATAATAATCATGGGGTTTATCAGATTTACTTCCATCCTCCGTCACAGAGCCCGGTAAGAAGAAAATCTGGAAGAGAAAAACAAAGAAGAAAAACAGCCACTGCACAAATCAACTGTAGATAGTCAATCTTCTTGCAAAGCACCAATCTCGCAAATCTTGATCTGTTCCTGCTTATTACTGTTAAAAAAACTATTACTATTATTCCTAACAGATGAAGAACGCAGCAATGGTGATCCCTCTTTCAATGGCAGCCCATTTTCAAGTGAACCCATTTACACTCCCATAAAGAAAAACACTAAAAATTCAACCTTTTTAGTTTCTCCACATGAGCGTACATCTGTGGTGTGTTCAACAACTGAGATGTACGCATATTCTACCCAAAATATGGACAAAAATAAAAAGACAGCTCTTTGGGGATGATGAGATGATGGGATTTGTATTTTTATTAGTGCTTGTGTTTTGCTTTTTCTTTTCTCTTCTTGCATAAATCTTTTTAGCAATACGTAGCTAC